>JAYKAV010003089.1:134942-481986 GCA_035582835.1 Phoebastria nigripes | reverse complement strand
ATGCTTGCTTTCTTTATAAAGCGCTTTAATGTCTGTGAATAGTTGTTCTATATGCTACAGCTGGGGACAAGAGGAAGAGACTAGATGTCTGCCCACATCTGTGGGGTTGTTAAATCAAATTCCATCCCTGTCTGAGCTGATGCAGACTATGCAGTTATTCATTTGGGGATTTTCTTTACTCCTATAAAACAAGCTAAAGACCTTGTGTTCAGTCTCTGGTTCGTTTCTCTCAGTTCACTGCTGGTATTTCTCTCCCTCTCCTGTCTTCAAATTCTAGAATAAGATATGCAGCAATATCAGATGCTAGTCTTGCCTTTGGAGTTCTCTCTTACTAGGTATTTCCTGGGTTTTATTTATATGTTATTAAAAATAAATACTTATGAAAATAAAAATGTCTGGAAGCATGACCAGTGAAAGAACTGCTTCAATTGAATCAGCCCGAGTAGCTCTGACAAGCAGAATTAAATCTTTATAGTCGCAATTGACACTGATGCTGCAATCCAGCCTATTCTTGACTATGCTGGAATGATCTCAGAAAGAATAAAAGTTCTGGTTCTGGTAGGAGACAGTTCCATTGCACCAGAGTTATGTTGCAACTTAGAGAGGTTATTTTCTACTCTGAGGTAGTATTTACTGTATTTCTCAATATATTGCTTCTATTACATCTAAGGAAGCACATGAAAAATTCTGATCTTTGTAACTGATGGCTTCTGTTTTCCTTCTCACCTTCAGACTAAGCTTGAAGTGATGATCAGCATGTTTCTGAAAGTAACCATGAATGCTTAAAATCAGTTTAAAGGAGCTTGGGTTTCTGAGAATTAAAGACAATCTTCAATCCTTGCAGTAACATGATTGTCACACAGACTTGATCAGCTTCAGATACTGTAATACAAATAATAAATCAGATATATGACTCAGGATACCAAGCACAGCTGGTTTAATTTTTCATGTAAATTTGTAAACTTTTAGCTTTTCTTCTTGCACTGAGAAATTAAATTGCAACATGATAACCCCAACTCTAAGAAAATTGTGCCCCCTTATAAAAAATTTAGGGAGATAATCTGTATCAGTTAAAACTTCAGAGACAATTCAGTAAAATCAAGGGTACCATCAGTGTACTAGATAAACAACTGTTAGCTGGACACAGAGTGCAGTTTTGACTATGGGTTAAAGAGGAGGTTGCCTGTTAGGGTAGAAAAGGCAATTGCAATCACTGGAAAGCATCCTGGAAATAGAGAGTGGTCACACTCTATTCTATAGTGGAAAAAAGTGCTGCTCAGAAGGAAAGTATTTAGGACAGAATAAAAATAGACACCAAGTAGGAGTAGAAAGCCAGGTAAGGAATGAAGGGGATCCAAAACAGCATTGACAGAAAACAGCTTGGGAACCACCTTCTCAGGGTATCTCRGAGACATGTGTGATGATGATAACATGTCCCTTTTAAGTTGTGTTCCCTGTAGTTTCTCAGGACCTAAATTTAGTCAATCTCATTTCAGACTGTAGGTTAACTTCAACTGTATGTTTCTTATTTGCTAAATGGCATAGACTTATTTTGTTCTGGACTTCTGTAGCAAGTTTGTCTTTATCTGTAAAAGAAAAAAAAAAAGAATTAAATCCTCAAAAAACCACCTATCCTCTTTCCTTTTGTGAATGGCCTCTATTTGACGTTCTCCAAATACAGCAGTTTATGGGACTCCATCTGTTATGTCTTATCGTGAAAGGCTCCGGTGGGATTTTCAAAAGCCGTTACCAACATTTTGCTCCTGTTCCATGGACAATTCCATTGGCTTCAAACATCAGGTGTGAATATGAGGGATTTCTGCTGTCCCACTGTTTGGTCCTCTTCCTGAAAACAGTTACCAGGTGTTTCAGATTAAAGCCTTGCATGGAGCCACTCCTTTCAATGGGAAAATACCACTGTGGTTCTCATGTGCTGGTCCTCTAAAATCAAAGAATAGGGATTTGGGTACTTTTGTGTAAAATTTAGATCTTCACAACTTTTGCCTCATCCTGGAAATACATAAATCCTTTTGGCACTTCTGTTCCCCCTGCCCTCTCTGCACCTNAAAAAAAAAAAAAGGGCCCAAATGCCTTCAGCTTTTTAACTACCCAATGACGTAAGGTTTGATAGCCCTGACTTACTCCATATTTATCTCACACCTAATATCCACCGATCACAGCTAATCCCAGCAAGGCATTTCCCTGTCTATACACTACTGGGCATTCAGCTGAGCAGTCATGCTCAGAGCTCCTGACCTCACATGAAGTAGAGGAAACACTAACCTCTCTCCCTTCAGTCCCACCCTACTCAGTAGTCTATGCTTGGAGCAATCACCTGGCATGGGATGGTCATAGTTCAAATCCTCTCTCTGCCTGAGAGGAGCAAACCTTTGACAAAAGTTTTCTTATATCTTAGATCCATTCCATACAACTGTGATAGCACTTGATTCAGGAGGGTCGTATTTATCTTCTCCTACGGAATCTGCTCCATTTTGCTCAAATTAAAACCCATGGGGATACTACTGACTTTCACATTCTTTCAGCTTTTTTTCTGCCCCAAAGACCAGTTTTTACTCAAACTAGAAGAGGTTCAGCCTCTCCTGGATAAGAAAGGGAAATAGAAAACAGTATGGTTTATGCCTGAGTTTAAAGTCCTTCACAAAGATGTCTGTACGATGGAAGGSTTTGAAATCTTCATCTTCCATCCCATTCCTCCAGGGGTTCCCATGTTTAAGTCAACCTGCAAGCAAAGGAAGTTGCTTTCCCTGCCTCAGTGGTGCTGCTGGTCCAGGGAAAGGGTGGCAGGGATGGACTGTGACTAAATACCAGCCTCCACACAGGGTTTATTTTCAGTGCTGCTGTAACTACTATCTGACTCCTCCCTCACCAAAAACACTCAAGCAAATGTTAATATAGTTTAAAAAAAGACACTGAAGTTCTGATTTGACACATGGGAGAAGATCAGCTATAAACTGGTAAAAGCTCAATATCTTTTACTGAATTGTGCTTTTTATATCTATGATGAAACCATTTCCTGTTTCAGCTTTCTGGCAGAGAATACCACAAACATCAAATTAGTTTTACAGATTACCCCTCTAATTACCTTATGTAATAAAAAACAACTGAACAAAATGTCATTTGACTCAGTATGTGTTAAGAATACAAATCAGGATATAYTTACTGTATCAGAATATCTTCAGTTATTCATTTGAAATTGTCACTGTTGTAACAATGCAGTTGTAACATCAGGAAAATGAGCAGATTTCAAATGGATAAGTACACAGAAGGAGTCCGGGAGCTGGAAAAATGTATTAATGCATTGTTTAGCAAAAAAAAAAAACAACTTTTCCATTTGTCCCTTATTCTTCATACAGGCCATTATCTTTTTAATTTGTTGCTCAAAACTCAGAGAATGTGTTAGAGTGCAGCTGAATGGAAATGAAAATATATTTTTACTGCAAAGTGCTTGCAAATCCTTAGGTCTTATTGTTACAGAATTTTGGTCAGACTTAACAAACCTCTTGAAACACGAGCTATAGATTAGGTAAGCACTAGGCTGCCAAGATGAATAATAAATATTTGCTCCTTCGCTTGTGTGAATTGTTCCTAAGACTTTCAGAGGATGTCTTCTGTGTCTTTAATCAATGTTGAAGTAGCAGAAATTTAAACATTAAGGACCAGTTCTGAAGGAATTTAACCAGCAATTCGACATAAATTATGTGCAATCAGGATAAAAAATAAAGCTTTTCATCAGCTTCATGAGCTCTAAGGCCTAGACCTCTTGTACTCATTTTCTGCTTTCCACTGGTGGTAGGTGATACTATGGAATTGAATGAATCCATTTTCAGAATAGAAGAAGTATTCTGAGATATCATGTACTTTCTTTCTTTTTCTTTCTTTTCTTTTTTTTTTATTTTTTTTGGATAAATGGTTGTTTTTCATTGTCTGGAACTGTACAACAGACTTTGTGCTTTTCAGGCTACACACTGATAAGTTTTGACTTTACCAGTGCCCAAATAACATGATTCCTCAGTTGTTTCGCTTTCATTGGCTTCATACTTCTTTTGTACAAGCCAAAACTGTGCTAAGTGCCTTCCTTCTACCCAAACCATAACCATGGTTTCTCTGTGTTAACTACACTGTATTCATTTTTGTTCTAGTGTAGTCTTTGTTTTAACAAAAATGCAAATCAGTCTTTTAACCTTCTAGTCTTCCTTTTCTTTGACAATAGTATTTCTATTAAGCTAAAGAGCAAATACGAGGCTGTTCCTTTCATCTGTGGGCTGACACTTGACATTTTTACACTAGAGGAAGATACATATTTTAACATGATATTCTTATCTAAAAACAGGAGACTTGAGGGCATGCTGGGGCATAAATGCAACATACAAGAGCATCCTGAGACATTATGGATTCAATTATTGTATCCTTGATGGTAATGAAGCACTTGCCTATGCTGTCATCCTCTAGCTCTCGTGGTGCCCCTATTTTTAAATTACAACAATTTTCTATAATGAAATCTGAAAAGACTTTTCAAAGATCAATATTTGCTTTTAAAGCAATTATGATGCATGGTCTCCTCCATTCTAGTGCATAAATGTGATGATAGCCCCCCACATATCAAGAAAGTCCTGTATCTGTATGCAGCTTCTATGCCGTGAAAGAAGAAAATAAATTGCAGCAGTGCATTAACACTGTGCACTGTGCAAAACAGTTATTATGTCTGCATATGAAAAATACATCCTTGAYAAAGCTACTGAGTAGCTAGGAAAATCCCACTGTCCTATGCCTGTGTAGGATATGTGATAACATATTAGTAGCATTATGCTGTAGCTTAAATTGTGGTTTCAAATTTTCATGTAAATTTGAGCAAAATGCTTAATGCAACAGGAATAATTTCCCTTACAATGTGTGGTACCTCATAATGTAGGTGTACCTTGTGTCATGAACCAGATTTTGCATACCTATGGAAACTGAAAAACCTTACACAGTTGTTGGTACCATCACTGTGTCTAAATTAATCTTTTTAACTGCTAGGCAAGCTTAAAAGGAAAACAAGATTAATTCTAGTAGAGTAGAAAGTTTAGTTATTTCGATGCTCAAAACAATTGAAGAAGGGAAGTTAACCACAAGAAAGCTAAAATTTAAAGTACACTTGACATTGATCTCTGTTGGACTAACTGCCATATAAAGCTTGTATTAGGCTCCTTGTGACTGAAGAAGAGAAGGAATAATTTCCAGTTCCAAAATACTGCACTTCAGGGAGCAGCCCTGTCCTGGTTCCACTAAGCAAGTTACACAGGAGTTTATCTTGTGCTGTTGGGTACCAATTGAAGCAAGTTTGGGATAATACATTGTATTTAAAAATACCAGCAAATCTTGCCTCACTTTTATCACTAGACAATCATGGTTATAACACCATCATTACAAGAAAAAGGAATCTTCCAGACAGTTCTTGAAGTTTTCCTTTTCTCCTTCAGCATTACAAGTTAAATAATTAAGGAAAACTAATTATATTGGAGACATGGTTTGCTTTGGGTGAGAAAGCATATGAATAATTGTTTTACATTTGATTGAAGCTGGATAATTTTTGATATGCAAAAGTTCCTTACTATGCTGATGTTCCATTCCAGATTTGCCTGATGGCTTAAGAAGCCAGCTGAACTAAAATTTCCTCCAATTCCTCCTTTTGCAGACATTTGGAATTCCAACTTATTGCATCTCTTTATGAATTACACCTCAAGGAAATACATTCACAATTCATGAATGTGAATGACTCCCTGTAGACAGTACATATGACATATTAATTGGTTACACAGATCAATGGCAAGACTTCATTGAAAGAAAAGTGCGAGTCATCATAAGAGGTTGTGTGTTCACAGTGTAAAGAATACAAAGAAATGAAAATTTGAAATGCTAATAACATGTATTTTGCTGTTAGTAAGAAAGTCCATATTTTAATTTTTCATGCTTTCTATTTTAAATTTACCATGTAATTCCTATGGTTTAGATTTCATGCATGTCAGTTTAAAAACTACAGTAATCTTTCCCATTATTTTTGTTAATTCTGGTGATTATGGCTGTCCTGTGGTTTATCTGAGACATTTAGCTGTAACAGAGATGTTGAATTATTAACAGGTATTGGAGAGGGTACAATCTGGCTGTACGAGTGAATGAAAATACATTCAATCTATGTGACAATAATTACACTCTTGATCACTTTATTTAAATCAGGATGAATTTCTCCATTAGTGCTCTGAATTATCATTTAAAAAAAAAAAATATTCCTAATGAAGCAGGAGCATACAATTTTCTTTTCTAATTAATTGTGTATGAAAATAAATTCTGATGAGAGAAGCATCAATAAAAACATGAACAGTCTGTGACAGACTTACAAAGTCATTGAAGCAGAATGAAATAAGATAGAGTTGGGCTGCTTATGCTGAACACTCAGTACAGGACCTGAATCAGTAAAAATAAAAGTTATTAACACATGTTAATATGATTTAAATGGAAGTGGCCTTTGAAAAGGAAAAACAAAGTAGCAAGAAAAAAGGTAAAATCTGCAATAAGAAGCAGTTTATTCTAATGCTATGTTCAGATAATGATCACTAATCAGATGCTGCATGTTATTTAATATTCTCTGTACCTACCAAAATATACAAAACCAGCATAATAAAAAGAAAGTAAGACTGTAGTTAAAAGAAGCACATCCATCTTGCAGTACTTCTTATGTTTCTGCTCCCTTTCTCACAGCGAAATTGAATTTATTAAATTTCAAAGACTGCCTTAAGGTATAGATTTGATCAAAACTAGCTAGAAAGCAAGCATTTCATCTCATAAAAAATATCATGGCTTCAGCAGTTAGTAAGTTATTCTGAATCAAAATGCAAAGACCAAAAACTGACAGAAACAAACAAACAAACAAAAAAATAATTAGATAAAACAGGGTCTTCTACACGGTGAATGTCTTAATCACAAAATATTCTGGATCTGAGTTTTGTTGAAGCACATATATTTCCATAAAGGATCCAGGCTGAGCAACCTGAAATTTTCMCATGGAAAAAAAGCTTTATTAAAAAACTTCTGACTCCTTCAATTTCTCATTAAGGAATATATAGTTTTCAGTGAATCTTGTGTATCTGAAGCACAGTTACAGGGAAAATCAGATTTCATTCTGAGCAATTAGTGCAATTTTTGAAAGCAGTATTCCAAAACACTGAATTAATTTTGAGTTAAAAGGTATACTATCAGCACTTTTTACTTTAAAATTTAACATTCTTATAAGCACAGATGGCAGTAATGCTATATATTTTTGGTGGTCTGAAATGCGCCAGAAGAAATAGAGGTGTTTTATCAGTAGCTGGAGCACTATGAGACAGTTAACCCTGTTTATATTCTTCCAATTATAAGTACTTGTGAGAAAAATGGAGGATGAAACCATTTCTTTATGGGATAAGGCTAGAGGTAGGTACTCAGAGGAAAGGTAGAGTAGGGGATCTGTAGTCCTGGTACTATGTTGTCTGATAACAGAGGCAGATGCCTGAAGGCTGCTTGGWGAAGTGGGATCCTGCCTTCTAAAGTCTCTTACAAATTTCCAAGCCCCTTCTCTCAGTTCCCTTCTCTTTAATGCATTCCATTTCCACCACTTACTTCCCCTTCAATGTCCTTCAAAGAAAGGAAGACCCCATGCTAGGTTATTCCTTCATTATGAAAAATATTCTGAATTCCAAGATTGACAAGTGAGATATCTCCCTGGTTCAGGAGGCCAGGTAGCACAGGAAGGATGGGTAGAATTTTACCACAGGCATTGGGTAAGTGTCTGGCTAGAGAAGCAGACCTGACTTGGGCTCAAGATTGTCTAGAGGCAGGAAGGACTTTGCTGACRTGAAGCCAATAGTCACTGATCTGGGCTTAGGAGGTGAGATGGGAATGAATGATGCATATGAAACTTAATCTCGAATCCCAGATTTTTGTTTGCAGGAACAGAAGGACCAGTTCTCTCATCAAGCAGTTGTCCACATATGAAAAAAACCCAAAACATTTTACCTGTGATGATCAGCCAGTATACTTAGTGCTTTGCTGAAGCCATGTGGSGTAGAGAAAAATCTGAAAGAAAAGATACTGCTCCATTAATGGTACTGATCCAGACTGAAGTGGCAAGACAATGTTTATTTAGCTCCGATTTGCAGAGGTTGGAATGATGTCAGCTTCGTTCCTTTTAAGCACTAAAACCCCTCTCTGCCTCTGTGCTATGTAGTGCCACAGCTCCCAATAACATAGATTATACACTCTATGCTTGAAAATACTCTTGTGAAAGAGCTACCCATGAAGGATGGTTAATCCCAGGACAGGAGCTAAGTAAATTGGAACATATAAGTATTGATCACCGTGTGCCTACCATTTAAGCATCTCATGTTACCTGCTAACAGGCATATCAGCCTTGCTGCACAATCAGAAAGATGATGTAGTTGAGAAGAAGAAAGGTTTATTCCTCTTTAAGATGTCAGAGGCAGGAAGAGAGGAAGCCTGCTTTTTCCATCCTCTGGGGCATGGACATTCTGCGAAGAAAACTGACTGGTTCTAGATGCTTTTATTTTTTGATGGCCCTGAAAGATTCCTGTATTTTTCAAACGCTAGTGGGAAACACTATCTGCTTTTGTAGTCTCTGAAGCAAATGCATGCAACATCCTCTCTTATATAACATCCTCTCGGGTATGAAGAGAAATGGTTATCTAGAAATTATGTAATGATGATGAAAAGGTAAGTAATCATAGGAAGTCATTACACTAAATATGTCTTATGAACCAAGAATCATCCCTCCCTTGCAGGCACAAATCAACACAAATCAGGACAAGTAAGGGATCTTAGCAGGTGAGCATCTGAGCTTTAGAAGGAAGTTGGAAAAACATCCAGTACTGAGAGATATTTCATAATTATGTTGATGTCTAAGCATGGTGTCATGATGCTAAGCCTTTCCTTATTGGAGAACCTTGGTGCAGAACACTTTCAATAAACAAGGGGTAGAAATGTCAAAGGGCTYCTACCTCCACTGAACCCAGAAGCTCATGCTAGCCAAGTTTGGGTCAACAGGATGTTCAGCTGGAGGAGATGAACTCTGGTGCCAGACTTGAGGTTGCCTGAGGAGGCTGTGAATTCTYCTTGGAGATAATCAGATCTCTCRCCTTGAGCAACCTGATCTAACTTATCTTGTTCTGAGCAGGTAGTTGGAACAGAAAAAAAAATGTAGGCAGTTAAATACTTTAAAGAGAGGTTTGGATAAGTTGTTTCAGATAAAAATTATAATACAAGCCAGTTTCTAAAAGCTCATGATAATGTATTAAGATTTTATTTTTTAACTCTGTAACACATGTAAAATAAGTTAYAAAAATTATTCATCCAATAGATTGTTATATAACTTATTATACACTTCATATGTATGAAAATGTGTTCATTAGACAAATGTGTAGCAAAGATGTTAATCAAACTTTTTCATTAAAAATGAGAGTTTGGCAGCAGCAGAATCCTTTGAAAATTCATGATCTTTCTTTGAACTGTTTTTGGGAAAAAAGTAGCACCACAAGGAACAAAAATTCTGAAGTCTGCACAGTATTAACATTTTCCAAATGAAGCAGTTCATTTTTCTAATTTGAGGCAAGATTTTTACCCCTCCAAATATGCTTTAATATGATGTTCAAAATCCACATGAACCATCTTATGTCAAATGAAGTGTTTCTTTCTATTTCAAATAATTTTCAACTTTATTTTACTGAAATTTTTTTGATTGACCTGAAATGTTCCTTTTGGAACTGCAAGCAAAATCAATCAGTCCAACAGGAGAAACCTAAATATGCTTTAATCAAAAGAGCATTAATCTTGTTCTGAGACCAAGACTAAAGCAAGCTGTGAAATGCTCTTTGATTTGCAGACTGAACAGTTAGAAGTGCACATTCTGTGTCTAACAGGCTGATACTAAATAGCTGAATTAAGCCATGAATAATCCAATCAAATATAGAACCTGCAGGAGCTACAATCTCAGAATCATCTCACAAAACTTAAGGATTTGCCTTTCCCTTGGTTCCAGTAGCTCAAGTGGATAATAATTCTGAGCCTTGTCTGAACGCCTCCAACTTTCTCAAAAACTCACTAACATCCTAGCCCTATCCAAAAGAAAATTTCCGTTTTATTCACCTTTGAGATTTATGAGCGATGAAAAATCTTCAGAGAAATATATCCAAAGGAAAGAACAAATGCAACTGAGAGAAATCCATATTTCTATGAAGGGACAAAAACATGATGGCTTTCTTTTCCACTTGAGTATTCTCAGCAGTGAGCTTCGTTTAAGCTTTTCCAAACATTTATTTTGCACAACATACAAATCTCCTTTTTTAATAGAAACGGTACCCAATAATCATAAGCATAAGTTTCACATCTCAGTGGAACTGCTAAATGAATAGGAGGAATGAAACAACAGTAAGAAAAGAACAGAATGAGGTTACAGTCTCAAAGAAAGATTCAAAACGTCATGGAGCAATCCAATGACCTTGTTTTCAG
The DNA here is from genome assembly GCA_035582835.1 of Phoebastria nigripes. Lineage (NCBI taxonomy): Eukaryota > Metazoa > Chordata > Aves > Procellariiformes > Diomedeidae > Phoebastria > Phoebastria nigripes. Next base: position 471,432 of record JAYKAV010003089.1, on the reverse strand, counting down.
GTCTTGCTGAAGAACTTTATGTGGCTTCAGTGGAACACTTGAAGCCCAACACTTCTGGATGGAAAAAGCCCACCTCTGTCTGTGTATGGCCAGTTTACTGAACTCTGGGAAGAAGCATACACTTCTCAAATGTCAAGCAGGACATAACAACCTAAGTGACTTGCTAGTGGTTCTTGAATGAATTCCTAGAAAATATATTCCTGAGTCTTTTTGCATTAGCAAGAATGATCAGCCAGTCCTATCTTTGCCTTTTATTCCTTTTTCACCACAGCACCACTCCAAGACCAAAAGGGCTTCAACCATGCAAAGGAGTGTTGAAGTGAATCTCCAGCTTGAGTGCTACTAAATAGATTGATATTAGAAGGCTGCACATTGGAAATAGTAAAAAATCTAAGTAAATACTTCAAAGTACTTTTGTTTTGGTGGCAGGTTGTACACGTGTTTGCTGAGTGACAGGAAGAACCAGGTTGGGGCACTGATTCACTGATTCTAGGTAAAAGTAAGATGGCCAAAAAGGGTATTTTCAGGTTACGCTAGCTCCACAGCCTGATTCAGCATGCAGTAATGCAAGGAGCTGAACTTGCTCAGCTGAGGTGGCAGCAAGGAAGTGGAAAGGACATCAAAAGAAAAACAAAGAATCTCAAACCACATACTTAGTGATTTCTGCTATGAAGCTCTGAGAGGAAAAGTGTGATGAAAAGCATGAAAAGAGATTTTTCTTGACAAATCTCAATCCTCTCACAGAAGACATGAAAAAAAAAAATGAACTRAAGCAGGGTTTTCTGCCCTGTACACTCAAAAAGTTATGGTTGCTTAAGCAAACAAAATGTGATTATCCTGGGATATCAAATCATACCTCATGGGGAAATGTGAAGTGGCACAGAGCTGGGTCCAATGACACAAAAAGAGAGGTGTTATGCAGCAGAGTAATATATCAACAGTATAACAACAGTACTATGAAAACAAAGAAAAAGAGCCACTTCACAAAACTGAATCTAAACTTTAAGATAAAAGATAACATGTGAAATGTCACACTACAGTAATGATAATACATGGTTGATATTGATGACTTCCAAATTATCAYGAAATCTTTCCATATTCTGTAATTTTGAAATTAAAGCAAAATATTCTTTCTCAAATATGTTTGTCTATTTGCACGCATTTTACTGGATTTGTTTGATGGCGGAGAGAACATACATGTTTTCAAATTATGCTACCTGACAGCTAAGGTTGTCATTTATATTTTCCTGTCAACTTTTAAGACTSAAAAGCTTAAGCACCAGATGAGAAAACACAGAGCCAGATGGTCCGTATATTTCCATTTCCAAGTTAGAGGTGGCATTTACCTTTAGTGCCTCTGGAGCAACCCACAGAGGAACAGAAGTAAAAGTAGTAAGCCATAGAGAGAGGAGAAACTGGAGTAACCTACAAATACTGTAGCTCCTACTACTCCTTTCCAGATGCAAAATTTTCTTCTTGTGTTTCATACAGGTTCTGTGTATCAACTTGCCCATGTGCAACTGTCAGTATCGCCCCATGCACTAGATCTATTTTTTTTTCTCATCAAGACAATGCGTATGTCAAAGGCAAGATTTTTTTTTCAGCGAAAATCACAGTAGCTCAGACTTCTTTCAGTCAAATATTGCTTCAAGGATCCCCAAAGCAGATGAGAAAAACAGCTGGGTAGATGTATGAAGATGCAAATGTTCTTCTAYAGTTAACTTAAGAAACTCAGTCATAACTCCAATTCCTCTCTTACTGTGAATTCTAATGCTTTAACAACACCCCCCCCCCATGTTGTGAATGTTGAGAAATCATTTATCTACTGCTATGAAACAAGAATCCTCCATGCATTACATGCCAATTATCTTACTTTAAATGCATTTTCTTTCTTCTTAAATGCAACACTCTTAATTCAAATCTAACTACTAAAACGGCTGCAAACCCTCTCATGCAGCAGGTTTCCATCTCTCCTTGCCATGTAATGATCTGACAGAACAGCCCCAATTTAAACTCCTAGCAAACGCAATCCCATAGAGCTAAAGAAAACCCCACAGTTGTTTCTCTATATGAGACAGAACATGTAAAAGTGGATGGGACTGCAGTGTGCAGAGAACGATGGACTCCAATCTTTTGGACCAGGTTGCAAAGTCAAGATCTCCTCAAAGAGAATATCTTGCTGTCAGCTCCCTTTTGATTTTTAAAGATCATCCCTTTGAACATATCTTTCAACATCAAAATGGAAGGATACCATATAATGAAATGCAATTTCCCAAATAAACCATTTCCAAACAATTTAAGTAGGTTAGAAATGATACTTCTAGGTGTCTGCAAAAGTCAGTGAAAATGAAAACCAACGTTATTTTTCCAATAGACTTTATAAACTCTTTCAAGTAGATATGATTTATTACTATGTTTAGGCTTTCTAGGCCTTTTAGAAGAACTCAGCCATACACAGATTTCACTGGGATACAAAACAGACCATCAGAGTGCTTTTAAAAAGCTCATGCAGAAACAACAACAACGCATCTCTTAAAATGCTGGTACTCCATGCTGATCAAAATTCCCCTTTCATCAGCCGCATACTTTCTTTGTACAGAGAAAAGAGTCCTACGTTTAACTTTGCAAACATAATGTTTTTCTAGATGCATAAAGATCTATATTGTGCAATTTATCCTTTTCCACATTACAGGTAAACTTTGTGGAACAATAGTTCATATGAAAACCCTCTTTCTGTTTGTAGAGACAAAACATTCGTACCCTAGGGTACATTATATGTATGAGTAAAACCTCTACTCTCAGGTCTGATAAAGGGAAGTCCACTGCTATGTTAACAGCTTGCATAACCCTGTCAACACTATGACCTACTATAAACCTGTCTGGGACCACTTCTTTGACTGATACAACTATGTTAGCTGAAGTCTGTAGTCAGCTTGGGCTGCAGTTGAAATTGTAAAGAGCCCTGAAACTGACTGCTGCAAAGCAAGATCCTATTCCCTAAAGTTAACAGAGTTACACTGGTGTAAGTAAAAGGATTATCAGGGTAATAATTGATTTTTCCAAGCTTCTTCCTGATATATAAATGAGCTAATAGGAATGTAGTCTTCCTCTGCCTGCTCCTATTCTCAGTTTGTCCACTAAACATTTGTCAAGTGAATAATTCTACTGATCCATAATATCTGATCTATGTACTGGAGGCTAAAATTTGCACAGAAAAGTTTATTGCTTTTATGCCAGCATGCTGTGAGGTTTTACTTTGTAAGAAGCCAGTTGGCTTCATTGCTTGCAGAACTCACCATCAATGCAGATGAGCTGGTGTCTGTAATAGGCTTGTTAGTTCTAAGAACCGCACAATTTCTTCCTGCAACTTTCTCAAATTCTTCAGAATGACCATGCAGGTTCTTCAAAGCAATTTTCTATGCAATCTGTACCTTTTCTTGCCCTCCACACAAAGGTATCTTTACAACAAAACGCCTTTTACTTTTGACATTTAAATTTGTTTTTGTTTGCTTATCTTATTTCATAAGAAAGGCTATTAAAATAGACATGTGGGTGTAGATAACAGGATTTTCTATGGATAAGAAAATAAACGTTTATAAGTGGAAAACAAATATCAGACTACTACTGCTCAACACACAATGTAAGGTAAATGCATACAATCCTTAGGCAAATGGAAACTTACCGAACATGCGTCAAACTGCTGGAAACCTGTAGGAGTCTGGCTTGTTGGGTGCTGATGTAACCCTTTTCCAAGAAGWTGAGCCTATTAGCCTGGGCTCTGCACTGCATCAGCCATGTCTGCATGACTTCCAGTCATCTGGGGGCACAAGTAGAGATGTCTTGTGTCTGTCTGCAGTAGAGGTAAATGTACWTTCAGTATATGCACATCCATTAGATCTTATGTGGGATGGCATACTAATATCTATTTAGCTAATTAGCTGACTTTCTCTGGCAGTAAAGGACTTGCTTGAAAGGACTACTTGTTGTAAGCCAAACACAAAAGCTGTCTCTCAGCCTATTAAATGCAAGTACCTATACAGCTCAGGAAAAGGCAGAGACCTCAGAATGAAAAGTTTGTGCTGGGCAATCAATAGTTCAGATAGACCTTCATACTTCAGAAGCTGGATAGACAGTTTGCTTGGTAAAACGTTCAGCAGGAAGCCATTTCAGCGAGCAGGAGTGCTGAAACAGTTTCCTGCTTCTGTCTGTTCAGGTCCACAGGAGGACTTGCTCAGAGCCCGAGCAGCTGAGGGCAGCTCCCATCCTGCTGCAGACATCAGCCGGTACCCATCCCCAGGGGATGGCAACGCAGGATGGCGGGCTCCCTGCTATACCCTTCCACCAGAATGTTGATGCATTAAATGCAAGGACAGAAGAGATATTTAATCTTTTAATACTTTATGATTTGTATAATAAATATAATATATAATCCTTCTAGTTCTGTGCTAAAAGCTAAAGCAACAGTCAGGCTAAATTTATTTTTTGCTTAGAATATCTACAATTTACATGAGGGAGATAACTTGATTTTCCAAGACTTTTGCTGAACAAAATACTTTCTTTGAAGGGCAATATGGAGCTGACTAAATTTTTTTCAAAATGAAAAAAAAAGCCCTGTATATACAYCCACACAAATGTATATATATGGAGTAAAAGATACATTATTTGTAGGTATTTATTTGCTCAATTACTGAGTTGAAAGTCCTCAGCACTCATATTGTTTGAAAACAATTTTGTTATTTGCACTTTGTGGTTGACCAGCTGAGTTATGTGAACTCATAATTTTTAAGTGAACGTTGGGAAGAGTAGTGGTGGCAGCTAGCAGATAAAACATTAATGATCAGTAAGCATTTACACAAATGGCTAGTAATCACTCTCTTTTCATCAGGCAGCAAAGAAATGACCTGGTAATTAAAATAAGCACTGCTCTGCTTTATGCAAAAGTGTCATTTGTTTTAGTTATTCAACTTGTATTTTTGTCCCCTCAGTGTCAGGGTTGCTATTACTGCGAGTTGGTATGTGCAGCTGTTGCATGGGAAGAGATACTAGAAATTTAGGGGGGAGAAAAAAAAGAAAAAAATTAGTTTAGGACCTAAATATATCAGTGGAGTTATGATGATGAATTTAATGCTTTTTTATTTGATTCTGATTGCATTTATGTTAATTAAAGATTAAAAGTACTATAGAAAACACCATTAGTATATGTGCTCTAACGATTCATACTCTTGTAAGTACAAGTATTTCCATAGTTTAAAATTTATCTAATAGACAAATATACAAACACGCKCGTGCGCACACACACACACACTTACACAGAGTCACTCTCATTTATTCCAAAGATTTCTGAAGGAAGCCATGGCTCACTCTTGAGTGTCAGCTGAGTTTCTTACCTGTCCCCACTATGGCCTGTTTTAGAAATGGCACTAAACAAAGAATCCTGGCAGTAAAGAGCAGACTGAGTTTCTCTTTTAAGCCTATAGGAGCAGCCCCACTGAGACCAGGTCTTATTTATAAGATAAACTTGATATGGTCCAGCCACTGACATATACTCATTTGCCTGAGWTATGCAGTACAATTTTGTTATGTCCAGTAAAATTTGGTCAGTAAAGTCTGGCAGCTTATGTTACAGTATGTTATGTTTGTTATGTTATGTTATGTCCAGTAAAGTCTGGCAGCTTGAAAGTTTTCACGGACATGTTGCCATAGCTTGCTTTCTGTTTCATTATTGAAGCTGCACACGAGACCATGGAAAAGCAACTGCTCTTATAAAGCATCCTTAACCAGTCAAAACATCCTGAACTTACTCATAGGTCAGTTATCATTAATACAGACCTTAACTTAACAGATACATAATAACATATATCTACATCTAGATGAAGATGTAGATAAGATCCATCAGTACTCTGCAGCTTTACATTGCTGCATGGATATAAAAGGCACTACACACCTCATTTAAACAGATAGAAATCTGTAGTTGTTTAGTACCACTGGAGCAACACAAAGTGATCCACAGATAACCCACAATATAGGTCCTCCAGGTACCACCTTTCCTTAGCAAGTCTGCCCAAGATACCTTTTTAGAAGACTTCAAACTGTGTATAATCTGAAAAACAACAACAACAACAACAACAACAACAACAACAACAACAAAAACAACAACAACAACAACAACAACAAACCAAAAAAACCCCAGCTTGTGCTGAAATATGATTATCTGCTGTGGGACGATTTTTTTATTCAGGGAAAACTACACCACAAAGCACTGCTAAAGAGAAGCTGGGATCCCTTCTCTGTTGAAAGTGGCTGGCCAAGGAGAGAGCACTGACACTGCAACCTGGAGGTGGCATCCTGGAGATTGCCCATGCCAAGAGCTGACATGGGAAGAATCACAGGATCATARAATCATTTAGGTTGGAGAAGACCCTTAAGACCATTGACTCCAACCGTAAATGTACATTGCCAAGTCCAGCACTAAACCACGTCCCTAAGCGCCAAGATGAGAGAAGCAGGGTGGCTTGCCCCAGAGCTGTCCCCAAGGGCAGGAAGGGTAGTAGAAGACTGGAAGAGGGGAACTGAGGTAAGCAATGCAAGGACGAACAAGGCATCGGAAATACCAGAATAAGGCAAAAAGAAACAGACTGAGGACAAGAGTAGAGAAGGCATAGAACCAGGATGGGGATGCACAGAAGCAGGCAAATGCAGTAGTAGGAGAAACAGAAAGAAAACCAGACAAGAGTCTGACTGTTACAGAATGTTTTTTTTTTTCAAGAAGAAGTTGGATACGAGGAGGACACCAGGCTCAGCAAAGCAAGTGGAACAACATGCTGGAGCAGGAAGAAAATGACAGCAGGGTGTGGGGAGCAAACTCAGACACTGAGGAGTCCCAGGTCCCTCCAGTGAAATCTGCAAGGAAAGTGCTCTCTTCTTCAGTGGTAGAGAATAACCTACCACTGATTTCAGTTATGGTAGCAGCTCAGCTGGCAGGCATCTACAGATAACAGATGGCTTTCAATATGGTCATAAAATTTTCATAAAATCTCTAGCATTTTTTTTTAGTTTTCTTTTTAAAAAAGAAACAGGAAGTGACACACAAAACACTGTKAAAGAGAACACAGCATTGCAAAGTCAAATGCTTAGAAGCTGGAAAATGACAGAATTGAGATTTATGGTGTAACTTTAGTTTGCCTCCTCTGTGTAAATGTACTATTTCACCACCCTCTTGCACCTGATAACATGACTCTCACAGATTGATCCCACCAGCATTCAAGATGGAGCAGCTTGACAGACAGCTGCTTTGTTCCTCTTGATAAAGGTAATTTATGAGCCTTATCTTCCTTAAGGAATCTGGAAGGTCTAGAAAGGCAAAGGAGACCTGCAGTTAAAGAAGATGAAAACAGAGAACAGAAATACATCTTTGTAAAAGGTGGTGAGTGAATATTGACGTTGTGTCCTGTCTGGAATGCCTGTAAGTCTTCTGCCTTCAACTACAAAGAACAAACGAACATCAAGGAGTTTCTCTTTACCAAGTATAAATGAATTTGTATTCCAGATTAAATGCATTATGTGGCTTTAGTAAATGCCAAACCTTGTGAAAAATTCTTTGAAGTTTTAATCTTCAAAATACGGGGAGATACATCAATTTTTTTTGGTTTCAACATAAATTTGTAGCTTGTCCATACATATTCATGTTAAATTCTGTTCCACATGGGTTTAGTGCAAAGTGTTCACACAAGTTAGCCACAGTAATCCATGGTTTCAGAGACATTAATGATTTCATGATGTTTGACAAATGACAAATGACTCAGAAAGGATTTGCCTCGAAGAAGTAAAACAAAGTTGAACTAGAACATTTGTGATGTGAGCTCTAGGGAAATAAAGAACTTTTCAGCTCCTCTGGAACCACATGTGAAATAGGCCTGCTTTCACTTAATTGAAAATGCAGTATGTGTGCTACATTTAGACTACATTTTTTCACAGTAGGAGTGGAGGAACAAATAACCTGGAGTAAAGGTTCACAAAGAGAAAAAGTCAGCTGCAAACCAAATGTTTGATGTTGCCAGATTTAGAGGAACAAGAACACTGACAAAAAAAAAAAAAAACAAACCAGCAGGCAAATCCACAGCGTGTAGGAATGATAAGAATCTGAGTTCCCAGAAAATATATTTCTGAGAAGAAGAGCTGCTAATGTGCTGAACAAACTGCCACTCCATCATAACTCCTTACCCATTCTCCAAGCTTTTTGACTTCATTAGCCAGTATCCACCCCCTTACATGCAGGACTATGAAGAAAGAGAGGGAGTGGAGCACAATCAGCCATTTCTGCTGATTCAGTTCTTCTCTTTTCTATTCTCCCTTCAAAACAGGCTCAAAAATTGGTTTACAGATTAGCCTAGTACCTGTCATCACTGTGATAGCAAGAACAAACTTGAAAACAGACCATATTAAAGCAAGCAACAGAAAGTTATTCATACTAGTATGAATTTTAAATTGTGAGAATAATTCAGAGCTAGAAATTAATCTGCACTAGTGTTCATATTGTCTTTCAATACTTTGGTCAAGTTTGCTCCATAGCAAAGGTATAAGTTTTTAAAAGCATCACCAATTCTGGATACTTTCCCACACAGCAGTTCATTACTCCTCACTATCATAACAGTAAACAAAATTAGTGAATGCTTTTGAAAATGTAAGGAAAAAAATAGTTTTGATGCTGCTTGATACAGGAAAAAAGCATACATAGATAAATATTAATATCTTGGCAATTATATCCATAATTACTTCTTTTATCAAATGTATATGAATGTGACATTAAATCAACTATTTAGTTAGGTTATACAAATCAGCTTAGAAGTTTATTACAATTTCTTATTTCAACTTCTGGATAATCACATACACATGTACAAAATGAATGTCTGCCAACGTGAGATGCAGTCATATCTCACTGTAAATAAAACCAGTACTAAAATATTCCTGTGGATTCATTGCAGTGTCTCAGCAGAGAGCAATAGAGATGCCTTCTACTTAACCAGGTTACAGAAAACTTATGAAGCCATATCAACAATGTCAAGTGCATTAGACACCTTGCTAAAGATGTAATACTTAGTAGTGTTGAAAATAAATATTTAGATTTATTACAGCAGCAAATTATATCAGGAAATGTAATACATCTGTATGCGTATATTATACTCATTAGTATTAAATCAGAAAAGCCTAAAGTACATTGTTCTGTTATTAGTCAAATCCACCTAACCATTCCTGAGCTGAACAATGAAATCTATATTTCTGATGTCCTGATATAAAATTAGGTGACTCATGCCAGGATCCATTAAACAGCTATAAGATCTCTTTTCTTGGGAAGAATCACTCGAAAGGTGGAACCTGTCAGTGGGCTTACCTGATACTGAGATGCACCAAGTATAGAAACTCTGTTCTTCCAGGAAGAAGGCAGATCCTATTGAATAAGAACAAATGGTTTTGATTTTCCAGTGCTGCAATGGGCTTATTTAATAGCTATAATATTATATCATGAGATTGTTGTAATTTTCAACTACTAAAAGCTGCAATAAGGTCTTGGTACCATAAAGTCTGTACTGTTATCATCAGAGCCAACTTTCTGGATTTAGACAGTGTTGTGATGAGGTTTAACAGTTTGATTTGACTTCTTTCAGAACCTGTGAAAGTTAAATACCTGTACTAGTCAGGTTTCCATTGAGAATAACTTGTGTTTGTAAAATCATAATCTTCTAAACCAGCAAAGTTCAGCATAAAGCTGTGCCAAGACCTACTCATGAAATTAGGAAAAAGGATCAATATACAAATATTTTACTGACCCAGAATTGATATTTAGAGGAAAGTTCAGAGTTTTGTATAAGTTACACAGTCTAGTTATTGCATTAAATATACCATCAATTGACAAACTGGCAACAGGTATGTCATATGAAGGTATTAAAATAAGGTCAACTAAAATTTTATTACTACTCTTATGGCTCAGAGATTTGAAAATCCATATAGAGTTACAATTTTTTTTTTTCTTTCTTTAGTTTGGAATGAGAATTAGAATTTCTATTACTAACAATTCCATATGAAAAGTAATTCATGAAGAACAGATTTTTTACTAACTTCAAACACAAGGAACATCACTGAATTTGAAGTTCTGGCAGACAGGACAAGTAGCAACCCATGCTTCAGATACCAAAGAAAAATACAGTTAATATGTTGATGGTTTCCGGATGCTTCAGTTTGACCTGAAATACCTGCATTCAATAGTCTGTTGCCAAATAAGAAGTGGCTGCTGCATTCTGTGATTATGTCATTTCCTGCTGGCAGGAGCAGAAGCTCTACACAGTTGAGCAGATCTGCACAAAACATGACAGATGTTGTTTCAAGAGATGTTTRGTAAAGTTTTCTATATTTGGTACCCTAGATTTAGGAGTAAATACTAAAATTGAATTGTCTTATTTGAGGCTAAAAGTGGTAGCCAGAACAGAATGCCCCACATAAGGAGTCTGATATATACCATTGGTCCATGAAACAACCACTGGTAATAACTGTTGTATTCCAGTTCTCACTTCTGTAGAAGAATTGAGTCATTCAACTTCCCAACACCCTTTCCAAGAACTTAGAGACACAGCCCTTCTGCAGAGCTCTGATCCAGCAGGAGTCCTGTACAAAGAGATTATTTGTCTCCAGAGTGGAAGAATCCTAATAGAAAACAGACCTGGACACTCATAAAGACCTACAAAGAAAAGTTTTTTCCAAAGGAGGATGACTATGTTGACTGTAACTTCTGCAAAGAGATTTTTTTGTGTATTTTACTCACCTAAGTGCAGCTACAAAGCAGGATATTGAACTAGACACTTTAATTCAGTGTCACAATTTGTGTTTAACAGTAATTTGCAAAGAAGGGAGGAAGGAAGAGCTAAAGCAAATATAACAAAGAAGGTGATAAGCTATTCTCCATATTTATGAGTAGGCAGGAATACCCTGCTCCAGGAATTGCATTTTAATTTTTGTTAGTCCTGGCTAAGAACACTCTGTGTCATCCAAGACTCTATCRTATTCATATATTTTAAAATACATAAGTAGTATTACTTAATGTAAATTAATTCATTTGACTGAAAATATGTTCCAGAGAATATAAAAAACAATAAACCTTAAGGTAGGAGGATTTGGAGTGTTTGGTAGTGTTTACTAGCAATAGTTTTGAAATGAAAAAAACACCACTATGACTTACTCTAGATAAATGGCCCATCACAGAGAGACAAAAAGTGCAGTGTTCCTGATTCACGCCCCCTCAGTAAGTATTTTGACTTCTAAGTCCAACTCACTTTCAAATAATGGTTTGAAAGACATAAATTTTCAAGAAAAACAGGCAGTAAATCCAGCTTATTGCCAAAGTRGCATCAGTTTGTTCGCTATGTGTGTGTTTACCAACTTCCAAGCTGCATAGCTATCTGACAATCTACAACTTTACCAGATTCAAAAAGCAGAACAATTAAATTTTTATACTTTATATCATGACGAATGTTGTTGTGACCAGAGGCAAAGTAAATAATTTTCTTAGCATGTAATAGAAATGGGTTAATATTTTGGGTGACAGGCATTTTATTACTTACAACTCTGTGAACTGTGGGGCAATGTAAACTAGTAATGTAATTTAGAATTTGATTTTCACTTCATTTAAACAATCATAAAAGCTGATTCTGTGGTCTTATAGGGCGGTGTGACTTCACGGTAATATGTTTTTGTGGTACATCACTGTGTGGCACTAGTACCTAGGTGTCCACACTGATCAATACATTTTTGTCAGGCCATATCCTATATATATATCTGAGGCTGTCTAATCTAGATTCCCCCAAGGAGAGGGGTTTTTAGCCTGCATGCAGATTTGAACTCAGCTTTCAAATTTACCTGTTGATGCCTGGAAAGGAGCATGTTGTTGCAATTCTTTTCTTTGTAAAAGAAAATGTAAGCTGTGACTGCGGGGAACTAGAACTGTTGCTAGATGCTGTCCTTTCTCTGAAGCCAGCCTACCTGCAAAATGAACAATTTAAGACTAACTATGAAGAAGATTGATGATCTAGCACTGCATCACTGTAGGCTCCCTTTATAGTATGGAAAGTATGTAAAAGTCCCTTTTTTAATCTTGACCAGTATTTACTGTGCTTTAAGGGTATTCAAGACTCATTATATTGCAAGTTAAGATCACGAGCCCTAATTTTCCTCCTTTCCACACAATTAACAAACCCAGCAACTCATCTAGATCAGCAGGGAAGATGAGTCTTCCTCAAGTCCACAAATGATGTGACTGTCTTTCTCATAAGAGAGACTAGCTGAAATATCCCCATCACTATATAGGCCGCTTCTGAATTTTTCCCCTCTTTGGAGTTGCAATTCTCATATACCCCAAGGTAACAGAAAGTCACCTGGATTTAGTCCCCACTTCACAAAGTTGTCAAATGATTGTTGGAGCAATTAAAAAAAGTTTCTGTAGCATTTTAAGTTCTATACTGCCAGGTGGTTAATTGAGAACAAAGGTGCMACTTTACCCTAGTTGAGTTTGCAAATGGGGAAAAACTCTCAGGAATGAACAGATTCTTGCAGGTTACTTTGTTGGTATCTGTCCCAGATTTTGCTATGCACCTTCTCTTTGAATGCCAGGTCTGCAGTGACATTTTGGACAGAGAGAAATTACTATGCAAGGTTTGGAGCACTGACCTGACTCATGCTTCGGTGCAAGCAGACTCCAGGCATATGCAGTAGTGAATGGAGATTACATTTTACCAGCACAGAGGCCAGATGGAAAAAACTTAATGTGTGAAAATATTAAATCACTGAAACCCAGAGATCATAGAATCCCTTACAGTGCTCCAGCAAACCACAAGAGCTGTCTTTGGATCCAAGGCATTCATTTTAGTTTTCCAAAAGTAAACAAGGCATTTAAGAAACGTAGTACGTACTGATACACATGTACAACCTAATTCACCTCAGTGGTATTAAAATGCTAAGKCAGAGCATTTGTGTATCTTTAAAAAGCTACAGTGCAAACCTGCATGTCTAATAACGAATCTCTTGTTTGAATATCTCTGAGAAACAAAACATTTATTGTAGGTATGTCCGTGCTCCTACTTTTACACTGCGATATGCAATGCACAGGTATGAAAAATACAATGCCCTCATTTTGCATAACCTATTTATAATTGCTGTAACCACAAGTTACTTGCAGTCCAGCAATATCATATGCTCCTAATATGAACAGCTGTCTACTGTAGTTAGCATCATGTGCTTTGTGGAAAGTCACTCATTGAAATGCAAATCATGTCTTAAGCTGACTTCTTTGGTTCTGATATGTCACCTCATCTCCAGTGTGACTCCATAAAAACACAAAACAAGACAGAAAGAGGACTTGTCTCACTCTTGCAGGAAGGGTGCCACAAATGCAGTGTGYAGCTTCATAGTTTTCTGCTATGCTGTCCTCTAAATGGCATACTGAAACAGCTGACAATAAAATATTTTTAAATGTTACTAGTAAGCTGACTTCATTTTATTCATAATTTGAATAAAGTACCTGTCACAGATGACATAACTATTTATAGACTGGTAGAATTCAATTAATGTTTTAACGACCTTTAGTTATGACTGCAGAAAAAGGCACATCTGTGCAGTATTCTGAATATGAAATATTTTGCATTTGGAATGCTCAGATCTAAACATGTTAGTCTCTGTATCAAAGTCAGATTTTAAATAACATTTGCAATATGGGAGAKCCTGTTGTTACTATAAATATAAGGAAGATGCTAAATCAGACTGTTAGCCTGTACAAATTATTTTCTCCTGGCAACCTCCACKTAGGGTATGTCCTAACTGACTTCAGGATCCATTTTATTCAAGGACTGCATGAGAAGACACAATAGCATTAGGCAGAGGAATAGAAGTCCTTCCTTGCAGGGAAATGTACAGTATCAGTGTAATCTGTATATAGGTTTTACAGACTAAGTAATCTTTTTGATTATTTTTTTTCTCATGTTCCAATCTTTTAATACCAGTTAGCTGTTACTATATTCAAATTACAGCTTTTGGAGAATTGCAATAACAAGTGGAAAAGCTTTCTTGTAGAAGTTGCACCTGAGCTCGCCATTCTCTATTTTTGATGAGATATAAAATCAGAATCAATATTTCACACAAATGGCAGGTAACAATGAGGAATTTTCAACACATTTTGAATAAACACTTAAAGCAAGATGCTGTGACATGTAACTGAATTCACTAGAATTGTTTGTCTAGAAAAAAAATCTGCTTCAGTATTTGGCTGTAGAGCCTTTTAACACACACTTATTTTTGACACATAAGAAATTAGCATGACTGCACAGAATACACCTCCAGAATAATATGTAAATTACATAGAAAACTGGCATATGGTACTTGCATGATGGCAGAGAAGTAGATGAAAGCCAATGTTGTACCAGTTTCAATAAGGAAAATTATTTTCTGCTGAAAACTGTAGGGCTTTTAAGTCTAACACTCATGCCAGAGAATGTTTTAGCACCTTTTACAAAAAGATGAACCTCTTAGCTTTTTAAGCACGCATCGGGGAGTGTGATAAGCAAGAGGAGTTTGAGGGCAGTGCATCTGATCAGACAAATTCTTTGACTGGATGAATCTAGATTGTGGGCAATGCAGTAGATGCCATTTGCACAATTTAGAGGCTATTGTTTCAGAGGAACAGCTTCTTCAGGGATGAGAGTGCTTCACCCCAGAAACGTCTGTGTATACCTCTCAGGGACTGCCAGTAGCAGGAATGGCCAAGCTAGGGTTGCCTGGCTTTCAAAGCAGACACTAAAAATGCACCACACAACTTTGCCTAATGCTGCTTCTGTTGCCCTGACTTAGGCATATGAAAAAGATCAGAGCATTGATGTGTTGTGTGTTAGAACATGGAGACAGAAAGGCAAGAGATCTTTCCCAAATGCTGGTGACTGGGTGAGTGACTGAGAAAATATTAATATAACCAGAAGAAACTTCTTGAATCCATCCATTTTAGTGGTCTTTACCTCGCTCATGATCCTGCAGTAACTTCTATTTCCTCCAATAATCCTGCAGTGAAACAGAAGTACTTTGAACAAGGACAGCTCCTCAATTTTCCTCTGCCTCCAGGACCCTTGCTTCTTCTTTCTGCACCTCGTTTTTTGGCCAGGAGTATTCTTCCCTCTATAGAGTGAGCCTGGACCAAGAGTTGTGTCTTCCCAAGAGGAGAAAAATCAGTCCAACAGGATGAAGCATCAAAATGTCCAAACTGCAATATGCAATGATTAGGTTCCAGCTCTGCTTATGTTATGTGCAAGTTTAAGTCCATAAATATCTCCACTGAAGCACTCACTGAAGTGCTTGCAGAAGGAAGGCCTTTGGTTAGGGTGAGACAGACTATGCATGAGGAAAAGAGGATGGCGGGAATTTTCCTTTTAGGCTGTTCTCTGTAGACAGCAAAGATGAAGAGACTCTAAAAAGAGGTATCTGCAGGATGGCAGAGTAATATGAACCTGCCACTATTTCTTTCAGTCTTTCCATCTACAGCATTGCCTCGTTTCACAGGAAACATCCCCAAGGACATTTTAGCTTCAACATAGGATAAAGAGCTCTGAATATGTATACCTCCCTAACGGAAACCTGTAGTTATTATGTCAGTCCTAGGGTTTGAGAAAGGAAAGTATTGATCTTACATTTAATTTTCTATTTGCAGCTGCTAGTGGTTCACCAGAGTTGCCTGGAAGAAGTTGTCTGGAAGAAGTGTGTTTAGGGAGAAAATACTTTGGTCATTTTTTCTTAGTAGTCTCTTTTGGTACATTGAAGGTGATGGTGGTATAAGAAGTAGCAACTTTCCTATCATGTTTAAATCCCAACATTGTTGTCGTTGTTGTTGTTGTTGTTGTTGTTGTGTCCTTACTCCATGCTTTTTCTCTGGCAATTTTTATGAATAAAGGCTGCTCCCGCAAAGGTGGTGTTGAAGAGAAACTGATCAGTCATTAAATACCCACAGTGGCTACCTTTCAAGGATGAGGATAGCAATTGTTCTTTCAAAAAGATCATCAAGGTTTCTTAATATCCTACTGTAGCAGGTGAATCTTTCTGATGACATATGTTAGCTTCAAAAGAAAATGTTTTTCTGCACTTGAAGATAAAAAGCAATCTGTCATGTTACTTAACACATCAATAGGATTTAACTTTTCACTCTTTCAGTTTACTCATTCAGCTGCTTTTTTCTAGTTCCTTCACTGTTAATTGTGTTTAATCCACTAAATCACAAACTAACCACTAATTTTAAATCACTCTTTCCATCATTTTCACATTAGAGTTAGAGAGTTACCAGGAAGTGAACTGAATTGGAACAGTGACAAGCAAAATGCAAAATAAACTAGTCAGACCAAACTGAATTAAGTTGCTGTGTACAACCTTCCAAAACTTACTGGATTTTGGTAAATCCAAGCCCTCGTTAGTCTGTGTAATCTTCTGCGTTGCCCTCTCTACAGCAAGCACGTTCAGTCTCTGCTCCATGGTCACATTGATGCTGCCACTTGTAGCAGTTCCACACGTTTTTCTCCCTATACTCACGAGTAGCTTTTACTCATGAGTAGCCCAAGGAAACATTCAGACAAAATGTGGTTTCTTAATACCTTCATTGTGCCTTTTAATGGTTTGAAATAATTTTTCAYTTCCAACTGTGAACAAGAATACTAATTTTTTCTGGAAAAAAATGAAAGAAACAACAAAAAAATCTCAGTACCAGTTTCTCCTGCTTTTCTCCACTGTTAAAGGAATTATCATCCAAAATTTCCCACAAGCCACTGGGTTGGGGGGGTTTAGTTGTTTGTCAGGGAGGGAAGATTTTTCCTCAACCAGCTTTTTTAATAGCAAACAGGGTAGCACAAAAGCAAACCACTGAAGAACATGCTGGCAATCTGTGTTAGTGACTGTACTGCATGTATTCATAGCACACCTGGCAGGGGGTGATCAGGTCACTGACCAATTCTTGAGCATCATTGCCTTTCCCTCTCAGCTATAACAAAGGAGGACGCAGACTTCCATTTTGGGAGAAATGCAGTCAGTTGTTGCAATCTGTTGAATTACAACAAAAGCAGGCAGTTATGTTTGTGAGGCAATTTGAAAATAGATTGCCATAAATGATACACTGCTGTGTATTTCTAGTTTCTTCTCAACATTTTCAGATGTGGGTGTGAAAACAGATGCCAATGATCCAAAGCATGTTTTCTAATGTATGATGTCCTAAACTGGCCCACTTAGCAAATTAGGAAAATTCAGATTTAAATGTCATTATTTAGGACAATCTGTACAGAATAAAAATATAATCAGAAGTATAAAGGAAAATTAAAAAAAAATCTTCACTATTTTATTCAGGGGGAAAAAAGTTAAGCAGACTTATTTCTTTGGTGATGGATGTTTGAGAGATGCATTTTAATGAAAACAGCAATAAAACACAGAACAGCCTATCAAATTTATGATTAACGTAGCTATTCAGTCCCCAGATCTCAGCTAGCTGAGTACATGAGGAGGAAAAGACTTCCTGGGTGTTACAAATATATCCAGAATATGTTGCTGCTAAGTTGCTAAGTCTAGATCAGCTCACAGGTGGGACAGCAAATTCATAACGTCATAGGAAGACCAAATTTTGCAGTGCAGTGAGGGGAGAGAGAAGTGGTAGCCAAGAGAAACTAGAAAGTTAGTGCCTGGACAAGTAAGAATGAGATACAGATACTCAAAACATGAGATGCTGTTTTGGTGTGGAGAGATTTTAGTATAATAGTCATTCAGTATCCCTGCCTTCTCACTTTTTCAGTATCGTCAGAGAGTACTGATTTTAATGAACTATATACTGCATTTTCTTAATGTGGCACATAAAAATGTCTCTGATCTCTGTCTATTTTAAGAGCAGATGACTTAAACAGAKTCAATTGCTCAGTGTGCTTCCATACCTGTCTAATTAATAGCTTTTTCGTGCCACTGAAGGTTTTTTGGGGCCACTACAATGGCTAAGGGCAGACAAATTCTCTAAGCAGGATGAGATCTCTTACGTCCTGTCTTTAGTTAACTGACCAATTCTACCGTTCAAGCCCATTAAGCYCTGGTTGACTGCTTCCATTAAGAAATAAAATGGAATTTGTTGGCTTTTGCTCAAGTACTTCAAATTCACTTTTTTTTCCTTTTTTAAAAAATCTAGCTTCATGTATAGGCAAGTATCCAAATGGTGAAAATACTTGCTACCATATCAGTACTGTAAAATCCTAGCTTCTGATGCTGCTTCAGAATCCAGGCAAATATCTATTCTGACTGTCCAATTAGCCTAAGAGGTAGCTGAACAAAAAGCTGTCCTTTTGTAATGAATAATGACACCGTATTTTTCTGCCCATTGTAACKAGGATCTAACTTCTGTTGCACCAGGAGTTACAGATGTAAGCCATTGTTGGTTGGATGCTAAGAGCCTTTTTTGCTTTGTATTAAAATGTCTGTCAAAAAATAAATTAACATTGCCAGTTTACTGTCTGGATCCACAGCTACATACTGTGCACAACGTTCTTCTGTGCGTCTCAGAGGCTTCTGGAAGCTCTCTTGCTTTTCAGAAAAAATCTCCATTTGGGACAACCTTCATACTCCAAGGCATTCAATCTGCTGATAAAGCACTCAGCTTGATACTCTAAAATAATAAAAAAACAGTTGAGATTTTAAATTATAAAAGATCTAAGGGATAGTGTCTGAAATTTTCATGACACCTTAAYGCAAGGATGAAATTTTGTAGTAGAAGAATCTCCTTCAGGAATGAGGGGAACAGTTTCTGGTGTTTATATTTTATAGTATTGTTCAGTTGCCTAATGTGTTGTCTAAATCCAGAAAACTCCTGAACACTTTTCCTTGGTTGGATTTTTTTGTCCAACACCAGTCCACATTCTGAGGTATGAGGCAATACTGTGCCTTTCTTTCTTTCTGCCTCTGTTCTAGCAAGAACATGCAATTAAAAATGGAGGAATAGAGACCCCACATTTTACATCACTGTCCTCCATGTCTTTGGATTGTCTGGCTTGCCAACACCTTAACACTACTGAACCTCTTTTTATAATGCTGAAGCAGGAAACAGCCATTAAGCTGTGACCCATTAAAACCTCCACGGAGAAAAAGGAGCACCCTAGGATGAAAGGGATGATAAAACCCTCTGAACTCCTTCCAGATTGTCTAAGGCCATGAATACACATTTTAGAAAGGCTGAGTCCTCCTTATTTTATATTCCTCTTGTACTCAGATGACAGGAGTAAACAAAATTAAGGTGGAAATTTGAAAGCAGCTTCAACGGAGTTCAGCACTTAATTCTATTGATGGTTCTTTTGAAGATGCAGACCTTCACCTCTAAAATAATCCACATCTTTTTACAATGTTCTGTTATTGCACAGACACTGAAAGCTCAACATTAAAAAGCTTTTCAATTGAATGGTTTGAATTATTCTTCCTTCCCAAGCTTTGAGATTATTCAGAATGCTCTGAAAAGAGCCTCTCTGATTGAGCATACTATTTAATAATTAGTGCCACAAAAAAAAAGTGTTTCAATATGTCAACATAAAGTCTAATGTTACTAAAGGATAGAAAACAGACACAGAAAGCTGGCTAGTAGGAGTGAAGCTAAAAGACATCAGTAAAAATTAAGATTGTATACCTAATTTAATAGTAGAAAAGCATAGTCTGTTTTGACTCAGTTTCTAAAAACGCATATATATCCCAGCAACAGCTCAAATAAATTAAGTAGCTGAACACAACGAGGAAGGTCTGATGGTGCTCATGGTTTAACTTGCAGGAAGGTGAGTGGAACTTTGCTCACCACAGACATCACTCCTGAGATCTCAGGCCTGCAGGTACATGCATGGAGGGGAACAGGAGCAAGAGCTATTATCTCTGACATCTACAGTGAGAGTGACACAAGAAGCAGGTCTAAAGCCCTCTCCCACACTCTCAGCACAAAACACAATAGTAAATTCATCTTATTTTCCTTCATACCAAAACCCCAGGAGGTATTTTGACCTCCCCRAGACATCGTCTCCTGGAGCTCCCACTGAATGAGCATGCTTTACTTCTGCTCCAAATAAGTGACTGCAAATGCAGACAATCAAACCAAATATTCAAAAGCATCAGAAGTGTCTATTCCCACACAAGTTTGTTGCTGTCTTTCTACTACTTTCTCAAAGTCATTCAAGCCACTTCATAAGTCTGCCATGCAGTGCAAAAGGGAAACAGAAGGTCAAATAAGAAATTTATCCTCCAGGAGGACTTTATGTGCATCCTAAGGAAAGAGTCCAAGAAAGCCTAATTGTGCCTGAAAGCATAACAGCCTAACTTCAACCCCAGCTAAAGTCATACATAAAGTTTCCTTTAAATTTCTCAGATCATAAAGCTAGCTAAGGTGAAAATTGTCCATGGCCAATTTAGAAAATATTTTGACTTTGAATTTAAAGGGTACTGGCTGCCTTTACCTGAAAAAGCAAATAAATATATTATATACTACCTACACAATACTTTGGGTGTACATAAATGATTACCAGACACTTCTTGTCGAAGGAAAACATGGTGAAAAGAAAAGGAAATCTGAACAGTCCAGTAAAAATAATCTTGCTTTTTGGACGTGGGGTGTAAATGGTTTTCCTTCTCAAGTTAGTTTAATGTATCAAGCATATAGTTTTATTCTGCAGCTTCAGTCCAATGAACCTAGCATGTACATTGTCAGAAACAACTGCTACCAGGGTACTTATTTGCTCTACTAAAGAAAAACTTACAACGGTAAAACCTAAAATTAGATTCCATATCTCTTTGTCAATATTTGAAAGGCCTATCACTTTCTGCTAGTCATAGTCAATTTTATTTTGATGTTTATTATTGTCTTTAACAGCAAACCTGAAGAAGCAGTAAGCAAAGCTCCATAAATCAATAGGATGTAGAAATGGAAATACAGACTTAAGATAAAATCCCCGTTCTTGTCACTTTGTACACCTGAGATTGATAACACATGAAGAACACAGTGCACTACAAAAGGCACTTTGGATTAACTATATGAAAATATTTTTAATTGCATACTGTTCAAACTGCAATTAAAACATAAACCCCCATTAGTACTTGTAAAAAAAAGTCAAACACTGCAATTTCAGAATATGAAATTACTTATTTTTCACAGTTCAATGCACTAATAGTTAATGTGCCTCCAATAAACTAATGTTAATTAAGAAAGGGATGTTTTAACTACCATATGGTTGCCTGATAGAGTTGTAATCTAATAATAAAATTCTGTAAGTATATACATTTAAGTATGTTTATGCCCACCGATAAACTTATCAGGTACTCAAAATTTGTTGATGCAGCTTGTGGTCTCACAATATAATAGACTTTTGTTAGAGGTGGGCTGAAAGAGTTCTCTTAAGGCAATACAAGAACAGATTCTGTGCTTTCTTAGTCCTTTATATGGTACATCCTTACTGGGTGAAGGGACATAACCCAGTCGATATTGCACTGTAAAGCTCCATCACTTAAGCAAACATGACTCCATTTGGCACGTCTAGAAATAACAGCATAGCGCTAGACAAAATCTGCAAAATCATTTAGGTATACAGGGTTCAGTTCTGCCATAGTTGGAAGGAGTTAAGTAGTGTTTTATCAGAGATAGGCAGGACTTTTTACTTCAGAAGAATGTTTTCAAGAATGTCAAAGGTCACAAAATTACTATGGTAATTTTCATYTCCCAAATAAAAGAGATTTTTATATAGACTGGCTTTGTATTTATTAGCTGAGAAGATCATTCTTTTGTCTGCTAAAAGTATGTCTGCAGGCTTTTTTTTATAATTAGTATTTCTTCAAATAATGCAAGTATTCCTGTCTGATCATGGCTCAGCCCAAAATCTTTAAAGTTTATAAATAAGGGCACAACACAGAAGGGTAATGGCAGGTACAGCATACGTAGGATGGCAGGGTGGTGAGAAATAAGTAGTTATGTTCTTTACTGTACAGACCTACAACCAATCCACATCTCACACTATTATATGCCCTGCATTTATGCAACCAAATTTGTCAACAAGTCTCAAGGTTACTCTTAGA
The DNA here is from genome assembly GCA_035582835.1 of Phoebastria nigripes. Lineage (NCBI taxonomy): Eukaryota > Metazoa > Chordata > Aves > Procellariiformes > Diomedeidae > Phoebastria > Phoebastria nigripes. The sequence goes on along the minus strand of JAYKAV010003089.1, from coordinate 449,307 downwards.
GTGATGAGGACATCTGAGATCATATGGACTTTCATAAATCTTGTTTTTGATGCACAGATCGCAAGACTGATGTGTTTGGCCATTTTGAGTAATCTATTGATCTTCCTGCTGTGGTCAGAAGGCAGCTATAAGATGACACCARACCTTTAAGCATACTAATAAGCATGCAAATTTAGTTCCTATTTCATCACCGATTCTTCTTTAAGAAACAGTTATCAAAGAAAGGGAGAGGATTTGCATTTCTAACTTTTTTGGTAGCAGAGAGGAGATTCCTGGCACCAGGATGGAGATCCTAGAAGGAACGGCTTCCTCATAAGGGAATGGAGAGATTTTCAGAGTTTGTCCAGGCACCTGTCACTGATGTCAAGGCCTTTCTGAACATGAATGTTTAGGGCGAGTCTTACCTGGGATTTATCACTTGGCTTGACAGAATGCATAGCCTAAAAAACCAAACCAAAACAAAACAACTGGTAAATGCAAAAGGGGGTGGGATAAAACCATCTTGTTGATGCTACTATAGAGTCAAAATAATTTGTACTAAAAGATTCCCATGGGATTGGTGACATCTGACCCTAGGCAGGTTTTTAGGACTGCCTATAACCCCCAGATAGTTTTTCTCCCCTCTTCTTCTGGACTGGGTTCTGTTTCTCGTACTCATTTCCAGATTAGCAACAGTGTTTCCAAGTTCTTTTCAATACTTTTTTTTTTTTAAGATTTGCAAATATTTTACATTTGCCTAATGCCTCAGGTTGCCAATAATTCCCCCTTCTCCCTCCCACATTCTTTCTTCATACTAAATATCTGATTTTTCCTTATTGTCAGTATTGTTAAGCTGTTTTATATTTGAGATGAAGGTCCATATGACCTGTAACAAAAGTGCTGTGCTTCTCTTATTTTTCATATGTTCCTAAGGATAGCAAACATGTTTGAGAGTTGGGTCGTATTGATTCATTGTAGCTGTGACTGAAATAATTTGAAAACTTCTCTCATTTTCTGTTTGCCTACCATCTTTTCCTAGTCTGCCTATCAACCTTGCATTCATTTATTTTCGTGTTGAACATTTTATCAATTTTTTATTATTTTTTTTTTCTTGCCCATTAATATTTCCCTTTACCTATGTTGTTCTCAGTGACTTATTTTTCTTTCCTAGTCTTGGGAACCCAAATGTGTCATAACTTTATCAACATATTGAGCTTTGATGGTCTGAGCCATTACATACGCTTTTCTGATAATCCAAGCCATACCTAYGTCAAAATCTTGTTTAGGAGCTGAAGGAGTGCATGAAATAAAAGCAGTCCAGATTCCTCTGTTCCTCTTCAGGTGCTCTCCACAAATTAATGGATGGTATGAATTCATGTACTACTTACAAGGAACACTGGGAAAAATACAGTACTTTCACAGTCTCTGAACATAAATTGTTAGGAAGAGTCCCTCTGACAGACTCTGTAGTACTGGTCTGTGAGGGTATGGCTGTGGTGTGGGTCTCGGGACTTTCAGAAACCCTGCAAGATACTTAAGATTTGGCAATTATCCCTGGACATAGTTTTTCTGTGACACTAGATCTGGTGGGTTTGGTCACTAAAGTCTCTGCTGCACCTAATTTCATGTTCTCTTGGTGTGAAAACTCAGGACATTTGGTGAATCTGTCTGTGTCACCAGCAAATTACTAGTCTCTGTCTCTCAGAAATGGCCAAACATTTCCTGTGCAGCATCTACCCATGAACTTTTGCTGCAAAGTGTCTTTCCCKCTCTTAGTTAAGTCTTTCTGCAGAATGCAAAGGTCACATTTCCTTCAACAATCTGCCGTATCCCACCTGTGTTTCTTTTTCCTTAGCTAAAATTTTTTATGAACTTCAAATGCTCCATAGTTTTAGCATCTTAACAACCTTGATATTTATTTTTCTGTGCATCTGATACCACCAACCTTCTTCCAGTCAGACTTCTGCTCTCCCCCTTCATATCCTTACCAGCTTTATTTTATCTGTGTTTCTGTTAAACCCAAATTATTCCAGTACTGGGTAATGATTTTGCCATGATAGACTAGGAGGGGCATAATATTTTGGCAAGTCTCTGCCTATTGAGATTTCAGTCCCACACCAGTGTGACTTAGCCTTCCCTCCCATCTGCCTGGCAGCCTCCAGAGCCATTCCTGCAGCCTCTCTCACTGCGCCAAAGGAGAAACCGGGAACATTTGCACTACTGCAAATTATGTAAAAAGAAGAAACAGTCTTCTCTTCCCATAAAGTAATCCAGTAATCCTGGCCTTGACACTAACAGGATCTGTGGCAGTTACCCTTTTCGTCAAGCAGTGAGTGATCACTTCCTCAGACATTAGCCTGAATGACTATTAAGGCCAGGGTTATTTCAGTAAGCTAGAAAATATGGCAGATTCTCTTCCTATGCTAAGTGCAGAGAAGACAACATGACCACATTCGTGGAGGTGAAAATTGATGTTGTTCCAATAAAACCAGTAGACTTATACCACTGTACTTTGATTCCTCAATCAGGAGATTTACAGTCTAAAGTTTAGATGTGCAATAATTAACAAAAGCTATTTCAGAGACTACTCAGGTTGCATGGAAAAGCACTTAAAAACTAAGAAAGGAGGGCTTTCTTTCTTAGTTCCTTCATTCTCTTCTTCCTCTAAAATAAAAATATTTCACCCAAAGTCTCCATAGCAAAGTCATCATGCTCCGGTTTTTGTAGCCATAGAATTACATAAAGCACAARGTAACTCATAAGCTGGTGTTTACAACAGATTATTTCCGTGAAGATTTCCAGTGTCAAGTTGGTTTTAGTGTTATCAGTAGTCACTTTCACTTGTTTCAGTAACCACTTTGATTTGTTTAATGGCTTCACTGGCAAATCTGATTACAATTGTTCATGAGAAACATGGAAAAAGATTTTGAAATATAGCCATGACTGAAATTAGATTCCTTTTTCTCATCTATTTTAGTGATTGTAAAAAACATTAAAAAGAAGCTCACTTCTCTCAAAGTTAACTTTGTGAAACCTCCTCTGCTTCCCATAATTTGTCGTTTCCTCATAAATTATTCATACTATCTGCTGACGCAAGTTACAGACGCCCATGCAAAATTAAACTGACACTTTTAACTGGCTTAAATAATTATGAAAGGTCTTTGGAACATCACCTGGAAAATATAAATCTACAATAAACCAAAGTACTATGTGGATTTACTCATTGTTCCACATTAATATGAACAGCAAACTAATTATTGAACTAAGAACTTGATTATCAGGCCACAGTACATGTACTATGTGTTTGAAATACCAATCAACTCTTGCAGTTTAATATGTAAAATATTGTAAGCTTACCACATTTATTTAAAATTTTATTATGTTTTAAGAGTCATTTAAATACCCCAAATTATAATTTCTCCCAGCACAGCATTTTTAAGTTCAGTTACAAAAGGGAGTATTTACAGTCTGTTCAATCCATTGAAGCATTAAAGGATTTCCTGAGATGGAAATAATAGGGAAATTCTTGTTCACACATGTGCTTCTCTCTACTAATAAAGTTAYCCGGAACTTAAACAGGTTTAGGTCCTGACCTTTCACTGTGATCTGTTAACAGGCATACCTGGACCACCACAAAGTTCTCCAGAAGCAAGAATTCACAGCAGTAAGTTGCACTGAAAGACATGAGCCTTGCTTTGTTATTTGCAGTATAAACGTCTTAAGTAAGAACTGCAGAATATAAAATCTGAAGGCTAACCAATTTATAGGTTGGATTGAGGACCATTTTGTCCATTCTGTAAAATTGCTGTTAGCCTCTCTTTCTCTCTTCCCYCTCCCACCCACTCTACCAACATAAGAAATGAGAGCCCTGAAAATGTTATAAACTGAAAAAAATTTGCGCAAGGTCAGTGAAGGTATTTTTTTCTCCCCCCTTCCCTCCTCTTTTTTTTTGCAGCACTAAGCTCAGACTTAAATAATTTTTCTACAAGAAAAATATAGGAGTTACATTCATATATTGTCAAAATGTGAAGTCTCAGCTGTGTCAGAACTTCTTCACACTGGGAAATTAGCTAAAACCAACTGTTCTGCATGCCATTAATTTTAAAATGTCGGCATTATCTAAGAAGATAACTCTGACGAGACATTTCTGCAGGGCAACTGCGCGCATATCTGAGGAAGAAGCTTTCCCCTGATTCCCTCCAGATGAGACAGCACAATGCAGCAATTGGTTATGTGCCAGGACACGCAAGATCAGCTGTGGGTGCTGGGCCACAGCCTGGGGAACTGGGAGCTGTGCAACTGGGAGTGCTAAAGGGGAAATGTGAGGATGAGCTCTAGGAGTCGAGTCCTCACTGGGAAAAGTGACGAAATGGGTGAGGCAAGTGCTTGAGATTGCACCCCATGACAACACCCACAATTTGATTTTCTGGAATAAATTAGGATCTGGTCTCCAAATTCTCTTTAGTGTCTTACGGCATGATTTCATCCTCGCACACTAATTCGATGTTGATGCAACTTTTGTTTCTTTCAGTTGAGTTATACTGGTGCAAACATGGAGTAAAACGTTACCTGATCAGTTGCCTGTCCCACTGCCCATCTTCTGGGTTATAGTAGCTAATAAGGGCTTCTGAGGAAGCTGGCAGAGGGTTTCACTCTCCTATTGGTAAAACAAAATTATTATTAAAAGAAAGTGGGGGGAGGGGAAGGGTGAGGTAAATGAATAGGATGAAACAAAATTTTAAAAGAGCTACTCTGACTGACAGCCTTCTCCCCTCCTTCAGCATAAAAATAATCTTATTTTTATCCTATTTTAAATCTTAGTTTTATCAATGCTGGACAAAACTGAATTTTAGCTGGAAAAAAAATATTGTATGCATACATTTGTTTTTGATCAGACATTCCTGACTTCTGTTAAGAGGTGAAACAGCACAGTACTGAATTTCACAGGGTGATGTACTGAAATAACATAGGTCTTTGTATGATGAAGGTCATACTTAAAAAAAATATTGATGTAGGTGCTACCAGACCTGTGTACCTAGCAAGCAAGAGTAAATACCAGAAAGCAATTAAAAAAAATCAAAAGACTTTAAGAAAATTATACATTCTGTAATCTTTCCATTTACCTTTCTGTTTAGGAACAGAGTTCATACTTTCAGTCTTTTCTTTATAAATACGAAGCCTAGAAACATTCTTTTTTCACTGAAAGCTACGATTCCTGTTCAACTGCATCACTAAAGGAGCTGAGGCTTAAAGGGAGGGAATTCAGCCTTCACAAGGCACATGATAACATCAGAAAGCTGAGATAGTCCAAGAGGACTATTCAGACTCTATGATACCAATGTGTAACAAGCATAACATTTTACTAGCATGTCTGTCTGTTGTTTTTCAGCTTTAGGGCAAAAGGAAGGAATTGGGATTTTTCTTTCTATATAAAAGATCAAAAGATTTTCATCTTTTCTAACATATGCTTTGTCCTATTACAGTAACAATATAACTCGACTTGTGGGTCAGCCAATATCCTGTCATGTTCAGCTAGCAATTCTAAAATAACACTAGCTGTCTTTAACCTGAGCTGTCTTTTTTAATGTTTCAGGTCAGACAGACTAATGGCAAGAACAGCTCTTGAAATCTGTCCTGCAGCAAAACTGGAAGAGCTAACAAAAGATTAAGTTTAGGCCACAGAAATACCCATTTAAAAATTGGGAATGTTCTGTCTTTCTCAGCATCTATACAGTATAAATCACCATGATATTCAAGTACATATTATGATGTCTGGCAGGATTTTGCATGAATTCCTGTGAGACCTGGCAAAGGGCTAGCATATTTAGAATTCCTTGAAATGTTGAATTAGGAGGTATTAATAATGATTCAATTTCTCTTGATGATGTTGTATCATCATATTGTTTCTTCAAATAATACATTAAATCAGAAGAAAAGTTTACTAGTCCTTCTATAGTGAGTCACACTAAAAAGCAACAACTGAACTAATATCTTTCTGTATTTCTGGGCAAAGATCTGATTTAGAATAATGTATTTTCTGAGAAGTTAGTATTCTGGTTGAAATAGTTGTGAACAGTTTCTCACCTCTGAATGCAGAAGGAAAGAAGTGGGTAGAGAGGCACTGTTGCTCCTCATTTTGTCTGCTGAATGATCTCTGATTGTCTATTATCAACATATGTAAGGAAARCTGGAAATGGACTTTACTAGTTCAAAACTTCTACTGCTTGTTAAACTGTTATTCATGGAGTTTCCTAAGAGTTTCTCCCTATCATCTCCATCCTACATTTCTTTAATGTAAAAAAAAGAAAAAAAGAAAAAAAAAGAAAGATTGTAAGGTGGAAACTATTTAGCAAAATTAGGAAAACCTGAAAGGAACTGACAAGGAATTTAATCCTTTTCTGCAAAGTGAGTTTTGCAGGTGCCCCACCTCTACAGCAATGAAACTTGGATGTTAATAAACGCAAATAGCTTAACAGGTGTTTCAGTTTGTCTGTTTTGAACTCCATCACTGATGAGGATTTATTTTGTTCTTAATGACAGATTTGTATGTTTTCAGAGGCTAAAAGTATTTGAAAATACATCTGCTGATGCTGGTGCCACTTTGATTGGGCTGATTTGATTGCTGTGTAGCTGGGTTAGCTTTGGTAGTACATTATGTGGATCCACCTCACTTTCATAGACTTAATAGGACTCAGTCTTTTTGTTGGAGTCCAAGAAATGCAACGGTAGTCCACAGTTCTTGAAACAAGAGTCTTTCCACCAGTTTCAATAGGCTTTGAATTAGATTCAAAAGCTGGTATTTGCTATGCAGAAGCAGCAGCAGTAGTTTGCATAGTAGGGAGGATTTGCCACACCAGCTGCAGAAGGTCAATTCTGCAAGTGAAGAAGCAACAGCTCTTATGAGGACTCTTCAGTGTCCCTAGACAACTGAGACAGTGCTACAAATCACAAAGGTTTAATTTTGATTGAACTGTTACTCTTTGAATGAAATTTGCAGAAATAGAAAATGTCTCTTAGGATTATTCCCTACCTTATCGTTACAAGCTATTTGAAGACTAATCACCATTTTCTAACATTAGGTCTCCCTGTTGGATCACTAGTGGTAAATGGCTAGAATCATGGAATTCTCTAAAGGGATTTTTAACTATGCAATGTGCATACAGAAAGGCAGCACAGACACTGATCAACTGCACCAGTAATTCTATGAACAGGCAGAAACTAAATGTACTGCAGGAAACCAAGGATGAAGGGAGGGGGGAAAAGCCAGGATAGAGGGGTTACAAAGAGGAAAGGACTCTTTGGAGTCAGCATTCCCTAAGGAAAACACAGGTGAAGAGAACCTTTTTAATTTTTACATTAGGAATCCCTGAAGGTTGCAAGCCACATCCGTCACCTGTTCTAACAGGAATACCAAGGGAGTCTGTCAGTGTGAGAACATACCCAGGAGAGCAGTTTTGTCCCTATAGACAAAAAATTGTATGCAACTTCCTTATACCAAGAACCTTAATCACAATATGACACTTATGGCAAATGTACTTCATGAGTTTCGTTTCTTTTTGGGACAGAAATTCCCTAGAGAACTGATCAGGAATTTTTTTTGAATGTGGTTGTAAAAATTATTATAGTTTATCTATAAATTACTGTTTTATTTCCCTTTACTCTYTGTTTGTTTGTCCTGTCTGCTAAATAATCAAGCCCGTCATCTGACAATGGGCAGCAATAACTCAAGAGTAGATACTGCAATAAAAGCAGCCATATGTGAAAAAGTCTGGCCAAGATAACAATTCATCCTAATCCAGATGATGGGAAGCATGAAATTTCTAGAAGTCTTTGTCTGCATCAAGCATTTGGCTTACCTATTGTTTATACTGCTGCATTGGATAACTGTTTTCCTAAAGGATGTAATGAATATGAAGTAACACTTTCTGTTTAATTTTCCTGTTTACAGAAAATATTTCAGGTAAAATTGTACCTTTTGGGATTCATGCTTTTTAAAAAAGCAGAGCCCTTCTCTGAATTCTCTCACATAACTGCAATGCCTCTGCAACATAGAACACAGTAATTGGATACTTCTATTAGCAGAAGAATACAGACCAATTATTTTTGTTATACAGCCTAGCTAGTTGCAGTGGAGACAATGATGACAACACTGAGACTGTGGTTATCGAGTTACAGCTCAGAGGTGAATCCTCACAAAGACATTTGGAGATGTAAAAAGAACACCCTGACCTGCAGAAAAGAGGATAGGCAGTAGGGAAGAGAAGGACTGAGAAGAAGGTTGTTGGAGATAAAATACCTAGTTCTTCTGGTCAGTAGACAGTCTTCAGGTTGCGTGGAATAAAAAGCTGTTTTCCCAACCACTGTGGAATTGCTTTGCCTCTCTACACAGTGTCTTGCAGCTTCCTCTGCAGAAGCTGGTGCTGCTTGTGTGCTCTCGGGAGGCAACATGCAGCACAGCAACTCTCTTCTCTGCTCAGAAGTGTTTCAGGTCTGGCTTCCCGCTAAATATATTTCTAGTCTACCACACTTGGGTAATGGATTTCATTTGAAATAAAGGTCATTCAATTTCTTTCCAGTTTATCCTTTTATTCGTGCTGATTTTTACAAAAGAAAGTCACTGGATAAGAGCTATTGACCTGTGGTGGTCTTCTTGGTAGCTGGAATGAGACAGCTGGTTACTTACAGCTGCTACAGCCCACTGTGATGACAGGATCCTTTTTTCCCCAGTGTGTGTGAATGTGAAATATTCTGTAACTGGTAGATTAATGTTACATTAAACTTACAGCCTCAGTCTCCATAAAGACTGTGAGCTTAATAATTTAGTGAGACACTCAGAATCCATCTGATGAATATATGCACCAAAGAAAGATATGTTTAACTCCATATCCTGCTAATCTGAAATGGTGAAGATTAAAATATCCAGCACCAATGCTGAAYCCCACCGTGCCTTCTTGGCAACTTGAGCCTACCATTTTCACTCTGTTACTATACAGCTTACCCATTCAGACACGTATAGCCACCTTCAGCAAGAAACTTTGGACTGCCCAGAATAAATTTGTATAGGTATACAAGCATTTTCATAAAACTTTAAAAGTTTTCAAACTCTACTATTCAAACTGTCAAACTACTAGAGTGTCCTTGACACACACTTAACCTGTGCCTAATAGCATTTTCTCAAACAATTCCCAAGCCACAGTTTAGGAATTAGGAGGAGCTACAGACAATTTGCACAGAACTATTCTTCTCTGGCAGGTAAGAGGATTTAACAATGTGGACACGGGCTCTCTGCAGCACATGGCCAGGGCCRGAGATTGGTTTCAGACATGCTTTAATTTACAGATATCGTTACAGCCAAAGAGAATAAGAAGTGTTATTCTGAACACAGATACTGGGGAATGGCTGTTTCTATGGCAAGCTCACACTCCTGATGATAAGTCCTTCTGAGGTCTACAAATTATTTCTCTCCTTTGTACTTCTCTTCTTACTTGTTGCTCAGCATTGACCTGTCTCCCAGGTGATCTATCCTCTTTCTTCCTCTTACTTCTACYGTCCCATTCAAATTTCCCCATATGTCTTTCAAACTCTCATTTCCAGATTCCATGTTCCTCAAAAATCAGCCCTGATTTTTCTTGCCCATTTCTATCTTTTGCCTATTTCTCTCCTTCCCGTTCTTTCTAAAATCCTTGATTTACTGCGAAATACAACAATTTTCTCCCTTTCATCTGTTTTGGATGCCTTCCAATCTGGCTTTCTTTGTTTCCACACTGATACCATTCTCACTAGTGTTGCTAATGACAAATCCATTTCCAAAAACCTGCCACTTCTTTGTCCTCAGTGTCTCCACAGAACAATCCTTATAATCACCCTCCTTATGGCCAAACATCTCATTCAGGCACTCATGCATGCTGCCTTGATTAGTAAAGGATTCTCCAAAATGTAGCCATTGCCTTCGTCAGACCACATAAATCACTGGTTTTGATTTMATCTCCATTGTCTGCATGTTTGAACGTTAACTCCCCTCATCAGCTCTGTCCACTAGCTTCCTGTCCAAAATCTTTTCAACTTTGAGAACACCCTCAAACTCAAGGGCACTCTGTGTCCTCTTCAGGCAGCCACCGTTTGTCATTAGCCTCCCCTGCTCCACTGTCTTGTCAGCCTGCTTCCTCCTTCTGCAGCTTCTCTCTACTCCTTGTCTCATTGGCCTCCTCCACAAGTTATGAGTGTTTTGATTTTATTGACAAACTCATCATCTCACCCACACATACTGCATTTTTAAACCTTGCTTGTGGCCTGTAGTATATTAAGATGAATTTACTTTCTCTTTTTCCCCAACCTTCAGTCTTTGTTTCTGTTCTGTCCTTTAACAAAAGGTAGTTACAGATTTTTGTGCATAAATCCACTGAGTGCAATGCTGAGTGGCTCAGCATTGATCACCATACCACTACCTGGAAAAATGCCACTAGTTGGTATCCAAATTAAAGTAGTCATAAATTTTTTTAAAGTAATTGAAGAGTTTCTGACATATCTTTTAATTTAAGTGGCAATAATGTATCTATTTTCATTATACTACTTGGAAACTTCCGAGTAAGAACATCATGGTGTGACAACTTTGGAAATGACTATGCACAAAGCAGAAGGTCTGTCCAATACTACATGAATAAGCAAACTATGCTTAGTAAATGAATAAGCAAACTATGAAGTGAATAAGCAAACTACCCTCCGATACGACACTGAATAAGCAAACTCCATCTTCATTATAGGGCCTATTTTCACCTTCTTGGTTTTATCTCTGTCTTTAATTCTGACAGTTGCCACAGAGTCAATAGTAGAAGGACATTAAATTTTGAGCTCTCTCCATTTAGATGGAGCAATCTTGGAAAATGTGAGATGGGTGCTTCTCAGGGAGAGCCAGCTTTTCAGGTCTCTACACTGTGTGTGTTCTCATAACCAAGGAATAGTCCTCTTAAAAGAGCAGGAACAGTTTGCCGTGACTCTGAAGATGGAGAAAAGTGAAAGGCTATGAAAGGGAGTGTGCTGATTTAGCTAGTGGCCATTTTAACAGCTTAAGAGAAGAACTTCAGTTTCAAGAATCTGATCACATAGGGGAGCCATGCCTACTTGAATACAACAGGCATGTCCATTTTTATTTCTAATGAACTGTCTGCCCTTATGCTTTATGTGTTAAGGGCAATGGAGTCTTTATTAACCCCTGTGGAAACACCAGAAGTATTTGCCCTCAGCATCAAAGCTCGGATTGTCCGAGGCTGGGATTCTGGCAGACTGCACATATACACCATAATGATCAGTTACAGGTAGAATCAGCTTCAGGAGGTCCAGGTTAGGCCTCAGGAGAGGAAGCTTGGCAGGATCTGCTTCTTGAAAGTGTCTGTGAGTGCTAAAATAAGAGTGATGTCTAGAGCCTGCTTAGATCCAGATGCTTTATATATGTCAGATCTAACACAGATCTTTGGAGTTTATCCAGGCAGGGGAAACCCTGCTAAATCTGTGACACAAAGGTTTTGTTTAGAAAAAAAGAAAACGTGGCCTGTGATGAGAGATGAAGCCATAGCTGTTTCTATGCTTAGATGATATACCAAAGTAAAATATTTGTAACATGCAGATTGATGTAAAACATTAAAAAAGTCTGAACTAATGAACGCTGTGTTCATTTGTAAAGACAAAAAAATGGCAATGCAGCATGAAAGAATTAAACTCTGACTACTGTAAGAAGACAGCAAGTGGTAGGAAAGGAGTTAGGCAGGAAACAGTGTAATCCCTGATGACAGCATTGGTTAAACACTTAACGATCACTGGATTTACGTGACATGAGTAATTCTGAATGTGGGGTTCACAGCCTAGCTCACTGTGTATACCCAGGTGCCTCACTTTAGGAGGTTACAAAGCTGAATGCCACAACACTGAGGTGCTTTTTTTTTTTTTTTTGTATCAAACACAAGCTGAGGAGTCATTTATGTGATGTGGCCCTGCATACCTGGAATTTTGGAATACAGATATAATCAAAAGAAGGTATTTAACAGGATGCACAAAACTCATTATTGGTTTAATATCATTGTTATCGGTGGAGAAACATAACAAAAGAATTTCAATCGCTGATATTTACTGAATGCAAACGTAACACCTGAGGAAAATGCTTTTAGTAGAGAGTAATTCTATCTACCTATGAGCCTTTTTGTACTGCATCATACATTCTGCTATATGGGTCTTGTATCTCCATTGTCAAGCAAATAAATCCCCAAATTGTGCCCTCTCAGACTTCCCTGGCTCCATGCTTGTGGTAAAAAGTAACTGCTTTGCATAGAAGCTGAAGTAATATTGGAAATAACATGGAAAAACCAGGAACGTTTCTAGCTGATAAGTTGTCTGAAGAGAAAACTGGTGGCACTGTTTTTGTAGCACGAATACATATCAGTGATCTTTAATTCTAATAAATCTCAGAAGGTTTTATGTGGCATAGAGCAGACATGGTTGTATCGAACGGCTCTTCATTATTGCTGTGGCAAAAAGACCTTTTCTCCTTAGGCAAGAATGAGGAATTACAAAGCATGCAGACTTTTTAAAAGTCAGTCCAAATACCATTATGCTTATGATCTAGACATTAATTGCAGTCTGAAGTTATCTATAAGGTAAGAGATAAATATCTCCATGATTTTTTTTCTCCTTTTGCTCTTCTGTGTTTGGTATCTCTTACCAACTGCTGAGAAGACATCCTACATTCTGTCATGTTTAAAGAAGCCAAGATCCCTGCAGATACACAGCACTAGGTTTTTTCCTCTCTCCACAAATTGTTTTTATAGGTTGATAATTAAGGACATGAATAGACAAAATTAGTTTAGTATTTACAGCAGGTTTATATACAGGTTTAGTGGCCAAACCAATTTGGCTACCAGAGCAATTTGTCTTTGGCTGCAATCACACGTAACAGACAGATTTTCCGTGAAACCATGCTAAAAATATTCATTGGTTATTTCACAAGACCATGAGACAGTCTTCTTCCCCACTCCTCAAGCAGCCTCATAAATGCCATAATTTTCTGGATAGCAAGGAGGACTATGACAACCATCCTGAATTCAAATACTGTAGTAGGAGGTTTATAAGAGAGTTTGCCTTCTTCCAGCGTTACACATGATGGGATAGGCCTCACACTGAGGACACTCATGGTGCGTAAGCTCCTCAGCCTTACCAAACTAGAAAGCAGATCGCATAGCCTACTTAAAGCCCGCGTGCAGGTCAACTTCACCTAAAACATTTCTTTTGTCTGAACAACTCTTAATTATCCTAGGCAAGCCATTTCTGAGCTTGCCCACCCTGCTAGTTAGGAAGATTATGGTGGGTTTTCCCTTGCAGTTCACTTTTTCTGCCATTTAARCTCAATTATTTCTTGTCTTAAATGCTGTCCCTTTCTTTTGTGGAGTGATCCTGGTATATGGTGTTTCCTAAGCTGCCCCATACTTCTAGCAGCATTAAGCAGTTTTCTTCTTTCAAAAAACAATCAGTAAGTGTATGGGTTTAAGGTACTCAAACTAATTCCATGCACAGTCCCACAGTTTGGCCAGTGTCTGTGGGCCTGTCACGTCCCTCGTGGGCTGGCAGTGTTTTGCTTTGCACCTAGTGCCAAAGCACCTGTGATTTTCATGCTGTCATGTGCCCGCCATTCCCAGTGCTGCAAAGTCAACATGCTCTCCCTCATCCTGGGGCCACAGGGCCATGTCACAGGCTGAAATCCTACTGAGGGGAAGACAAGGAGGGAGACAGGTAGCAGAGTGCAGCACTGTTGACCATGCACGTGCTCTGGGCTCTACTGCTGCGTGGAGCAAAACTATCTAAACACAAAGAAAATATCTTCCCTTCCCCAGGGAGAGCATGTGTGTCTCAAGCAGTGCAGAACCTGACCCTGAGGTCCTGACACCATCCACAGCAACTCCCCTTTCCCTGTGCGGACTCTGCTCAGGATCATGCCTTGCTGAGGCACAGTCTGCTATGAAAATAGTGTCTCTGTTTCTTAGATTTGCACATGTCAGAGAGAGATTTCCCAGTTCCTCCCCTAATCRCTACAGTGCAAATATTCAGTCCTGCCTGCACTGGTTAAGAAAGCTATGTTGATATTTAATAAGCAGAAAAGCAAATATCCATTTCTTTTCGGCCTATAGTTTAGGCCAATTGCAATGGACGAGTTAAGCTAGGTAACACATAAAGCTGYCAGGAGGAGGAGATCACTTTGCTTCTCTGTGGGAGGTCCGCACAGTTAGGAGGGGACTGACTGGTTTAGCTTTGAAGTGGAGAGAAGAGGGGATAGAGAGAGGTTCAAATTTCCAAGGCACTGGCAGCTGACACGTGTACACTAGACAAGCATCTAAAGATGCATTATGAGAAAAGCTATGTGCTCATTTTTCTAAGCAGCTCCCAAAACTCCGAGTGACGGGCCATAATTTAATGTGCACATAGGCTCTTCTGCATATGTCTAACTGTTTTGTATTCTTAAAAGTCCATTTGCATTCGCAAATCTGGGATTTGGATGCAGAACCTGAACATCCTTTTTTTGTAGGGTTTCACAGTCAAACTATCACATTCTTGTTATGCATTTAGTCTGTGCTTGCATATCTGGTTATAAAAGGATACAGTGTTTCAAAATATCTCTAGCCAATACATTTTACATCAGAAAAAACTAAGCGTGGCAAATAAGGCTTCTTTGCTGATCCTCTTCCAGTTATAAAAATTCCAGCATAAATACTGTTCCATGAGAAAAAACGTTTCCATCAACAATTCGAATACACCAGAACCAAGTAACCAGAATGTTACAAGAACATGTGAAAAACTGCAGTTCAGACATTCCCCATTTTGGGGGAGATTCTACATTATAGTTTTTGACATGCAAGAAAGCATAGGGTTTTGTCATTCATCATTCGTAGTTCTAAACCTGCACAGAGCACTAGACTATTTCTCTCAACTTTCTGAGTTAGTCTCTTGAAACACAATGAAGCTCTGAGTGGTGCAATCCAGATACGGTGACAGCCAGAATCTTATTCCACAGATTTGAAATAATCATTCATGTTCGTGTCTCAACGGAGATGCTTAAAGGTAGAATCACAGAAATTGCCATACCCGAGCAGCACAACACTGTGTAATCCAATATAAAAATGTCCATAAAGTCCAACCTAGAATTTCAGGGGAAGGGTTTGCAGTCTTTTAAGAAATAACTACAGACTCTTTGCTTGTAATATAGTAGGTGAACCTTCAGTAGTGGATGGCTTAGGGCCTGCTCCAGGTCTTATTCTCTTCTCTTTAGCATAATATGCTTGGTTTTCATTAATTTCCACATTAATGTTTAATACTGGCCTAAATCTCCAAACTAGTGGTCTCCCTGACATTCACAGATGTTGTTCCCATAGGCAAATTGCTACTTTGAAGAAGTTATCTTTGAAATATACTATCCTATTATTTTCTTTCTCTGTATTACTATTTTATATCTGGTTAATCTGCTGGTTTCAGGTTAGTTAAATTTCCACTTTCAAAGGCAGTTTATGTGTCTTGAATTATTTAATACTTAGTCATCTAAGGTACAAGACCTTTTCTGTTTCCAGCTTTGCTTAGGAGAAAGGGTGCTTTCTTTGACACCATTACGGTAAAATAAATAGCTAATGGGAACATAGTCTATTCTTCATTTTTTAACTTTATCATTTTTTTAGCTAGTTTTCTATTATAAAGTGTATTGATAAAATATTAGTTTTGGCACACTGTATCCACTGTGGATGTTGTTTTTAGGAACTGTGCTTTATGGGGTTTATTACTCAGCCAGTTGTGGTTACTTATTAATGCAACTGCTACATGTAGCCAGCTAATTTTTATTATTATTAATATTTTTTAGAGTTGGTTTTGATTTCATCTGYTCCACACAGAGTATTAAATACACTTTTATTGACAGTAAACTCATAGCTTAATAATACTATTCTGTTTGCATCCAGTGATGGGGAAAATTTAAAATTTTTTTACAAATATTTCCAGATGGATGAATCTAATTAGAAGCTATGAACCAGATTTACAACAGTGTTAAGTATCAAAGGTAGATGCCCTTTAACATTTACAAAATTGTATGACCCTCGCCAATTTTCAAACAGAAAACATGGTATCCAGCCTGCTTAGGAGTCTGCTACTTGCCTTATGTGTCTGAATACATTTTGAAAATATATTCACATACCCCACAAGATCCTACTTCTGTCCTTGCATACTATACTGGTGTGTCAGCTGGTCCTGAACATGACAGAACACCCCAACGAATGCGCATTTGGCTATTTTTGACAGGATTGATTCTATCAATATTTCTTCCATTGCTAAACATCCCAGTTCACCTTATTTCACTTTGCAGCTTCTCACATTGGCATTTAAATTAAGGTGCAAGTACAGGAAGATCACACCTTTTTCATCCTCTCAACATGAATTTTGTGATTAAAAAATAAAGTAATCACTCCCAGGATGAGATTAATCTCTCATAACTTTGGGGTACCTACATCTCATTACGTGTTTATGGTCCCTTCACTGTCAATAGAGTCCAGGAGATGATGCATTTGATCATATATAGATGTTTGCTAGAGGATGAGAAGAAAGATATGTTATACTGTACTGACTGTTCAGACAAAAACCCCATCAACTATAATGGGATCTTAACACTTGTCTCATATGAAGACAGCTAGCGTTAGGAGAAATGAATCCCACCAAAGGTAAAAAAGACATTTTCTTTTAGTAGAAGATCTTGAAAAAAACAGCTTCAAGCCAATTTTGGCTGGCACCTGTTAGGCAATTTATGTGTGTCTTTGCTGTTCTTGGGCCTATTCAACAGACCTTGCAAGACTTTTCCCCCTTGAAACATGATCTTATATTGATAAGATGTTGTCATAAAAATTAAGCACAAGACTATTGCTTTTTTCATGAGTAAATGTTGTGTGTCAAGATCACAACCGTAGCTTACAAAATACTTTTTTTCTTTTTTTTAAGAAGAAAGAGAAAAAGATAAATGTTCGCTTCCTTAAAAGTACAAATAAGAACATCCTTACTACAACACATATGAAAACTAGATCAGTTATATTAGCAGTTTCTGAAGCACTGAAGACTGTTGCTTTTTAAGCCAGAAAACTGTTTTATCTAGAAGGAAGGCCAGCCCAGGATAAAGGAAGTTGTGCAACAGGGATTTGTGAAGCAGTTTGGATCAGAAGAACCCACTATTTCCCCTGCTCTTTTCCGAGCCCTATTGTCTACAGGCAGATCAGGCCACACACACAGAAATTGTGTGCTGAGGTATTAGATGCTCATCCCATCTAACATATGAGCCATGACAAAAAAGTTCATACATACCATATTTAAGAAACAAAATATACAAGAAAGCAAATCAAAACTAGTCTCAAATGAAGACCATTTCTACTAAACTGAGGGCAATAGTTTTTCTACCATTTCCTGGAGTGACAAGAGTTTAAGTGTTAGACTGTATTATTTGCTTATTACTCTGTGAAGGAAAACTGCTATACTGTAAATACCTCATATATCACTGTTAAATTCTTTCTTTCATAGCTTTCATTCACACGGGCAAGGAAGAAGCTATGTTTACAGTGGAGCAGCAGAAATGCCACCCTGCTTTCCTTTACCCAGTCACCACACATGCGTGGTTTCATCTCTGCAAAAACATTAACCTGTTCATCATCAGTACTGCTTTGGCAGATAATGGTAAAGGCAGACCTTTTTTCCCCCAATAGCCATAATCAGACACCGGTGAAAAAGCAAGCACTATACAAAATCCAAAGGAAATACCCTCATGTCTGCACTAGAGAAAAACTGTTCAGAGTTCTTTGCATACTTCTACACTGTTTACAGTTTTCAAAAGTTTCATCTGGTTCAAAGATTACAGACACTGTTTGTGCCTAGAAGCACTGAACTTGCTTTTTCCCAGCATAGACCTTACAAGTTTCCACTAATAGTCTTCCACTTTTTGTCTTGCCAATCAGTTACCAATCAATGAGACAGCTTTCTTATTGTCCCTTTATGGCTAATTTCTTTTTGAACGTTTTATCAGATTCCCATTCAAAACTTTTTTGGAGACCCAAATACACCATGTCAACCATATCAACGTTATCAGCATATCCAACACCACCTTTAAAGAACTTCAGTAGTTTTGCTGATTCTTCCCATTCTATTGGATTTAGCCCTGCGTCTGCTAATTCTATTTATTACTGTGTCTTGCACTTTACCAGGCAAGTAGTTTTCTACAGATTTGAAGTCTTCCCTGGAGCCATTTTAAAAAATTCCTTTCACATTTGCCACTTTCCATTTCTCTAATGTAAAATAGTTTAGCCATCAGTTAACAGCTTAGTGCAATCATGTTAGAATGCCTTCTGAGTAACTAAATGGATGCTAAGTGGTTCTTYGGTCGTGCTAGTGATAACTACACATTTATGATTTAAACAATGGTTTAAATGATACGTCTCAGAGATTGCCTCATAAACAGTGGTTCAGATACAGAACTCACCTGGTGCTCTTCCATAGTGACTCTAACATAAAGAATTTATTTCCTTTCTCTGCTACTGCTTTTTCTTTTCACACATTTAACTCCATCAGCCCTTTACACTCAGAGTTCTTGTTTCCAATTCATTCGAAAAGGGGCTTTAGTCTTTGTTTTTAATTTACTCCCTTATCAAATTGTTCCTCAAAATCTGTCTATCTATTTTTTCTATATTGTTACCCTTTTTTCACAATCAAATATATTAGAAAGTTTCTATCTTTCCTGTTTCTATCGGTCTATTGGACATTCTGGCCACTGTTACTGAGTRCCTTTTTTATATTACATCCTGGACCAGATCCAGTTCACAGATCAGGACTAAAGCAAATYTATCTCCTTATGTAGGTTTCTGACTAGATGGGTTTCCAAGAAGTAATCACTTCTGCTGTCTAAACACATAATTTTTTCTTGCTATAAAAGCAACCAGTTCATGAAAACYGAAGTTTCCCATCCTGTTTAGCTTTCTGCTCTCTTTCAGCATGTTAGTCACCATGCTGGCCAGTACTTCCAGTAGACCATTACTACTCTTCCATTTAAAAATGACAGTTTTTTTCTTGACATATTCTGTGGTTCTTGTTGAYGCTTTTAACTATTTGCCTTATTTGGATCTAAACTTTTCTTAACCAGAATATGTCAGGAAGTGACACAAGAAGTGTCGTTCCTTGGCTAATGTACTCTCTCAGTCCCATTTAGCCTGATTTTCTTTCTTTCATTCTTCCTTAAATGGTCCAGTAGCCCATTTAAAACCAAACATTATTGTTTACCAGTCTTCCTAGATTCTTAATATTGTCACAGAACTTTTATATTTAGCCTTGGTTTTGTTGCTTATTTTTTGGTGTGTGGTAGAACAGGACTTTACTTGTAGAAACTACTATTCACCACTTCCCAACCAACTCTTTTTTTTTTTTTTTAAGATCTGCCCTACATTTTTGGATGATTCAGAACTCTTATATCGTCATCCCTACAGAATATGTCTTCCCAAACTGCATGTTCTTCTTTCCTTTTTCATCTTCCCACAGTCCTCAATTCAAATAGCTCTGCTATCAATTTTTCAGTGTCACAAGCCTGCTTCCATTTTGGTTTAGATGGAGTTAGGAAGAAATGCCATTCCTTCTCTAATGTCTCCAGCTATACCTGCAATTCATAATTAGTATACGCCCCTCTTCCATGCACTGTTTCCTCAACTATTCATCAATGCCTCTCTGGTCGTAGGTGTTATATTGCAAGCATTTCAGACTATCCTCCCATTAAGTTCAATAGTCTATTACAGCTTAAATTAGAGAGTATCTGCTCTTATCCCTATTTCATTAGCACTCATATAGGCCACAACAAAGGTTCCTACACAACTCTATTCTCGATGTCTTGTGCAGGCTGCTACCTCTGCCCCAGCAGGCATGTAACCAGACTGTCCACACAGCATCTAACTATACTGCTATGCATCCCTGGCATAACAGTCCCAAGTCTGTGTATGTCTAGCAAAAGAAATCTCCCCTCTTCCCATCCCACTGACCACTATAGACCACATCCTCCTGTTGGAATCCCTGGCAATGAAGAGGTATTTTGGGGGCAGGAAAATGCAAGGCCATTGCTTGGTGTGGAAGTCTCACTGACTTGAATAGGATAATCATAAAATYCCTGAGTCTCCATAAAAGCTTCTTGCCAATGGTTGTCATTCTGTAAGACCAAAGATGACAAAGAATACAAGCTTCTTTAAATTTCTGTTGGGAAGTAGATAAATGCAACACCAAAATAAGAAGACAGAGTTGACAAGTATACTTTTCAGAAGCTTTTACAAAAAACTAAGATGACGTTTTGATGTAATAGCTAAGAGTACTTGCAGATTTTCCATAGTCCCCTCACTGTCCAGCTTTGCTGTGCAGAATTTAACCTCATTCCATGACTTATTTTCAGTGGCTTATGTATTGTTTATATTTTTAAGAACTTCATTCACAAAATAAATGCTGGCAAGATCTGCTTCCACCCACAAAACTTTCATGTCTATAGTCTTTGGGCTCAAACATAGCAAAATGAATGGTTTGTGGCATTTGGTAGTGGCTTTTTATTTTTAAGATATCCTTTATCTCYCTCATTCCTTTCATGAAGGAAACTGCTAAGTTTTGTTATCTAATCATCTGTTTCTCTAAGATGGCATGCAAAAATGAGATATCAGGAATCTTAAGTCTGTAAGTCTTTAAAATATTCTTAGTAGGAATTGATCAAATTATCTGGGGAAAAAAACCACCTTGATTTATAATTCAGCTAAAGAAGTTTATGACTTTGCTTTAAAGCAGATGTAATTTGCAGTTAGAAAGAAAAAAAGTGTATTCTCCTTTTCATTACATGTACCTATTCATTTTATTGTCAGCTGTTTATATACCATTCTACACAATAAGTTTAGTGATGAAATAAACTACTGACTAGATCAAGAGGCTCCATACCCAGATGCAGGCAGGAAAACAGTAATAAAAGCCTGTGAAAATACAACTTCTTGAACTGTAATAAGATGAAAAATTCAAGTACCATGGGAAAATGAAATCTACCTATAGAGGGATTTTTTTCCTAAAAAATCTAATCACTGTGTCTAGGCACACATGCACATAGCAGCAATAGTCTGAAAACAAATTACACTCGAATATCTCTGGAACAATCTCATTCTAATGACACATTTACTGTTTAATGTTCTAGCCAGAAGGAAGCTGACTGGAAGTCTTGGCTACTCATTTTCCAGGGCTAATTTTGTTTATTTGTTAGAGATATGGTCAKAGAAAAACTGCACATCTTGTACAGTGTATCAGAGGGGTTAGTCACAGACTGCAGCAAGTATGTCATCACAGACCRAGTTTCTATGAGAAACTGTGGTGAACAGCTCATCACAGTCTTAGTGTGAACGGGAGCTGCTCACTTCACTGACTGTTGGATGAAGGGAAGGAGGAAAAGCCATTCCTTCCAGAAAATCATGGCTCAGATCCAGTGGGGTTGTACTATTTTAGTTCTATGCAATCTTAAGAAACAAGTTTACTGTCTGAGAAACTACACAGCTATTTTTAAGCTTTATTCCTGTATTTTTAGGAAACCATTATATATTCTTGTATCTTTGTATCTATGTGTATATATATATAAAATAAATACCTATAATATACATATAAAATGACAGTGTCTAGAAGGTATTGGGTGAAATTCTCTTAGACGGAACAGAAGCTGAAGACTTAAATATCATTAACAAAATATTAAAGTTGCTTCTTATAGTAAAAATCTAATAGCTCCATAAAAATATAAGAACTACATACAGTTTGGGAGCAGGCATACCTTTAATGTTTCTGGCTATTCCCTGTACTGCACTATTGTACCAGGAAGGCAGATCCTATCCAGGAAGGTCTGTGCAGATTGGGTATACCTGGGGTGCTCCAGAGACAAATGTCTGCTGCATCTACAGAATTTTATGTTGTTATGTATATAATATCTGTCACTAACAGTGATGATGGTGTTACTTCAGTCCTAACCTCCAGTATTGTGTCAACCACTTCGCTCTTAGTTTTAGGAAGGTTTTGGGCAGCACTTTTTCTAAGAGTACTAAGCTCCTTGCTTGAAAGTGTACAAGCACAGGAGTTTTGTGGGAGTGAATTGAGTTGTTGTGCTATATGTGGGCATGTGACATAATAGGCTTAAATATATGACAGCACTTCCTGGGACAGGAAAGTCTTAACACTCTTATCCTCAATAGGCATCCTCTATCAAGTGTACCATCATTCCTTACCTAGAAATTTCCATATGCTGAGAAAAATTATTCAGCTGGACAGTGAAGCCCTATGTCCTCACCTTACAGTACCAGGTGACACAAAACAAGAAGGCAGGGGAAAAGGTTATAAGTTTGTTATAAGTTTGTTAATGAGAAATGTTATATTAGAATTACCTAAGTTAGGAACACATTTTACTGATTTCTTTTTTAGCAAATCAATGTGTGATGCTCAACAGTTTTCTGCTTGACAGGGATGGTTATGATGTGTGGTGCATAAACTTTCACATGTTCATGTTCGTAGGTCTGAGGCAAGGAGGAGAATAAATCATTTCCATCCCATTCCGGTTAATGAGTACAGAGTCTGAGAACATTTGACTTYGTATAGAAAATAGCATGCACAGTGAGTCACATTCAGCAAAACAAACAGTTCTGTGCTTTCATTTTGCAATGCCTGAATTGTTATATTCGAGGAACAATACCTGCAGCCATCCTACTAAGACCCTACAAGTCATTCACTAAACCTGAGTAGCTCCATCTCTTGCTCCTCACATTGTATGAACGAAGAAAACTTGAGTTAGAAGACATGGCTCTCTTCAACGGGAGAAATGTGTAATTTTGTTATCCAGAAAAGAGCAATGGGAGCTCCCCTGTGGACCTTGATCACGTTTAAACCAACACCACCTCCATGTGTAGAAAAGGCAACACTCCTTGTTTAACAGTCCCTCAGAAGCTGTGATGTTCAGAGTTCCTGCCTGCCAAGGAGGCACATACAGCCAGAACTTGGCTGAAGTATGCATTTGTATTTTCCCCTAGGAAATAAAGTAATGCTGTGTAAAACAGTAGYATCCAAGTTATTATTGCCAAAATAATGTGCATTTAACAGTCTGTAGGGTAAAAATGTTTTCACTTTAAAATCCTCATCTATCATCCCTCCCTACCATCCTTTCCTTTTATAAARAGCTGTAACTATGTAATATGAACTGGTGAGATAAAACATAAGTCTATCTATGTGGCTTGTTAGGCCCAGTTTAGGCTTTTAGCCTCTGACCACTTCTACTATAAATTATCACAAGCTATTCCCCTTGGCAGTTCAGAGCAGCTGTACCCTTTTGGGTCTTCAGTCATCTCCTGACCCTTCTTGCCTGCCAGTTTCGGTAATGCACCTGGACCTCACCCACATAAGTTCTTGACTACAGAAAATCCAGCAGCAGGTCTGCAGCTCCTGACTTTAGGTCCTTTTGCAATACAGTTTCTCACTCCGCTACCTCGTGTGAAGACAAGCCCAACAAGAGAAATGCCTGCACATCCAGACTCTGAAGAGCATGGGAAGTATGAAAGCAAAGGTCCCTCCACAGAGTGACCTTCCACAAATGAGGTAACCTCTGAGTGCTTCTTCGGCACTAACACAGCCTCTCTCTTCTCTACTTTGCTTCCGTACAAAGCCCTGTGCCAGACATGGAGGCTGGGATAGTTGCTTTTCAAAAGAAGTTTGTTAGTACTAGACCGAGGAAGGCGAGCCTGCACAGRTCTAGAAAACACCGCAAAGTGTTCCAGCTGAAATAGGTCTAAACTCTCAAGTTTAGGGAGCAGGTGGCATCAGAATGTTTTGTTTATCCAAAGCAGATAGTTAAAAAGAAAAAGTATTTGAAGATTAAAGTAGATTACAACAATACCCATTGATTATTATTCTCACTAAGACTGAACTAAGGTACTGGTCATAAATAATGACCGAATCATTGAAAATCCATTTGGAAAGTCAGAATCCTCTGTGGTTTGCCCTTACACACAACATTTTTCACATAAAAATTTCAGTGCGGTCTAATGCCAGACTAAATTATATGTCAGGTTTTACCTAATCCTATCCTTAGTAATATTAAATATATTACCTCTATGGAGTAATCCAGCTTCTCTAACTCAGTTAAAACAACAGGAAGAATTTGGTGCTACTTGAAACAAAATGTTTCTCTGCATATTTCAATTATGCAGCACTTCAGCGACATACTGGTTGTGCAGGCATAACCCTTAAAGATCATGAAAAGATTAAAATCAGCACTACAACTGTGTGTAAGAAGGACAGCTTCATGATTTGTTTCAATGAGAGATCACATTATCAACAGTATGCTCAGCAAGCAGATACTAGTAGTGCTCACAGAGCTCAGTCTGCGTTTCTCCTATCAAAATTGTTAGTGAAACACCCATACTCTTTATTTTGTTCATCTGTAAGCAACAATGCCCTACATAGTCTTTCCATTTTCAATTTACTGCTTGTCTTTCTTTTTTATTCCAATACTGGAAAGAAAACTATCATCAACTGCCTTGCCATTTTTCAACCAAAAAAAGCATTAGGGTCTTCTTTTTGAATTTTTATTACTGTCTAAAATTTTGATTAACAAGTGAGATCACTGTATAAACCAAAGAAAGATTTCTACATTTCTGGTAGAAAGGCAACTTACTGTCAGATTTCAATATTGACTTAAGCTCTAATTCATCACAGTTATACTCTCTTCAGCTTAAAGTTATTAACTAACATTCCCAGTAGTGTTTTTACATCTATTTGAAAAACAAGTTAGGGCTTGCCATCCTAACCATTGTTGTCATCAATCTTAAACAACCCTGACAGCAGACAAGTGCAGCCTCTTCTCAGCCAATAGCAGCTCCAGATTGACATTTTGCAGGGCTCAGCTAAACACGTGCTCCATCGCAGCAATACCAACAGCACAGCTCCCATTTTCTTCAAGTCAAGGACCACTGGGCTACAATTAAGGGGTTTTTTTTAAATCCCTCCCAAAATGCTTTTTATGCCAAAGCGTGAGTTCAGCCAGCCCATGCTGTGGGCTGGCTAGCAGTTGCAAACAGGGAGCTGGATAACCACGCTAGGTAGGTAAAGCCTGTTTTTGCACAGGAAGGCTGACAGTTATCCGGCATCTGCTGCTAAGAAAGTTGCAGGCTGCTCTGAGGTTGCCACAGGGGCAGCTGAGCAAAACTAACACTCACTAGCACAAAACTAACCAGCACAACTGAAACCATGTGCTCATTTCTGTATGCAGCCTGTGATACCCTGTGCAGCCACCACCAAGACAGAGGGAGTGAAAGGACCAAACCCTTTTTCCCACCTGCCCTCTTTCAACCTSCCACTGATCTGCCAGGCACGAGCTCGCGGGTGCTGCAGAGCACTTTTGGTAGCTCTGGAGGCAGTGAGAAATGGCAGCAGCCGGGAGCACACAGACACCATGTCACAGTCTTCCTTCTCCTCTTCCTCCCTGCTCCTGTCACCTGAACAGCCGAGTACACTACAGTAGGATGCTCAGTTTGGCCCACTGGTCTTCAGTTAGGCAGTGACCAAGGGCACTGGGAGCAGCTCTGTAGCGCCCGTTACAGATATTCTTAGGGGTTCATGCTGAATAAGTTTCTTTTTGAGTGATTGTCAATACACACACAGATACTTAGGCAATGTCTCTCAAGATGGAGACAGTCTCAGAAGCTACCCAGTGATGCTCTAATACACCCTGTGCCATCATATGCCACTCATATGGACAGATAGGATGCTGCATGCCATGTGCACCAGGCAGAGCCAGAGCTTTGTCCATTTGTGACTGTCACCTTAACAAGGARGTGTCAGACTTTTGTAAGCATTTGTATTTGGTTTCTGTTTTTTAAAGTCTTCATTTTCCCATTCCTCACTCCATTCTGCTACTTGCACTTACTCTTTTAAAAGAAGACTGAAACTTTGTGCCCGTTGTCACAATTTTCTCCTTTTCCTTCAGCTTCACCTGCCTCGTTTCCTTATGAGAGACACTTTCTTAGCATGAAAAAGCACTTCAATAACAATGATGTCCACTATTGGGAAGCTTTCCTCTTCAATCAACCAGCAGGTAGATACCTTTATCAGACAGATGCACATACTGTTTCTGTTGTCTGGAAGACCCTACTCTGGCAAATATAAATAATTTCAGTCACAGGTGCATTAATGTTAAAAAGATGCATTAATGGATGACACAGAAGTGCTTTTAAACTTGGGGACCATGCACCATTCTGAACTGCATCCCCTTTTCAGGACATTTCACCACCTGGACCCTACACTGGAGGGGGAGAAAGTAAACCTTCTGCACATCTCACCGGTATACCATGACCAGTCTCCACCAGACCTCTGAGAAAGGCTGATGAACTGATGCCCAAAACCTCCCAGACCACAGATGCCTGTCAATACATAGACGTGCTCTGAATAATTTTGCCCACTATATAATTTGTACAAAGCTAAGGAGCAGAAATAGGAAAAAAAAAAAAAAAAAANAAAAAAAAAAAAAAAAAAGGCATTTTTTTTCCTGAAGTTGAAGCACAAGCTTTCTAGTCCTTTGCCTGGGAATGGCAGTCCTCTTTGAGGTCCACCTCAAAATCTGCTTATGGATCTAAATATCTGTTTATTCACCTCAGATTTTAATTCAAATCAAACATTTCCTAAATCATACACTCTGGGACTGACCTATCACTGCAAACCTAGGATGTCAGGAACATGTATTTTGCACCTGTACAAAACAAAATCCTTTATAAAAGTCTCTGGGCTCTTCCTCCAGCTGGCAGGCTCCAGAGGCACAGCTGTCTCAAGGCAGGGACCTGACCATAGCCCAGAACCCTGAGGTGCCGAAGACAGATCCTGGGAGGGTTCCCATGTTCCTGTGAAGGCTGAGGAGACCTTGGTGGCACCTCTGAGGAGGGCTTAGCCCCAGAGGCTGACAGCAAGGCTGCGGGGAGCTTGTACAGGAGCAGCGTGGCTTCCAGGAGAGTGGCAGAGGGCATTTTTTCCATAAAAATGACAAACTTCTCCTCCAAGTTGCAGAATATGTGGTTCTGGGAGAGGAAGAGCTTGTACATTGGGGTGCCGAGGTGTGAATGTAACATACAGACAGTCAGCTAAGAACAAAAAACTGTTACTTGCTGGTAACTAGTTCTTCAATGCGTTGTCTAATACATATGCCTGGCATGTATAATTGCTACCCTCCCTCACCTCCAGAGCCAAGTCTCCCGTACAGGTTAGGACTCGCAGGCTGGAAAGCACAGACTGTGTGCCATGTGTATGTGTGCACATACCGGAGAAGAGACAGGGGAAAGGAAAAAAAGCTTCTCTGAGCAGAACTTGTGACCTAAACTAACCATTTTGAATCATTTTGTAAAAAAAAAAACAACAAATTCAGCAGAAATTCCAATATTCACAAAGCAAGAAGTCCAGAGCAGGATACGGGGCTTGCGTACACCACAAACATGAAGCAAAGGGGTGAATGGGCTGTGCCTGCTCACTTCTTGCCTATGTGTTCATAGTGCAGTGTCCAAAACCTTTCCCCTTTTCTTGGAAGCACCAGGAAACAAATCAATCAAGTAGGAGTCAACATAAACCAGGTTATGGATGCCATTAAATACACAACCTGCTGACAGCCTCTGTGTGTTTCAAAATGGTCAGGGACTGGAAGGACTGGGTTGGATTCACAGCTAGGTAGCAACTTGCCATTTTTTAGGAGGGATATATGGAAACAAAGGCCTGGTCATGGATCCAGGCTCTCCCCCTTCCTGAGAGACCCTCGGGTCCTTCCCAGACAGATGTTCAAGCAGGATCCTCATAACAGATTGCCTTACCTTAGCACCCCGCGTGTATCCTCTGAACAGCTGTGTCAAGCGTGTCCTCGCAGCCATGAGCTTCAGCATCTGCCACCTCTTTGCAGGGGCTCCTCACTGACAGGGAACGTGCCCTTGCCTCAGCCATGACTTTTGTGCCTCCCTTTGGGGTGCGGGTGCCTCTTTTCATCAGTCTCACTGGCTATTTTGGGAGTCGCTGGCGTTCCTGATTGTGGTATTTCACGGCACCTCCTGAGTACAGAGCTTACACCACTACAGGAATGCCAGGCTCTCCCTGCTCTCCTCCACCTCACTGCCCACCATTGCCTCCCCCACTAGCCATATCCGCTGCCTGGCACCGGTGCCCCACACTGTCCCACTGCACCCTGCAGGGTGCCCCGCACCGGCACGGCCCTGGCAGCTCCCTCCCAGGTCTTGCTGCAGGCGGGCAACCTCGTGTTGGGGAATTGGCTCCTTCAAAGGGTGTGAAAGGGGGCTCTGAAGTCTGTAGCAGGAGGGAAAATAGCTTTTATCCCCTCAGCAGACTGCAGCAGGGCTTTCAAACCGTACATCAGCTGATGCAGTACTGCTGTGTGCCATTGGCTCTTTGCACCAGGGTAAAAACGGCTGTCAGGCTCCTGCAAGGATGTGGAGAAGATTTTGCAGGTCTTCTGTGGTAAGAGGAGTGAGATATGACTCCTTGGGGTGGACSTTATTGCTATTAGAGCTTTCCAGGGCTAGGACAGCTGCCCTGGCCTCAGCTGGCCTGAGGGCAGGAAGGGCAGGCTCCGGCCCTGGTGGTTTTGGGAAGCGCCGTTTCAGGCCCTCCTCTCTCTTGCGTCTCCTCTCCCACAGGAGTGGGAAGGGGTATCCAGGCCCYATGTTTTTAGGGCTTTTTAACCACCTGCCCCACCACTCCCTCTGTGTACAGCCCTGAAGGTTGTGTCTCCCGGCAGCAAGAGGAGGGTAAGGGGTAAGGGAGGAGCAGGGAGATAAACCCACACCAGGAGGGATGAGCAGGGCAGGGAAGGAGGGAGGGAAGAGCCAGTCCCCTGGAGTGGCTCAGGAGCCTCCTCAGGGTGCAAGAAATATCACTGGGTCTCCCAAAAGGTCTGAGGAGTGATTTTAGGGATTCATAGCGTCTTATCCCTGAGGATACAGAGSTACAGGACTCCTTCAGGAAGGGAATAGGGAGGACAGAGGTTTGTTCTTAGATGAAGCAGACACAAGTGCCACATAAGAGCCATGGAAGTGAGGCTTAATTTTTTTTGGACTATTGATGAGAGGTGTATTAAGTGAAAAAGTTGTATTTTCTCTTCATTTAGGGCAAGACTTTTCACCTCTGGCATGAAGTACATTGACTCCTGCAAGCTCTTTCTACTCCTCTGTGTTTATAAATTCTAGGCTAATATATCCTAAAATAAGTTGTTCCCTTTACAATGCATATASTCTTCCTTAAAGTCTATGCTGAAGAATTACCCCAGCAGACTTTCAGTTCTGGAGCTTGCCACTRGCACGCTGCATTTTCCCTAAGCTCTCTGGCTCAGCAACTTTATGCCATATGCAGCAATTGCAAGTATTAGTAAGTAGTCTCCCTTGGCAGCTTTTTCAACACCGAGCCAATATCAGCAGATGCACAACTAGCCACTGTAAAAAAGAAACTTTTTTTTTTTTTCAGTGCTTCTCCTGAGATGTGAAATGAGAAACCCACTGCAGTGTTTAGGAAGGAGACATGGTGCTTGCTTTATGGCTACGAGCTCCACTGCTGAGCGGACCCAGAGCCAGCACCTTGCGGGTGTGGATGCCCTGCTTCAGGGCTGGCAGTGGAGGGAAGGCAGCAGGCAGGGGCCAGGGACCACATGGCAGGGTGCAGCAGGAGGGTTGGTGCTCAGCTTTCCCTTCACCTAGACACACAAGACACGCAACCTGGCTCTTGTTCTCAAAACACAGTTCTCAGGGCACCAACCTTTGGGTCTTCACTTTCACATGCCCTTCTGGGTTACAAGCACAGAGCTACTAAGTGGGTCAGGAGACAGTTTCTCCCTGCCGAAGCAAACCAAGGTGCATAACTACTGATTAAGGTACCCATGAAGGCAGAAATGGAAATTGTGACCGAATCCATCAGTGCTCTGCTATTCTCATATTACCTAGATTCAACGACTTCAGTCTTTACTCAGGAAAGATTGCCTACTGACTTGTGCCAAATACATACTGCTGGTCTCCATCTCTTTAGAGAAACACGTTTAAAGTATATATTTAAAATACTGGAACAAGATCTGCTTTTTTTTTTTCTTTTTTTTTTTTGTAAATATTGATGTGGATCACAAGCAAGGATTTATTTCAGCATCTCTCTGTATATGTCAGAATACCCACATCCTTATCCCATGAGTTTGCTGTTCCACAAATAAGCTGTACTTAAATTCACAATGAATTACTGTGATTATGACAAAAGCCTTTCAGGAAAATTTTGCCTAGGCATAACCAATAGTAATGTTTCATTCTTCATTTTAAGAAATTAAAAGGTTCCTTTCTTATTACAAAAAYGTATGTATTCTGAAACAACATGTTTTCATCTGAAGCTAATAAAAATATCTCACTTCCCTGTTATCTAAAACCACATTCCACCTTCTGTATATTACTATTCTGTAATTTTAGAAAGGATTAACTTTACACAACCTGTTTCACCACCACCCATATATTCACTTGCAATCTGCTGTAGTATGAAACATCCTAGACAATAAACCTTGAGATATTTGGGAGGATCCAACTCAACCAGAACTACAGCTCTGCTGCTGGAACCGCAGCAATAAACACAGACTGTGCCTCCCTTCAGTTTTTTTTCCCTTGAATCCGCTTTCGGGAAATTTGCCGATCTAACAATTTAATTTACCTGAGTCATGTTTTTTCAAAATTTTGCCCATTTAGATGTGATATCTTTGTGTTACTGTACTTGGGTCCTACTCTAATGAATAGCTCCAATCAGATTTCTATGGGCAAGTGCTCCTGAAATGCATGGTTGATATTGTCCATAGAGATTGTGTACCAAAATCAAGCCTTAACAGCCTCTGCTTTTTCCACATTCACATCCTTGAAGTATAGCTATTCTATAACCTTACTAAGATATTCTCTYTTGCTGTTTCTTACATCATTTAATGTCCCAGTGCACTAAGTGTGCCCTCCATTGGGGGGAACATAAACATTTAGCATAAATATTCCACCATGAATATTTTCCTTTTCAATATTATGCATTGTAAAAAACTATTCTTCTCCCAAAGTAAATAATTAATGTTTGCTTRATCCCTGCTTTTCTAATAGATTTTAAGGAGGAACAGATTTCCTTCCAACCATCCTCATTTTGTTAAACATGATTCTGCTTTCTGAGTGTATATATCCAAGTATTAATCATTTCACACAGGAGCTGGTTGAGTTAACAATACAAGTTCACAACTTGTATTCAAGATAACCTTATGATAGCTGTTCTAAAACAGTTCCAGATTCTTGTTACCCAATGGCGGTTTTTTTGCTAATCAGAAATATGAGTCACATCCTATCAGATGTATACTGGTACAAGGGAAATTTAATATCTAGGTCTTAGTCTCTAGTTTTGTGGGCTTAATCTTTTCCCTCAGTATATCAAAGAGAAAAAAAAGTATGTGCATAAAATGTGTAAAAAAAAAAAAGCTTTCAAAACTAAGACTTCAGTATTTCCATTGACATTCATAACAAGGGTCCTATAGTGCTTAAATGGGAGTTTATTTTTGATTTTTTTTTTTTTTTTTATCCCACTATGGTGAGGAAATCTCTCTTCCCTTTTGCCAGACTTTATGATGCCAACCAAGAAATGCAACTTGATTCACCAGATTCCCATGAATAAGGGGTGGGAGAGAGCTGCCCATAGGCAGCCGGTCAGGGTGTGTGCCCAGCTGTTACCTGAGTAATGCTGATGGGACACAAACCCCCTCCAAGTGGCGTGCAATGGCAGCTTTGGACAGTAGATATAAATGTTGTGCTGAGAGTGAGATGCACAGAATGATTTCTGTGAATGTTACACATTTTAAAATAATACATTGCTGCAGTAAGGTAAGAATTACTGGAAGTAGGTAAAGCTAACAGAGGAAGAGGAAATTTTTACTGTAGCTGTAATTCTCAGATGTTTGATAAGCAACATGCTAAACATCAAGAAGCCAAGAAAGCTGTACATTTTGTAACATTAAAAAGAGCCCATTACCAACTGTTTGCAATTAAAGAACAATTCCCTGACTCTCCAAAAGCAAATATTCTCCTTGTTGGATGCCAGTGATGCCCATATGAAAAAGATTTGACCAATATGTTGAAGAAATGGAACACAGAAATGGAATGTAGTTAATTAGAGAACTTCAAAAAGCCACAGCTCCTGGCTCAAAACCACCTTCACTTCTTGTCCTTGAATGTGATGTTGTAATTCAGATGGATGCTGGTAAAAAACTGATTTCTTACCCAGAGCATCTTTGAGACTGCAGTATGGCATTTGTACAAGAATGAAGACAAAACAGTGTCAGTTATGTGCCCACTTTAAGTCAGGAGCAAGAAAGATGCCAAAAATAAACTGTACAGGATAAAGAGTTACAAGTACTCACATCCATCACTCTGACAGTTTGGCCAGACAAGGAGAAAACTCTCTCAAGGTTAAGGTTTTACCAAAATAACATCATGTGTAGAGGTGGTCATACTATAAAATCCAAACCCTATGCTTGACTCTGTGTCAGGGATGCTCTGGACTGGAATGACACCTCTGAGAAGGCAGGGGTAGCTGCAGTACCCGTAACAAGGGACCACATGTGGAGGGCAATGCAGTCCAAGGAGAACAAAGAACAGTGAAAAGACACCTCATTACCAGCAGAGAAAAGCAGGTATGGACCTTTTCATCCATACAGTAGGGGAGTGCTCTGCTTTCTGGAGCACACCTGGACAGAAGCTCCTTATAAGTGATTCCTAACCAGCTGCTCCTTCTCCAAAACGAGTTAGTGATAAAGATGTGTGCCTGGAGTTAGCAATATTTCTTGTAAATCTCTCAAAAAGTCCTCTCCCAACATTTGGGATAGGGTGCAGGCAACCTCAAACTTCTGTTGCTCAAATGCCCAGGCTGGAGAAACTTAAAGTGGGGATTCTTGGTCTCACTTGATTTATTGGTTTGTGTTGGTTCTTAGAAGTGCAAACCACCATTAGAGAAAATGCTGGAAGGTGTGATCAGCAGGGACATATGGAGCCACATTATCCATACCAATCTAAACTCTGAACAAAAGATCTTAAACAACTGAAGCGTATAGCAAACACAGTAGAACCACTGTCCGCCAAAGGACAACAAGCACAGTGAAACCCTTCAGCTCCATCTGGCATTGCCMCAACAATATGTCTCATTTCTCAGGCTTCCCTGGAAAAGGGGATTCCTCCCTGTGCTCTGTGTAAAGAGACCAAAAGAAACTGAACAAATTTAATCTCATAATTAAAGCTCAATATCTGTAAATCTGGAATCAATAATAAAGTAGCCCTGACAGGTTTTGTTTAAGTCCATGCTCCTCTCCCACTGTGTTACCATGGGGGTGTGAACTGAGATCAGGCACTGGTGTGAGACAGCTCTGGGCTGAGCTGTGAAAGGAGCAGCAGAACAAGAGCTGAGACATTCAGGTTGTCGAGCGTTTATAGCAAGTCCTGCTGAACAATTTCCACGGTGTCAATAGACATACTGTCTGTCCTGGTCTGGCCACAGCTGTGTATTGCCCCACCAACATTTGCAGCAGTATTATTTGGCTTTATATAGCCTGGGCTGTACATATCCTGCAGGAGGAATATGAGAATGCATTGAGCAGTGCAGACATAACCTCTTATTTCTTTCTCAGTGCAGGTTCTCTTCAAAGCAAAACACAACCTCAAAATAGCATCTTTATCATATACTTAAAAAATACATGTTATCATGAAACTACAGTAATATATACTAGACAAGCGCCCAGGACAAAACCAGAGATCTCTGCTCTGTTGCTTTGTACATTCCTTAATGCCTGTAACTCAGCTGACTTGGTTTAATGGACTTTTGGAGTGATTTTATAATAGCCATAATACTCTGCATCACATGGCCTGGAAAAAACCTAAGGAACCTTTACACTATTGCAATTATTCCAGACTGAAAAAGAGGTAGAATGAAAAAGAAAGGAATTTTGTAAAACAGTGCTGCAATTCAGCAGCATCTAGGGCTACCATTCCATCATTTACATACCAATTTTCCACCAAACTGGAACTAATCAGCAGACATTGCATACTTTTTTTTTTATCATGTACAGTGTGTTTTGAGCCTGAGAGGAGAGAAGGGAATTGCGTATTTGTAGCATAGCAATTTTGTGTTAGCATTTTTGTTCTCACCGCTATTATTCCAATACTGCAGACACACTTGTGCACCAGGAAATGCCTCAAAACATTCACCTGATAATGTAAAAATGGAGTTTGGGTATGTGATGGACTTGCAGGCTTCTTCACTGCAGAAAATGCTGTCAGTGAAACTACAGCACCACCTCTGAGTTATTCTGATCAGCTATTTTGTGATTTGTCTTCGGGAAGAGTTTGTGCAGACAGTGAAGTTATCATAACCAGTCTGTGCTGCATCATCTTTCTACTCCCAAATGCTAGCGGAAGAAAACAAACACAATACAAACAGCAGCACAACCTTCAAAAGACAGAAAACGAACAAATACACTCACTTAACCTCATTTACTTGCACCTAAACTGAGATGAGAACACCCAAGTTTAAGTCATAAAATGATAAGTGAAGCCAACTGGCTTTAGAAACATCATCGCCAAGCCTTGCAGCTATCCACCCTTAGTGTAACTGGATAGATCCTGAGGTCCTCATTTGGTCCTTTAATGAGACAAAGTTACGATGGAAGAAAAGGGAATTTATTTCATGCTGTATTTTGAGGAGAACAGAGAAGTCATAAGATTTAAGCTTAGGATATATAAACTGGAGAAATGATTGATCCTTGTGTAAACTAAAACATCCAAGAAAGCCTGACTATAGTGCACTGATTTTATACCTGGTACAGCACTTTACTGACAACACCTACAAGCACCTATATGTTATTTCCTTTTGTTAATTAATTTCTGTGCTTCACTCTCTGACTGTTACAGTAAAAGCAGCCCAATAAGGGGAGCAAGCGGATGCTGGGATTTGATGGGCTACTCCTCCAGGAGCAGCTGGGAGGCCAGGGCTGTGTCATATGGACACTTGCGGCTCCTGGCAGTTACCTTGAGTTTTTTATGAAAAAAATTCCTGTTTAACCCAAAAAAACCCTTCACATGTAAACACTCAGGATTTAACAGTAATGTTGTGAGTTGGTGTCAGTGGGATCCCTGGTCACAACTAGGGACAAGGTAAGGGACACATTTCTTGCTTGCTTCTCAACCTTCAGGGCCTGGATGTGGTTTTGCAGATCCCACTGGAGTAAGGGGTCTCCCATCAGGACCACCCCGCTGTGGTGTAGGGAATTTACTGTAGGGAATTCACTACAGCAGAGAGACAGAAGAAGAAATTAACTCTGTAACTGTGTGGTTAGGACAGTACCTCAGTAGATACAGAGGTACAACTCCCTGCACCAGATGAGGCAGAGGAGGGGCATTGAACATGGCTGTCTTGCACAACATTGCTTTCTCAAGTAGCTGCCTCAGCTAACAGGCTGTTGACAGCTTTCATTTTTTCCCATATATTTTCACAACAATACTCAGGACATCTAGTTTTCAGGGTAATGCTCTTTTCCAGCAGCAGGTCTCATTCTTCTTCCCTGCAGTTATTCATAAACACAAGTCAGAAGTCATGCCAACTAATGGATCCACACGAAGAAACAAACCTTCAGAAAGTTCTGGCTATTTACCAGGAGTCTTAGTTTTCCTTGTCTAGCCAGAAGGTCAGCCCTCATGGCAATATCACACTGCAGTAAAGCACAGTACTAGAGACACTGTATGATGAGAAATCAGCAGAATTACTAAAATCTCCCTCCCTGAAAAAAGTAGGTTTTAATGTTTTACATAATTCTTCAGATAAAACTTGTATTTCATGATTGGTAAATCTGTAATTATTATGCATTACATTATCTGGAAATCAATTTAATCAAAATCTATCAGCCTTTGGAACAAAGGTTGTGTACTCCTTTCTCTGAGATGCTGCTTCTGAAAACACAATGACGTGCTACCCTTTTTCTTCCCATTTAATTTCTTCAGGTGCTCTGAATCCCTGCTCATATCCTTTCTTAGTGACAGATCCTGTCATCTGTTCTTAGACAAAAATCACCGGTGGCTTTAAAGGTGATTTGTCTACAGAAAAAGAAAAGTCAATAAATGGCAAATGATTAAAAATATACGTCTTCATTCAGATTAACTAGTAAGTGAAATATAAGGGCAGATCATTAAGGATGTAAAGCAGAAAACTATACTGATTCCTGCTCATAGTTTAGCCCATTGTTTTAGTGCCTTGTATGTTATTTCTACTTTACAAATCAGATCTCACTTTATCTGAATAACAATAACTTTTCCAAATACTATCTTAGTCTTATCTTGTTCTGAAGTATATATAACTCTACATACACTGTTACTCTAAGCTTAGATTGTGAGGTATAAGCATAACAGAGCTCTTTTGTTGCCTTTATCTCTATCTTCTTAGCGCTAATACATGTTATCTCCTTACTAGATATAATTGCTTTCCTCATTTCAACAGAGCTGTAGTTTACACTGTACCATTCCTACCATCAATTTTCTTTTCATGAGCTGAAAATATTGCTGAAAATATTTTTTGAAAGGGCAGCTTGCCAGATAGTAGCTTGATAGAAATTTCCAGTGAAAAATTAATCTCTTACAGATATTTGAGGATTTAAATTAACTGCAACTTCTTTCTTTCCCATGCCCAAGTTTAGGAAGCTTCAGCTGAATTATTTCATAACATAGCTTACAGGTAGCTCACATAATCAGAAGAGGGTACGATCTGTTTCACCTTCAAAAGGAGCCAATGATAGTGTTGCCCAAGTCTCAGTTCACATTCTGACAGGCACTTGGTGTATTTGGATAGTGTGTTACCCATACGTAAGTGCCAGCTGCTATGTTTTAACCTCGGGTTGGAAAACCCAGGAGGATCTCTGATCTCCTGACTTTGAAAAGACATGTGTTGGGGTGGGAGTAGGTGGGGTACGAGTAGCTGTACTCAGTAGTGACCTGAAGGAACTGTTGTGGATGCTTACGGAGAAAAAGCATTTGCTCTCACACACTGTTTTCAGCTCCTCCCGTGAGCAGCCAGCTGCAGTCCCCTCTGCCCCTGAAGCATCCATTTTGGTAGTTCCCATACCTAAGCTTTAAGATTTTTTTTTTTCCATGAGCAGCACTGGTGGAGTAGGATCAAGTGTTTTGCCTTTCTGCTGATAGCTTTAGTGCTCAGTTTTTTGTGAAAGCTTCAGCTGAGGAAGACAGATCCTTGGGCTCCTTGAAGCCTGTCAAAGTCAGTGGGAGTCTTCTCATGGACTTTGCTTAGTAGAAATGATGATGTGCCAGGGAAGCTGTTATAAGTTTTATTTTCTTTTTTTTCCCCTCAGCCAGTCAGGCCAGCCCCCCCTGGACACTCCTACTGTTAAAGGACGAGGTTTTTTGCTATCTCCTTAAGTAGAAGATGCGCACAACACAGGATTGTGACAATTCACTGAACTCAGTTGCAAACACTGCAAACTTACTGGTAAATAGATACATTAGTTTTGGTAATAAACAACAGCAAATTAAAGATAATGATGCTTAAATATTACACGTATTTTAATATGAAKAATTAAGTGACCTCTGATATATTTTCATGGTAAGACAGAACATAAATCAATTCTCAAATATCTGGTTAAGAACTTTACTTAAGGTAAACTCATAATCATGCTAAAATGCCTTTTACCATACAAGACAAGCCTAACAAATTAGAATTCTTTCAAAAGCTTTGGAGAATATTAAAAATGAAGTAATAGCCTCTTTTGCTAACATATATTTTTAACCATTACAAAATACTTAATTCTGTAGATTTACGGATCTTAAAGTAAAAAGCTATCATGAGCATTGAGTCAGAACCTCAGCATCACATGGCCTGGAAAATGGCTGATCTTGATGTAAAGAGGCTGGCAGATAGAGTCCATCACATCCCTCAATGAATTGTTTCAATATTTAGTTATGTATTCTGTTACAGATGTTAGCTTTAGTTCCAGTGTGAATTTCTTTGCCTTGAGCCTCTAGCTATTAGATGTGACTGTGCTATTTTCTGCTCAATTAAAGAACTGTTAAAGACCCATGTACTGTTACATCAACCCAAAGGGAGCCTGGCTACCAGAAGAACATATGTTGAAATTTTGATGTGCCTTAGCTCATGTCAATTTTTCCCATGGCATCTCTCCATGCAGTGAAATCAACCTGCACTTAATGAATGCCTCTAAAGCAACAAGGGACAAGAAAATCCTCCTGGGAAGGTGGAGGTGGAGGCCCAACTGAGCTCTGCTGACAGCAAGCTGCAACAACAAACAGGTTGCCCTGTTTCTGTATTTTGGGGGCACCATGGGCCGGGCAAATTTAAGCAGTGAAACAGGGTACTGCTCTTCTCCCTCTCCCAGCCCTGGAATACCTGAAGGAAAAATTGCTAAGGGGACAGTATTTGTCTTCCCACCCAATATTTCTTTGCACTATAGGGCAATTCAGTTGCAAGTTCTTTCATACACTGAAATCATAGTTTTGCTTTTCACTTACAAAAGGAGGTGAAGACTCTCACTGTACCACAATCTAGCAAAATCATGGAGGATGAAAAATGATTCAGAAAGGTCAGGGAACCAGAAAACATAAGAAAAAAAAMCTGAATAAAATATATACAGACAGTCCTGCGCTGTGTGTTTTGTACTTACTTTAGCCCAGTAGCTATAGGATGAATTATTCCATGGACATAGTATGTGCCCATGGGAAAACTAGATACAAGCATTACTGTGTTTCTTTTGGCTAGAAATGCCAAAATGAGGATATATGTAGTACTGCTCCTCCTGTAAGTAATACAGAGTCACAGTTTTATGAGTCATCTGAGATTTTTCCAAAGCAGCATGTTAGATTGTTATACAGTGCTCTCACTTTTTGGACCTTTATGGCTGGTACTCAACAAATGAAGTATTTCCTCCAGTTGTGTGTGCTTTGCTTTTCCTTTTGCCAAAATAACATTTTTCCTATTCCTATTTCCTAACATTTTCATCATTAACATTCAACCTTAGAAGATGTGTTTATAAACTGTAAAAAGTCTGCTTTTAACTTTTTCATAAAAATAAAAAGTAAAATATTGTGTTCATCTTCCAACAGCAATGCACACTACCAGGGTGTGCATTAATAAAACACTGTCTCTTATCTATGTGTTTTAAAATATGCCAATGCTTAAACAGCCTTCAAACTCACACCCCACTGTTATTTATTGCCATATTTTCACAGTATTTTTTTCCCAATAATAGGCATTCCTTTAACGCTCTTTACCATTCATGTAAATCAATGCTTTTCTGCTTGATTTGCAGTTAGTAAAAGGAGGACTTATATAATTAAAGTGTTACAATGAACATGCTGATGTCCCCTGCTGTCCTCCATCATTTTTAACGAGAAGTTTGAAGGTAAAATGTTGCACTGTTCTTTTGGACTACACAGAGAGCAGTGTCATGTCAAGCTTTGATAATGGTAAACAAGCCTGGTTCCTGTTCCACGTGCTCTCCTAAGACAGCACTTGAGTTGTCTTCTATTTTCTTATTATTCACTGAAAGTGCAAAGAAGTGGCAACGCTCTAGGGAGACGAGAATAGAAACAGAAAAAGCATATTTGTTTCTATTATTTTGGCATTCCTGCCATCGCTTCATGCTGTGCTTATCTCACTACCGGTTGCCAAAGAAACACAAAATAGCATTCTCTTTTTGGAAAAAAAAAATCTCTAAATAAAACATTGATTATGTTCTGCTTTCACACCATAATAACCTCATATGGCTTGTCTGTACATGGTCCCTATGGGAGGACGGAGACATTAAAAAGGAGTGCCTTCCAACTTTACTGTATGGACTTTGTGCTGCCTAAGCAAGAATGCAGGCATTGATCTCTGAGATACAAGAGGACAACTCCCTTTCAGTGCCTCTGAAACCAGGCAGGAAATTTCTTGGACAATTTCATTAAGTCTCCCTTACCAATGCACCAATGATTAGAAATGGCCACACCACGAAGTGCACACGCTCTCTCTCTCCTCCCCCCTCTCCACTATTGTTTTATCTTCACATACACAATAGTGTCTCTTTCACTGCCACATTATCTGTTGCTTCTATCTGTGATGAACTGTTCTTTAGTTAACTTCAGATTTAGTGAGACTACCAACTTCATTAATGTCAAACACCAGTTTCCCATACCCAGTTTTCCCCTCTCTTTCCCAAGTGTCTCTTTGTCTACTCTGCTTTCTACAGAGGCTAGAGGGAACATTTTGACTGTTCAGACCTCACCTGGGCTTAGCCTTTCTGCAGTTTTGCCATAAGCCTTGTCTGCAGTACATCGACTTGGAATCATAGAATCACAGAATCATAGAATCATAGAATACCAGGTTGGAAGGATCATCTGGTCCAACCTTTCTTGGCAAAAGCACAGTCTCGACAAGATGCCCCAGCACCCTGTCCAGCTGAATCTTAAAAGCGTCCAATGTTGGGGAATCCATYACTTCCCTGGGGAGATTATTCCGATGGCTGATTGTTCTCATTGTGAAAAATTTTCCTCGTGTCCAATCAGAATCTCCCCAGGACTAACTTGTACCCATTTGTGCTTCATTTGACTTGTGATAGCCCCCAGGAGGATTCATTCCATACCTTACCCAGGGACTGAAGTAAGACTGATAAGGGCCTATAATTTCCTGGATCCTCCTTTAAGACCTTCTTGTAGATGGGGGTGACATTAGCCTTCTTCCAGTCTTCTGGGACATCACCTGATCTCCACAGCTTCTCAAAGATTATGGGGAGCAGCCTTGCAATGACATCAGCCAGCTCTCTTAACACGCTCAGGTGGATATTGTCAGGACCCATTGATTTGTAGGGGTCAAGCTCCTGTAATAGTTCACATACCAACTCTTCCTTCATTGATGATGGGTCTGTGTTTGCATCAACCTGGATTTTTGTTCCCAAGACCCGGGGCCCAACAGTGCTGTTAAAGGCAGAGGTGAAGAAAGTGTTGAGAACCTCTACCTTTTCAGTGTTGTTGGTGACTAATTCACCTCTACTGTTTAACAGCGGGCCAATATTTTGGAAGTTTGTTGTCCTTCTGTACAAAGACAGGTGCTGCTCTTATTTGGGAGGCAATGGCAGCGATATCTTTCACTTCTTTAGGCTTATCAGTACATCTGCGTAGTTTAATAAAATTAATAAAATTACAGTGCAAGGACTGTGCTGATGACAGCATCACCAAATGAGCTCCTGGTGTCAGTCAAGCATCAGACAAGACAGCTCAGGCCAGAGGTCTGCCTGCAGCTGCCCTGCCTGGGGTGCTGGTTCTCTTTCTTCTGCCCACCACCCAGCCAACCAACTTAAGGAGTAGGAACATGAGAGGGAGGGAACAAAAGTTCATGCTCTGACGCATCATCAGTGTCATAGATATCACTGCTGCCCTATGAAATGCTGCTGGCAGTGGCATAGGCATTGAAGCTGTGGGAGGGTCACATCCTCCACATCTCTGCACTCTCCTCTGGCTCCTTCCATTCACCCTTCCTCCCACCCATTTAGACTCACTCAGAAGGAGTGAGTCTCCTCTGCATATGTTGTTAAGACTGCAATCATTTGCTGAGGGACTCTTCCTCATCTGCAATGCCATCAGAAATCCCAGGGCAGACACCCAGAATGATGCTTGGACCCACAGGTCCCCCGCAGCTGCATGCTGAGAGCTTGCATGGTCACTGTTTAACAAGGGTCTTAGGAAATGTTCACACCAAACAAATTTGCTGGGTGTACTACTCAGCAATGGGCTTCTTCATGTGCCAAGAACAGGTTTTAAAAACCTTAATATAGCAGAGTAACTGTCACTGATATACAGATAGTCTCAATGTAGTCACATCTGATAAAGCTGCTTTCCTTGTGCACTCTCTGCCCAAGAAATGAGACAAAGGAAAGTGCCTATCTCTCTCCAGATATAAGGAACACAGAGTCCTAAAAATTCTTTCCTGCATCACACCCAAGTTAGACACTTAATATAGCCAAAAGTAAAAATATGAATATTTATAAATGTACCGGCTAAATTTTGAGAAAATAATTCTTAGCCTTGGAAGTGGAAATGTTGATGCCCGATGTGGTGTATATCCTGTGAAAGAACTGATGCCTTTGAACACTTCATATTTCTGTGAGCTAAGTGGCAAAAGGCAACTCAGCAGCAAGCTGTCCTTTGTTTGAACACTTGTTCTCTTTTCTCCTTCTATGCATGCAAGTAATTCGCATTACCCTGGAGGTGAAGGTAGACTTCACAGTGCTCTGGACTTCCAAGCCATTCACTGCTTTACTGAGTGTCTGTATTCCATCCACTTCTGATGTAATTAAGCATCTTCCTGTGAGAAGACTCCTGCTCAA
Source organism: Phoebastria nigripes (assembly GCA_035582835.1). Taxonomy (NCBI): domain Eukaryota; kingdom Metazoa; phylum Chordata; class Aves; order Procellariiformes; family Diomedeidae; genus Phoebastria; species Phoebastria nigripes. The sequence goes on along the minus strand of JAYKAV010003089.1, from coordinate 406,805 downwards.
ATTGCACTAGAATTTCACCAAACTTGTGTAGTCCTTCCTGATGTTTCCATGCCTCTGACAGTTGTTTTACTTCTTTTACTTTAAAATTAAGTACAAGCCCTTGCTTAAAACCTATCAGGTAAAACAATTCATTGTTACCAAATGAGACTTTTATGCTGAGCAACATTAAGAAGTAAAGGTCTGTCTCAGAAGTAGTCAAGTATGATCAAAGCTATGAACATGCTTAAGTATCCTGAAGAAGTGAAACCAAACTAGAGGGCAAGTTTACCTTATACATAGAGACAATCTTTAATGGAGGTAACAGACAACATCATTGTTTTTTAGCAAGGACTGTTTCACGTTTCCCAGTGTAGTTAATTTTCCACCAGATCTCTGCCTGGAGGTACTATGAAATTGTTCCTTTAGTCTGTATGGGGTTTGGGGTTGAAGAGACAGAAGAACAGATACGGTTTTAAAAGTCCAGAAACCAGACACTGAGATTTTAAAACAGTTTTACTAACTGATTTTTCATTCATACTATATAGAGCAAGACTAAAAATTGTGAGAGTATGGAGAGTACAGAGCAATGATTACAAAACAGTGTCCTTAAAACAAAGTGTATTTTTTTTCCAGGACCCACAGCACTCAGAAAATAAATTTAATGTAGGAGAGGTCTATCTAAATAGTGGTTTATCTCTGCCCCTCTGACTTGGCATTGGCACATTCCAGGCTCCAGGCTGCTCTTGGTCAGCCTATCTGCCCACCACTGACAGCACAACGCACTTCTGTGTGCAAGGGCTATTTATTTGTGCTCTTCCCTATCTTGGCAAAGCAGCCTTGCCAAAAGAGTCAGGCTACAGGTTGACATGTCCTGTCTGGGAGGATGCTGCTTTATCTATACCATTGTTTTACTTTTCCTACCTTGATCCCTAAGCATTCAGGAGAGCTGATATCACATGCACCCATGAAGGGACTTTTCACATTTATATTTCTTAGATGTCTATTTGGAGAAAGAGAAAAAGCTTTTGGCACTCATCAGGTTACTGTTGTTTGGACTGAAGCTGATTCAGCCTTAGACTTGTGCAGTAGAACAAGGCAAATCCCATAGTAATTAATAGCTCCTTTACAAGATGGCCCTAAATAACACTGTTTCATTACACTTAAGTTAATAGGAAATACTGTTCATAGTGCTGTGTATTTGAATAGCATCACTACCTTGCCATCACATCAAATGTATTCAAGCTGATCTTCATTTAAAGCCTAAGTATTTATATTATTTCCTATTTTGTTGCGAAGAGTGAAAGTGTCATTGAATCTACTTTTTAACTTACCAGAGATGCAGACAAGCTGGACTGGATTTCAGCAGCCCTAACCTCTCCCACTAACCTCTGGCCTTAGGATAGGATCGACTATACTTACAACATCTCTGGCAGGCAGCAGTTCAATCCTTTCTTAAAGACCTGCAGAGAAGGAGATTCATAATGGGAATAAGAGAAACACTAAAGACATTAAAATTAAAATAACTGACATTTGTTATTTCCCCTCTGACATCAAAGATTTTTACTTTGTCAAAATAAGAAATTAGATTGGTTTGACATGGTTTGTTCTAGAGAATGCTGTGTTGGCTGTTGCTCATCTTCCTAGTAAATTTTAGCTGCTTGCAAATAAACAGCTTATTTGACTCAGCATTTTTTCAGAAGCTGAAGCTAAGCCTGCCGTTCAATAACTCCCAGGTTCTCCTTTTTTCCTTTCAAAGATAGGCCTGTTCTTGCCTTTTCTAGTTATGCAGTATGCTCCCTGTACTCTGTAAGCTCTCAAAGATAAGCATAAACAGGCCTGAGACTTCATTGATCAGTTCTTTTAGCATCTTAGCATTTCATCAAGCCCAGCCAATGTGTAAACATTTCTCTTCATTACCAGAGGGTGAGCTTTTACCTCTTTTACTGGTTATCAGTGTCTGCTGCGCTGCAGCTAACCTTTTTACAGAGGGCAGATGCAAAAAGTAATTGAACATTTTAGCCTCCACAGTGTTATCTGTCAAAAACTCACCCAATTTGCTGAACAGCAGAACAACTCTTTGCTGGATCTTCCTTTTATTGGCAGCACCCTTACAGATGCTTTTTCCTACACATGACATTCCTTGCAAGTTTTGTCTTATTCTCCATCTCAGCCTTTCTGATTTTGCTTCTACAGTCTCATCTTTATATTTTTAATCATCCAGCATAACCTGAATTAATTCCCATTGTAGAAGTCTCTTGGGTTTGAGGTCAATGAAGAGTGCAGGATTTAACCATGTCAATGCCCTTTCCCCCCTCTACAGCTGAGCGGTCAGGACTCACGACTCCTTGCTGCTCACTGGAGGGACTGCYAGTTCTCTTTTCCCCTCACACTATTTTCCTAGCAAATCTAGAAATTCTCTGAAGGTTTGATTCAGGGAGATGCAATAATGTAAATTAATGGTTCAGAGCTGCCAAAGTAAGGAAGGACCATCTCCTCAATTTTCATCTTGTTGCCTTTCCTCTGGCCATACACTGTTGTTATGGATCTTGTGCCAGCTCTGGCACACATTCAACCCTGAAGTGTTGAATAAGCCAGCAGGAAAATTGGGTAGTTTTCTGAGGTTTTACTGAGTCAATTTGACTCATGGGGGAATTTTACATTCGCCTGAATGGGCAGATTGTGTAGCCAGGGCTGGAGGAAAGGGATTGTGGGAAGGAAAGGAATGGAGAGGACAACACACATGTGGGGAGGGGAGAAATGTACAGCCATTATACCATTAAACAATAATATGAGTTGACTTAAGTAATCTTTACAATGTTCTTAGTCTTATTCCCTAAGAGTAGCAAAGTGCAGGTTAAGCAGAAGTAAACTAATTTAACTTTTTAAATGAGCCAGGTATTACAAGTAAACATAAGGGTAGTATGGGTAATCTGCAGCTCTTTCCTATTTTTACCTTATCTGACTAACTGAAAACAGTCTTACAATTTTTCATTTATTCAGATGCAATTACTCTTTTATGAACCTCAATTCTAACATCTAAAATTRTTGCCTGCTCTTCTACAATGGGGTTCATCAATAAGCGTTACATTATCTGCTTTCCTCAGTAATAGCAAGTATTACTGATAGCTGCTGAGAGGAAGTAATCATGAGGAAATGAGATAATTTTTTTATTGTTCCACCTGAAAAAAATTAATTAATGTATTCATTCCAGGGCAGTGGAAGTGACACTGTACAACAATATGTCTTCCTTTGTATCACAAAGAAATTACAGAATGAAAAACTTAATTATTTGCAAAGATTCCTTCAAATGTGTTTGTACTAAAAGATAATGCTGATTGGGCCATAAAAAAAAAAAAAAATTCAACAAAATCAATCTCTTTCAATATCTGTCAAGTTTCTAACAGAATTTATGACTATTGAACACTGTGAACTAGTTCAGCACACCACGAAAAACAAACAGAAATATGTTCCCTTTAATGTAACCACGTCACCAAAATATAAACAGACCCAGGAAAAGAAAGATTATTTTTTCTTACTCAGAACAGGATGAATAATATAAAGATGAAATATTATTTGCTATGTGGGACAACCCTTATTCATTCAGAAGAATTTCTTATAAAATTAGTGGTCACACTGTCTTCTGGTGTATTTTGGGGTAGATGCATTGTGTCCATTGGAAATGTGACTCATGTCCCATGTCACTGTCCTAAATTATTTTAAGCTGTTTATCTCAGTCTTGTAAGTACACTTTTGAGTACAAACATACTTGACTATATCCTACAAGTAACTGAAATGGGGGAGATTCTGTCTGTATATGAAAAGCAGTGGGATAAGAACATCCCTTTCACTACTCAGGGATGGAATTCAGGCCTCCTCTGTGGTCATGAATGAAAAAAAGAAACCCCGAACAGGTTATCACAGACTAACTCTAAGTGTAACATTAAGAACAATCCTTGCTTAAAAGGGATTCTGTCAAGAATTACAGCATTGTGGTGGCCAAGGTATTAATACATGGATACAATACAATCATATTAAAACATCCTTTTAAGCAGTCTTAGGCTTAACAGAAACTTGTTTGCCAGTGTAGAACAGTATAATGAGCCCATAGTTTGTTACAAACTAAAAGAAAAAAGGCTTGGATTTTTCTTAAATGCACGACTGTTCATCAGAGAGTTGAACACTGTTACGTAAATACAACCCAAAGAAGAAAAACAATAGAAAAAAACAAACTGCAAACAAAACATATTTGCTAACCCAGTCAATCATGCTGCAGTTTCCAAATCTAGGTAACACTTGTGTCAATATTTAATATCTAGAAGTATAGCTAGTTTAAGTATTACATGAAAGCATCTGAAGATGCTAAATTTTTTTTTTCCTATTTAAGGTAAAAAAATTGTTATAACATGGTTATACCCGTATTTCTCAACATAYGGACACTGGATGCGTTAGGTGCAAGGGAGTAAAATGAAGAGGGTGTTGCTCAGTGCTGCTTCCTAGGACGCAGCGAAGCCTGGGAACCACCAGGATACTCCTGAAGTGGGTTACCCTGGGGACCTGCAAGGGAGACAAAAAAGCCTCCTCCTGCAGCCACCAGAGATCCATGCCTCAGATCTCTGCTCTGTGATGAGGCTGAAAGAGGCACTAATTTATTGTGAATGGCACTTGGACTGACTTCTTAGAGCTGCACAGGTCTAAGCAATACAGCAGTTCCTCTCACTTACAAACACCAAATTCARACATTGTATCTATAATATACAAGCAAAAGAAGACTTGGGATGATAAATAAGCCCCTCCAGTTTGACCTGCCTTCATATTCAGAGTACCTCATCTTTAATTATGTGTGTGTGTATTCGGCAGAGGTTAAGACAACCCATTCAGTATGAGCTAATTAATTTTGTCTCAGATATCATAGGATTATTCTTTAAAATGAAAATAATTAAAGCTTAGACGAGTAGGCAATCTGTTCATGAAAACATCAAGGGACTTTGTAACAGGTTAAATGCGGCAAGATTCAGCCCTGAAACTGTGTTGATAGTATATTTACAGTACAAGATATACAGGGAGTTAGAATGTACAAATTTCATAAAAGACTTTCTTGGACCTCTTGTTACGGGTTTCCTTTGCTTTTCTGATTTATTTGTCATTATTGTACTGTCAAAACAGCAACGTGTTTGAAGTGAAGTTAGTAGTTCAAATAAAGTTTACATAAAAGGGTAAGTGACATTTTCTGACGAGATACTAATCTGTTGAATATGAAGTAGCATATAAAAGAAAATAATTGGATGAAAATTTTTACTAGTGATTACTTAATCATATTTTGCATAGAAATTTAGGCAGTGGTTTGGTTTTGTTCTAGTTTTGATGGTAAGAATGTCTAGAGATAATAAAAATACCAAGCGCAGCAAGGTTTTTTCTGTTTAGCGATTTTTTGTAATAGGGAAAACAGCCAGAAGGATAAAGCACCATAGTCCCAACAATTTCAGCTTTTTGACAGAAACATCAAAGAATGATTAAAATGCAGTGAGGACTGCTGTCTAGAAAGAAAAGAAGTACAGTATGTACTACACTGTTAACATATACATCCCTAACACATCAATAAAATAATAAGACAAATAAGGAACATATTTTTCCCTTTGGTATTTTTTAAACTTTCTCTTATGTCAATGGTGCTGATATATATTTTATACACTCTGTCTAGCTTAAAAGAGAATTCCCTGAAGAATTCATCATTCACCAGTGAACCAAAAATTGTCATGTACTGTTTAAGGAAACAGGCTATTTGTCTCTCTTTGTGTGTTAACTCTTCTCTATACATTTCCTTGCATTTTCTGATCACTGCACCAAATCTTTCTTGCTAACATCTTTTCAAACAAAAGGAAGTTTGTAAAACTCAACAGCCTTGTTTAGGGGAAAATTCTTMTTTTATTTATCCCATAGACCCAGCAAAAATACTTTTGACTTCTAAAATCTTAACATAGAATGCTTCATATGCTGTTGTCAGCAGGAATCATCCATTAAGAAAAGATGTCTTCAAGCCATGGCCAAGCAAAACAATATTCCAAAGCTCAGGGAAAGTTGGGTATCATAGGGCTGAGACAGCTGAATAGAAGAGATCACCGCTATTAGTTCTTGAACTAAAAAAACCCCACACTTGTGTATAGTTATCTTTTCATGTATACTACCACAGTAGATTCAGCTCTACCTAAAAGAACTTTGCAGTCACACTGCCAGGGCAGCATCACGTGATGTGGTACCATGCACATGCACTAACTTTTTTTTATGGACTGGCTACAGCCCTTCAGCCCATGAAGGTCACACCCGCACTCAATGCATTAGTGAACTTAGTATTCTAATTAAATCTGGCAGCTGAGTGTGATTTATTTCTCAAACACAGAGAAAAGAGGTGGAGTGTCAGAAAAGTAAGGCTAGCTGATTGCTACCTTTCAGTCTGGAAACACATGCTGTTTGCACTTCAGGCAGGCTACTGCTAAAGAAATTTATTGGGTACAAATCCTGCAGAAAGGCTGGCTGTTGTGCAGCAGCATATCATAGTAGTTAGTCTAACCATGAAGTAAGTGATGAAGTAGCAGAAACTATTTTGTGGAGACGGAGGCAGTCCCAATTAYTTATCACATTCAATTCACTATGCTGTTAAAGATGCTGGATATTGTATGGGGGAGGACAACTCCAGTTATTTCAGGTCAGACAGCCACTTAGCATTTTTTGTGCCATTTATTTGCATAGATGTTTGTCACTTACTGACCTCAGACTGTCTCATAGGTGACCTGAATTTTGGTATTTGGTTGCCTGCATGTAATCTGACTTTAGATATTATTCATAAATAACATATTACTCTTTACAATTTATAATATTATAAATTAAAATCTGACCTAATGTGACTCCTAGTCAAAAGAGGTTGATCCCAGAACTCAGAGGGCAGGAGCTGAAACAAAGAGGAGGTGGTTAGCTCCCACCTGAAGATCTGCTGAAGTGCTCCATGATAGCACATCTGTTGTGCCACACTGGAAGTGATCTGCTTGTCCCAGGTCTTGAAGATTGCTGCCTTTGTTTTCTTGAATTGTGTGAGGTCTAGCCTCACTTGTCATCTTGTATCCAGCAGCAGACATGAGGTTAGCAGCCTTCTGGTACTGCCTCAGGTTTACCTTGTCTGATTGGATCTCTCAGCACAGATTAACTAGCAGGGCCACCTCTTCAGGATAACAGGTTGCATCTTGCTGAATTTTCTAGGACATTGGAAAAAAGTAGTTATCACTGCAGCAGAACAACAAGTAGCAGATCAAATAAATATCAGGCTCTGCAAGATGGTAGGCCAGGGCTTTCAAACCAGCAGTTTAGATATATCTCAGGAGGTATTATCTTGCATATCAAGATGTATTCTCTTGTATCTCAAAAGAATATACTTGAAACAAATGCCAATATCACTGTCAGCTGCAACACAGTGCAAAAAAGCCTATCCAAAGACGGCACATGGTCCCCAATCTAAGAAAAGCCTCAGAGACATGAGGAGGACTGGTCAGCTGGTGTCCTTTGTCCTCTGTCCTCTGCAGATCCTGGGCCCGACATCTGGGCACAAGCCACCCAGTGCCTGGCTGCTGGTGGGACAGCTTGAACACCCCAGCCCAGGCACTTGGCAGCAGGATCCACTTCATGGACACATGCCTCTGGTGCTGGTGAACATCAGGCTGTGACTGGCAGCTAGTGAAACTTGTTCTGCTTTGGTGTTTATTTCACATAAAATCACTTTTCCCTCCTGTAAGGTCTTGCACAGGTATTGCTACGCTGTGGATACAGTGTCATGACAGCATTTCCTACACATCCAGTGCCGACCTGGCTGGGAACAGGCTGACTACTTGTCCTGTAGTCTTGTCTCTTTGTCTAATTCTCAGATGAGGTACGGAAGTATTTGTCCTCTTACAAGTATATTCTCTTGAGATAGAAAATAAAATAAAATAAAATAATTTCAAACCATCTTGCTTACCTCGCCCACTTCAACAAAACCATATGAATCTGTGACAAGATGGCCAAATAGCCCCAGACTCATTGATTCAGATTTACCAGCTTTCTTTAGACTACAAACCAAGCTTTCCTTACAGGGCAGGCAGTATTTCAGAGCAACTATAAGCAAAAGTTAAAGAGCTTACTAGGGACACACATTAAGGTTTGGTAGAACAAAACAGCAGCCACCAAATCCACACTAGAGATCAGGACCAGGGTGTTTAAGTGGAGGTTGCCACACAAGCTTGTGGTAGTCTCCAATCACACAAGACAGCAATGTACCACTACCACAGCCAGGCCCTCTCTGTTATTCAGCACAGAAAAGCCCGCAAGGAACATGCAAGGATGTTTTTACCACACTCCATTTGACCATTGCTATGCTATTACTTTGATAAATTACTTCAGTAAATGTAAAAGCAGCATTTACCTTGCAAGTCATTTCCCTGTTGTAATTATGTCCCTGCCTACCATTTTCAGCAGAGAAAGAAATAAGAAAACATGTACTGCAGATGTAATTAATCTTCTTAAAACCTGAAGATCTGTAAGAGAAAGAAATACAATTCACAAAGGATCATCAAAGTACTGTCCTCAAGTCAATGGAGACACTGAGGGCTTCAAAAGAAAATTGAAACAGAGCTCACACATTAGCAAAGCTAAAAATGATTGTCCAGGMGAAGGTAGAAGGAGAAACAAAAGACAGAGCTGTTACCATTTCCTTAAAAACTAAAGTGGTACTGCTGAAAATGAAAATGGTCCAAGGAAAACTAACAATTTTATTAATGTAAATACATCACGTATTGACAAGAAAGATGACAGAAGCAAAGTTGCCAGAATCTATGGCATAAATGAAAATGTTCAGTTTTATTACAGTTGGTATAAAATTGATCCAAGTACTAAAATTAATTGAAAATAATAATAATTGTAAAATATGGAGTAGTATACCAGGTCACCTCTAACACAGTGGTAGTTCTAAGCAATCTTTCAAATCTGAGGATCTGAGTACATGGTGGAAAGCAGCCTTTCTGTGACAGTATCACAAGCAAAGTATATGCTGTCTTAAATTCACATAAGCCCTTTTTGGTTTTACTCTGGTCCCTAATGCTGCCTTCTTGCTTAGATCGACACCTCCTGTAGTCAGTGTAGTCATCTACTTCCTGTCCAGCTGGGAGATACAAAGATCAGCTTCAAATCCACATCCCAGTTCAGGCAGAACAGATTCAGTCTCACCCTGGAGGTCACAACCACCAAACAATACAGTAAAGAACACATTTCTACAATAACAATTATAAATCAAAGACAACCAAGTGATCAGCAGCCTGGAGACCTAAGGCAGAATAAGACTGACAATAATTGCAGACATTTTGTGGGTGTAAGTGCATCAGCCTACGAAGCCTAGGAAAGGGAAACCTGAACAAAAAAGTCCTTCAACCCACCTGGGATTGTCTGCCACTTCTGAAAGAAATGCAGCTGAGGGTCCAAGCCTATTAAATCGTTTGCTTCTGGAGGGTCTGTCAACAGCAACACTGGTTAGTGCCACTTGTGATGATGGTTTTTGTGTGGAAGTTACAAATGAACCTTAAATGATTAAAATCTTCATTTCAGTTTTAATGAGTAGCCAGAAGATCGGGTGATTGTTGAGGCCCAAGAGTCCACAGAACTGGCTTTGGGAAATCATGAAAATGGGCTTTAAACAAAAAATAAAAAACTGCGAAACATTTGGGTTTTTTGGACAGTCTAGTTGAAAGCACCAGGAGGAACCCACTTGTGACACTTCAGCAGCCAGTGCCAGCCAGAGCCAGCAAGTCTAGATGTGAACGGTAATGAACAGTAACAAAAACAACCAGCCTTTTTCAGATTTCAAAGTGGTCTGTATAACAGCTTGGGTCAGATATCATTCTGTGCAACAGTGTTTGCCATCTTTACTTTTCCAAGCAGCTTAGCAATTTTAAAGCAAAAACCTTGATCATTGTATCTTGGCCTTGCTGTTGTCCTAAATAAGCATAACAGTAGATTTAAATGAGCTGCTTTAATTATCAGCAGTGATGCATGCAGCATCTCTCTATTTCTCAGACATATGTCAAGTTTGTTCTCTGCATAAATAGCATGGGAAGAGAGTGGCTTTGTAAGGAACACAAAAGATTCTGTAACATCATTTGAAAAGTCTAATAATGCCAGAAACTAGAAGTAATTTTTTTTGCAATTCTACAAAGTAGGTGTAGAACCCCACTCACGAAGCAATATATTAGTGTAATGAAAAAGGAATGCATATGTATTTTTAAAACATCGTGTTTATTCTTATTTTACTTGCCTGAGACATTTAGGGGTTTGGTTTCTTTGTTTTATTTTTCTGATTTGAATGCCTCTATGGTATATGGTGTTCTCTTTGTCTTTCCCTGAAGGGTGCTGGAGAACAGAGAGGAGCTCTGGCAGGAATTCTGCCCCGTTAGCAGGTGACGGTACATAAGTTTGGAAAGCGCCTACAGGAAACATGAGGAGTGCTTTAAGAGCTACCTAGACAGAAGGGAAAGACCAGAATAGTGGTAAGTAAATAAGCAACTAAACAAATAAAAAAGAAAATAAATATTTTTATGTTAGTAGATACCATAATGGAACATATTTATAGAAAAACATTAGTAAGATCAAGACACCTGAGAAGCAAACATGTCATGCTGTATTAGTGAGATACATTTAGACAGTCTGTGAAAAAAAGGAAGAGAACACTATCAGGCTGGTTGTACAATGAATAATAACATATTTGTAATAAAGTAGAAATTGCAGAGTATATCTTGCTCATAAAATTTCTTCATGACAAAAAACTGTTGTAATGATTGTAATGTTGTAATCCTGGCCCAGAAAAAGGCCAGGATAGTCTCCTGAAGTGGAGATGCTTGCGCTACAGCTATGCCCACATCTATTTATTTTAAGTAAGTAAAGATATTGTATATTCTTGTAGTCTGCATAATGGTATTCAGGCATTCTTCTGAAGCACTAGCATAATTTAGACTCAATATAAGACTGAATAAATCAGTGACAGACTGCAGTGTAGAAACAACTGTATCCAGTGAATGCCTATGTAAATCCTGGGATAATTTGAGACAATTTAAAAAAAATATCCTTTAGGTTGAGATTTCTCTGTGCAATGGTTCCTATTCATCTCCAGTGGGGTCTGACTGAACGTGAAGAAATCAGAGCAAGGATGCTTTTCATCCAGTGAGCTGCATGTGTGCTTTCTCCCCCTCCCTAATAGTTACACACCCCTGTGCTGTGACTGGTGCAGCGTAATCTGTATGTGCCCCATTTTTCACTAATGAAAGTGTTACAGTACCTTTTATGTAGTATATGTCAAAAACATACTCCCTCCATTTGATGAGGAATGCCAGACGCTGTACTCGAACTATGTCAAATTGTCACAGAATATTGAAGTGGTTAATTGTGGAAAATAAAATTGGTCATTTCACAGAATCATAAAATCATAGAATGATAGAATGGTTTGGGTTGGACAGGACCTTAAAAATCATCTAGTTCCAACCCCCCTGCCATGGGCAGGGACACCTTCCACTAGATCAGGTTGCTCAAAGTCCCATCCAACCTGGCCTTGAAAACTTCCAGGGAGGAGGCATCCACAACTGCTCTGGGCAACCTGTTCCAGTGTCTTACCACCCTCATAGTGAAGAATTTYTTCCTTGTATTTAATCTAAAATCTACCCTCTTTCAGTTTAAAGCCATTACCCCTTGTCCTATCACTACATGCCCTTGCAAAAAGTCCCTCTACAGCTTTCTTGTAGGCCCCCTTCAGGTACTGGAAGGCTGCTATGAGGTCTACTCAGAGCCTTCTCTTCTTTAAGCTAAACAACCCCAATTCTCTCAGCCTTTCTTCATAGGAGAGGTGCTCCAGCCCTCTAATCATCTTCGTGGCCCTCCTCTGGACCCACTCCAACAGGTCCATGTCCTTCTTATGTTGAGGGTCCCAGAACTGAACACAATACTCCAGGTGGGGTCTCATGAGAGCGGAGTAGAGGGGCAGAATCACCTCCCTTGACCTGCTGGTCATGCTTCTTTTGATGCAGCCCAGGATACAATTGGCTTTCTGGGCTGCAAGCACATATTGCTGGGTCATGTTGAGCTTCTCATCAACCAACACCCCCCAGTCTTTCTCAGCAGGGCTGTTCTCAATCCCTTCATCCCCCAGCTTGTATTGATACCGGGGGTTGCCCCAACCCAGGTGCAGGACCTTGCACTTGGCCTTTTTGAACCTCATGAGGTTCACACGGGACCACTTCTCGAGCTTGTCCAGGTCCCTCTGGATGGCATCCCTTCGCTCCAGCGTGTTGACCGCACCACTGAGCTTGGTGTTGTCTGCAGACTTGCTGAGGGTGCACTCAATCCCACTGTCCATGTCACCGACAAAGATGTTAAACAGCACCAGTCCCAATACCGACCCCTAAGGAACGCTACTTGTCACTGGTCTCCACTTGGACATGGAGCCGTTGACCGCAACTTTTTGAGTGCAACCATCCAGCCAATTCCTTATCCACTGAGTGGTCCATCCATCAAATCCATTGTCCAATTTAGAGACAAGGATGTCATATGGGACAGTGTCAAATGCTTTGCACAAGTCCAGGCAGATGACATCAGTTGCTCTTCCCTTATCTACCAACGCTGTAACCCCCTCATAGAAGGCCACCAAATTTGTCAGGCACGATTTGCCCTTAGTGAAGCCATGTTGGCTGTCACCAATCACCTCCTTATTTGACGTGTGCCTTAGCACAGTTTCCAGGAGGATCTGCTCCATGATCTTGCTGGGCACAGAGGTGAGACTGACTGGCCTGTAGTTCCCCAGGTCTTCCTTTTTTTCCTTTTTAAAAATGGGAGTTACGTTTCCCCTTTTCCAGTCAGTGGGAACTTCACCGGACTGCCACAACTTCTCAAATATGATGGATAGTGGCTTGGCAACTACATCCGCCAGTTCCCTCAGGACCTGCGGAGGCATCTCCTCAGGTCCCATGGATTTCATTTCCTACCTAGTGAGTAACTATACAGTCTTCTCTAGTGCTAATATCTCTCAGAGAAAATGTGCAGTTCTATACTAGAAAATTAGTTTTACAGTGTATTTCAGTTCTGCAAGCGTTTGCAGGCCATGGTTTGAACTTAACAATATTAGTGAAACCTTGATTTCTACAAGAACAATTCAGCATTGAAGTGAAAGAAACCTAAATATTCTGCTCACACTAATTGGTATATACCGTGCAAAACTCAACTGAAGAGGTTTCAGTGTTCTCATAAGATATTTATATAAGGCTGGAAATCTCTTTTCTGGTAGTCTAATGAATTATCCCATGAAGAAACAAAAAGCATGCATGGGAATAATTTGCCATGATCTGCCTGCATATTTGGATGCAGCCTAACTGAAGCAAGCTGAAAGCTTGCTTTATTGAGCTCTGAAAGCATTTCATTTTTCTTCTTGAAGTACTGCATATCAACTATCAGTGGCATAGTCCCATAAACTTAGCCTCCAAGCCTGGGATGGAAATCAGATGGAACAACTTTAGGTCTTCCTCCCTCCCTCCCTCCCCTCATCTGCTAGGGGTCTGCAGGTGAATATTGCAACAGGTTCTGAATTTTCTGTATACACCAGACCAGATGTAGAAACTTTGGTCACTAAAAAATCAAATCTGAATTTTGTGGCTTGTGTAGCTTCATAGTTGAGGTTTGCACATGATAAACTTTCTGAGGTCTTCACTAAGAAGCTATAAAACGCTTTGTGGCTTTGTGGTGTGAGATTGGAGCTTAGCCTCAGCAGAGCCTCTTTCCATGCTCCCCAMATGCTGGCAGTGGTAGTCTGCACGGCCTCCCTGCCCCTCAGCTGGGCATCACTGCATGGAGCATTGTGCAGGGGAGCAATGCAAGTGCACTGTAAGTTCATTTTGCAATCCCAAGTCACAACAGAAAGCTGATAACCATGAAGAGACGGTCGCTGGCCCCAAACCTGTTTTGCTAGGGCATGGGGCATTGGCTCTAGAGCTGGCATCTTATAGTCAGGTGCATAGGTAGGGCTATGAGGGCTTTGCTGCCAAAAAAGGGCAGACTTGCCCCACTTCTGCACATTCCCTGCATCCCTTGTGCTGGCTTTAGCAAACTTACAATCTTGTGTTCAGACAGCCAAGAAAAATATTATTATTTTGATTAGCCTTCTTAACTCATGTAACGAAACAGAGCAGTGCAAAGCTGTTGCTATAAATACATCTGAAAGTTATGACTCGATAAATAAGTACATTCATTTGCTGTATAAAATGTAAGAAACTGGAATGTAAGTCCTTCTGAAAATACTTTTTCTCAGAAACTATTTAAGCCACAGCTCTGTTACAGAACTGTCAGGGCCAACAGGAAAACGCAAGTCAATAAAAATGGAGAAGAGCTTAAAAGTGCAACTCATTGGCAAACACCCAATTTTAGACATTGAAGCCCATGTTTACAAACCCAGCTAAGGATGATCTCATTATCAAAACTATTGCTAAGCTCCCCACCACCACCCCAAGAAAGTATGACACTTTGCTATTTGCAAGCAGTCAGTAATAAAATTTAATTTGATATGGTAACTCTATCTGAGTACTTAATCATAGGTAAAGAGCTCAAGAATCTTCAGGAAGTCATTTATCTCATTTCTAACAAATGTTATCCTAAGCTTTTTTAAAAGACCTCCAATGAAGAATATTCCACAACTGTCCAGCCAGTCGGTCAATCTAGTCCAACTTTCATAGACTCCCCATTTCATTATGGAGTTGTGTGTGCTATAAGAGAGGACTGCACCATAGCCAAATGGCCCAACTATTTAACCCCTGACAAAAGACCTGCAAGTCTCTTAGCTGGCAAATACCCTATTTCTCTGACATCAGATAGACTTTCTGGCAGACGGCTACTGCTGTTTCACACCACTGTATTTCTCAAGGCTAGATATCATTTTCCTTTTAAAAATAAAGACCATTCTCTCAATATGCATTCTATACTCTGCTTTATGCACTTAAAGAAACAGCAGTACAGACAAAATGGGGTTTTCTCAAGTTTTATTCAAGTTTTCTTTTCAATGGAAACATCTTTCCATCTTTTTCTACCAGTTAATTAGAATGTCATAGTCAGAATTTTCTTCTATGTTTTAGACACCTAAGTGTGGGCAAAAGTATTTGCAAACACACTGAGTATGAACCATACAAGACTGAAAGCTCAATTTAATAGATCAAAGAATACTCTTTCATTATACCTGAGAGCAGAACGGAGTAACTACCTATTAAGCTGACACTAAATTTCATCACAACATAAATGCTCAGTTGTATCCCCCAGCTTGTAGCAAATACTCAGTTTGACTCAATAGTCAATTTATTATGACTCAATAGTCAATTTATTAGCTAATTCAGTCATTACAATAGAAAACACTTACCAGGCTTCTTTAAGAAACAGTAGATTTTAATAGTTTTGTATTCAAATTTGCCTTTTTCTTTCTTTACAGGAGATAATCTCTCTTACCTAAGGGGGAAAAAATGTATGGCAATAATTAGCTCTTCTGCAAGTTAAGCTGCTCTCTTAACGTATCTTGACACCAAATACTGCAAATCACCTGAGGGAGCAGTCTTGCTGAGAGTGCACATTTAATAAGCAAGAGTAAAAAAGGAGAATATGGAATTTTTGAGCATAATAATTAAAAGTAAGGCTATTCAGGAAATTTGTCTTTATTGTTAGGACTTAAGAGTCTCCATTATTATGTTTGCAAAAGTATTTAATGATTACATACACTTCAAATTTTAAAGATACCCAAGTATTTCAGGTTGAGATCTCCAAAAACTGAGAAGCTGATCAACTGATGGTGAAATATAGGCACAACTTATTCTGACCTGAAATTAAACTTGCTGTTTCTGACATGCATATCATTTTGCCAGAGAATGTTGAAATATTTTGACAAAAACTCACCAAATCCATCAAAAAACTTTCACAAAAAGACTTTCCTGGCTTTAGAGGCCTGACACTCCCCGCAATGCTGCTTAAAGCTGCTGTTGGAAAGTGCTTCTGCCACTGACTAAAGTTGGTGACAGTGAATTTATTGCATGTTTGCCAGAATCACTATGTAAACAGGGCCTGAACACTTGTCCCCATGGCCGCTAGCAGCATTTGTCTTGATGCCACCTTGGCAGCAAAGGCCGCAACAGATCCAGGAGAACATAGGGAGCACAGCGGGGTGGCAGGGGAATGCCCAAGGGCCATCAGAAACATGGAAAAACAGGAAAGRAAAGATATTGGCACATGTAATCTTAGGAGGTCGCCTTCACGCCATTGGGATCTTAGGCAAATTTAAATCAGCAGGGGATTTCCTTGGTCAACTGAGTTACATTGTGCTTCTTCCTCTTAAAAGGGGTATTTTTATCTCCCTGGTATGTTCTTTCACAGCACTATAACCAAGAAAAGATTAAAGGGAATTTCCCCCCCTGCAGGAAACACTAATTGGTAGGATGATGCAAAATTCCTAATAATGTTACTACAAGCAATTCTGAAACATGCCGTATTGGAAACATAGAAATGAACTTACAAAAATGTTTCATGCTGATAATGTTGTGTCTGTAAAATATTAACTATATGCTCTTATAAAGGATAAGATTGAAATAGCATAAAATTATAAAGGTACAAAAAATATCAGAAGAAATTTAACCTAAAATATCTGATTTCAATTCAAAATGGTTCAAAATCAAGAATTCCTTAGAAAAAACTGGATTTGTTGACACATCATCAAACAGCTCTCATTTGAAATTTAATAGATGAATCTGACTTTAAATTTTGGAATGYACTAAATATTACAAATATACTTTACTAATTATGCTGTTACAACACAGCAAATTTGCAAACCATGCTCAAAAGAGCAATATTTACGAATCATATTATCAAGGAAAGGAAATTTATAAGCCTGAAAAATACACAACCACTGGGCTTTCAAAGAGGTATAAGAAGCTTTTCTATTCTATGGGCTATATCAAAGCAAAATTTCCCTTCCATTTTCACCGTCAAATAGTTCATATAGTTAATGTGTGCGGTAAGATTAGGTTCACCAAGAAGAACCTTCAATGTACATTAAAATGACATAAAAAAATAGGATTACTGGAAAATTAAATTTGAGTCCAATAAGATACCCTTTTTTATAAATTCCAATTTTAACATAAAAAGCCTTGCTAACTACAGCACAAATTAATATTTTAAGAACTGGAATTTCTATGTTCTTTAGCAATTCCTGATCAATTGCTCTGGAGATCCACGAGCAAAGTGTTAGTACTTTGTCTGCTTAATTATTACTGTGGTGATAAGTTCACTACCTCTCAGGACCCAGACACAGAAGCTTTATTAAATACTTTGCTCAAGCTGTTCATAAATGCCATGCTTTACTGTTTGTCAACAGTGGTATTGCAACACTTAATAAATCGGGAAAGGATGTGTCAGGTCGATGCTTACAAAAAGATTAACATGCACCTAACATGAACTATCTATTGAATTCTTGTCAAAACAAAGAAAAGCTCTTGTATTTTGAAGTGTCAGCAGAAAGGTGCCAGCACATATCAAGAAAAATTCTGTTATCCTTACCAAAGAAAATAAAAATCTTAAATCCCTAGAGTCACAAATAGTTATTAACATGCTTAAAAATATGCCTTTTAAGAAGTGCAGTCACATTAGTGAAAGAATTTGCATGCTCGAGGTTAAGCAAGTGGCAATAAATACAGTGTTTGCTGGTCTGCGGTGCAACGATCTTTGGGTGACCTGATGATTGAGCTATTGCTTCAGAGACATGGAGCACATTCCCCTTACAATCAGTAAAGCACAGAGCTAATTAGTCTGGCCAGCCAGCACGCTTCAATAAAGGAAGGACAAATTACACCAAGTCCTTGTCAAAAGGTGTCAAAAGGCACCTGTGGCAGGAGTCTGGCCTCACCCTGCTTCCCTTAAACCTGTACTCTCCTCTCTTCTGCCACACTGAACACCTACACCAGCCTTGCACAGACCCTTCCTGTCATGCAAGACATTGGCACAAAGAGACCAAAGTCCAACTTTCCAAACAGAAAATAGAGGAAGAGAGTTCAGAAATTCAAACGCTGATGTGGGTCACACTAATAGTCAAGGGAAGCTCAAGATGAAACATGAGGAAAAGCAGCCTTACTGGAGGAATGCACACACAGTGGTGTCACTGCTGTATGCTCCTTTCCCCAACCAAAACCCAGCCATGCTCTCCAGAGAAGCCAGGTGGGGCTGCCTCTGGGCTTCCTGCAGGCTTCAGCGGGAGCATCACACCCAGGGCACTCCCAGGGAGAATCCTCAGGTTTGTCCTTTTCTTTTTTATTTCCTGAATTTGGCTTGAAGTAAGAATACTGAATCTCTCTGAAATTGCTTCTAAGCCACCAATAGGAAGACATTTCCAAAATCCTGTAAACACGTGTATTTTTGTAAGATCTAATGGGAGACATCTGGACCCCATTTCAAAGCAGATTTCTAGGACATTTCTGAGCTGCAGGCAATCAATACGAGGCTGCAGTCTAAGGGTGGATGTCTAACAACTTTAACAAACAACTTTTACTCTTTCTGTACCAAGCTTGGCATACATAGTTAGAAAAGCTAATTGAAATCATCTGACCTCCAGAAAACTGGTGTTGCTGCAGCATTAGTAAGAATGACCCGTTGTGTCATGGGGATTTTTAAATTAAATTAATATTTTATTGAGTATGGATTTTTCTAAGTTCTTCTRTATCTTCACAGATATGCAGAGGAGCAGCGCAGACATAGACCTATTAATATTCCACCTATTGCTTTCTAAACAACGCCTCCTCAGTGAAACCAGGAAGCCCTCCAATGCTTGTAGTACTTTGTTCATTTGTTCAAAGTGTTAATTTGTCTATGTGCTTAAATTATGATCGAGAAAGAAAAAAAAAGCATGTGCAATAGATTTTTTTTTTTTTTTTTATGAAAAATCTGGAATGTCAACTACCCAAACTCTAGCTTGTAACATTTTTTCAAATGATTGTGGACATTAATTTTTATCACAAATACTTTCTATACCAAGCTTTATAAAGAGGGGAGAGATCTGCAGGAAAAACAGCAGCAGCCATATAATTTGAATAAAAGTTAGTTTAGAAGTTAACATTAATTTAAAAGTTACCAGTTGGCCTTTAAAACTACTTTATGCATAATCATGACCCTTAACTTACGAAATTTTCTTGCCATACATCAGAGAATATTAAAAGATAATGTCACATACATAATACCAGTAAAATACTCTACACTGACTTTCCTGTGTTTTCCTATAAATGTATTTCAGATCAAATTTAAGCATCAGCATAATCCCTAATTCTAGTTACTCTTAGCCACATTTAAAAAAAAAAAACAACTTTTGTAGGTATTTCTCACCGTATGAACAGAAGACATTTCAGAGAAAGGGGTTTGAATAAAATCCCTTTTACAATATTCAAGTTGCAAATGCAGAGAGACAGGTTATTTCTGAGCACACTTACCCAGCATCGTTTGCATAATGTGAGCCAATGCAAACATTCAACCTCCATGCCCTGCTCTCAGGTCGGTTGCAGCGCCAGCAAGGAGATGCCAGACCTGGCCCATGGCATTCAGCGAGAAGCAGGGGCCACACAACTCTCACATGTAACCTGAAGGGTCATCTCTGTTGGGACCGCAGTGCTCAGACACCTGCAAGGATGTACACAAAAACAGCCTGGCTCTGGCAGGATTTGAAGCTCCACTTTAGTGCCGCAACTGTCAGGCTCCAGACCATTAGCTGGAAGCACAGAGCTGCACAAATGTGTTAAAACAAATGGTTTCTCCACCAGAGCTGATGTGATCCCGCCAGTGTCCCAGTGCCTGGGACCATGGTCCTGGTGTGAAGGAGACCCATACGTGAACCAGCTTGGGGCTGGAGTGGAGGTAGAGCTAACGGACCTGGGTGACTGGGTGGCGGAGAGCTGCTCCCTGTAATGTGCTCCCGATTTTGTGTATTTCTACTGCTGAGGAGTCCCAGCTGTGATACACCCTGGGGACTGAGTGCATACTGCATGAGAAATTTGGACAATTTCACACAGTGAACTAAGCAGAGGACCAAGTTCAAGGCTCAAGCACCACATGCCAGGATGAACCTGACTTGCAAAGTACTGATAAAATCTCCCTGTATGTGTGTGTCAGATCTGGGGAACAGTTTTTCAAACAATAGGGCCAGCTCAGCAAAGATCTCTCAATTATCCAAAATCAATCATTGCAAGTCCAATTTTTTTACCTGTACAGCATTAGTAGTTGAGTCAGGAGTTATTACTGTAGCTGTACAGAAAAGTATGAAATCAATAATACATGCTGACCTGTGGAGCTTTAAACAAAAATCAGCATCTCAGAATGTTTTAAACATTTGACTTGCACTTACAATTCATCAGAGACACTCAGCAAATTTATGTAAGAGCTTTTCTTGCAGTGTTTACTTATTCATGGCCTACTGCAGTACCAGACCCTGCTTCTTCATGGGGAGGAGGTGACACTTGTCTCTCCAGTCTGCACCTTGGACAGTCCCTGGAGCAAGTTTCATCAAACTGTTGCAGGACAGATCGCTGAGGAACAAAGCATGTGGAATTAGCATTCATGTTACTCTTCCTTTCTGATTAATCACTAGCCGCCAAAGCAAATGACAGAAGCAGTTTGGGCCACTACAGACACCAGGGTAGATTATCATCTACTGCATTGGCATAGTTGTGCTAATTTTGAAATTTTGGCCTTAGAAAGAGTGCACTGCAGTGATTGACACCAGCAGTCACTGCCCAGGAGTGGGAACCTGCAGTAATTTAAACAGCAGATCACACTGGCACTCTGCGCAGCACAGACTCGTACTGACTTGCGCTAGTATTTTATGCAGTCAGTCTTTTCCAAGCCCACCATGCTCCTTTTCTTTTCCCAGAGCTGAGACAAATAGTGCTGTCAGGAACTCCTTAAAATTTAAAAGGGAATCAGCATTACCTTAATGATTTGCATCACACTAAAATACGCCAAGGGCCTTCCCACTATTCTGATTTCGGCAGCCTGGAAAGCCTTGGGTATTGTGCAGCAAGCTCAGTGCTCAGAGAGGCAGAAGCAGGACTGCAGGTGCTCTGAGGACTTCCCCGTCAAACCCCAGGAGTACAGTGGGTACCAAACAAAGATTTGCTAGATTATAATCTTCTACTTTCATACCTACATGTCAACTCAGAGTTCTAGGTACCAGCAGCCTCTAACACAGATGGAAAAGGAAAAGAATAGCAGATGTGAAAAAGGGTAGTGCTTGTCAGCTAGCATTAGCATGAAGACAGAGTTTTTCTCCAAAATAGGCTTTCTAAACTTCTTGAAACTTGTTTTCTTTCATTTTAGATACCTCCTTCTTTCCTTCTTTTTTCTTCAAGCCTTTTAAAGTGATTTTGTTGGTTGACTTCCAGGCAGGAAAAAATTCAGCACCCCACCCGCCCCCCTTTTCACCTCAGTTTAACAGTTTTGGAGATCTTTAATCAGAGCCAGTTCTAGTATGTCTTCCCCTGACACAAACGCTAGAACTTACTCGACTTTCACAAGGAGAAGAGTTTGCTGAAATACACAGATCTTGTTGGTCAGCTTAATGCTCTACATATTTAGTAACTATCGGCTGAGTGTAATCATTAGATAAAAAGCTATCTAAACTGATCATCCAGACTAAATTCTCCTGAATACATAATTAATGTAATCCTGGTGTCAGTTTTCTATTAATTATCTAATATCTCAGCCTTTAATGAAAAAGATCTAATAATACTACATGGTGTAATTCTGTAAATTGAATCCTGTCCTGTTTAAAAATGTGAAAAACTAATGTCATTGTTCATGTTGATAAAATAGATAGCAAATACAATATATGAATCATTAAAGAAATAACATATGTCATTCCTTCTTTTTACTGCCATGAAAAATTTATAATTCTTCTGACAACATGTGTGTTCACTTAGTAGTTTATCTGATGATGCAAAGGCATATATTTAGGATTAGATTCACATTATATTGTTGATGCAAAGGGATTTCCCCTTCTCAGTGTTAAGCTACAAGAAAAACATTTCAAAAAAAAGAAAAAATAAAAATGCAGGCAGATGGGTCCAGTAAGTCATGGTATAAATCTTATTTAAGAACATTCTAAAATTTCTCTTAAGAGAATTCTATCAGTAAATGGAAAGACTGTAATTTGGGAAGAAGCAATTTCAAGCACAGATGGAGAAAGGAGAGAGACAAGAGAGACAGAAAGAGGATGGGGGATGTGACAGACGAGAATGCTTGTTAGCTGGGATCAGCATCATAACAGTTTTTCTCCAAAATAGGCTCTCCAAGCTTCTGGAAACTTGGTATCTCTCACCATGATTTTCCCCTTCTATTCTTTTGTGTTCTCTGAGTTATCATCCAACACAATCCAGCAGATCTGTCAGAGAAAATCAGCAAAGACTCACTGCTTTACATAATCTTTTATTAAAATCCCTGGAAGCTGAGGTCAGACAGTTTAAAGTTTAAATTCTTCAGCTTGCTTCTAGTTCTTTTCTTAAGGGCTACGTTTAATTTTCTGTATCCTCTCTGTAAATCCCCCACAAAGAAGAAACATTACCAAAAATAAGAATATCTTCAGTCACCTTTTTAAGCCATACAGCTTTGCTTTACCTGTCTCAACGATTTTAGCTTACAAATGACTTTTTCAAAAGTAATTGCCTATGCCTCTTATTTCACACTCATCTTTTCCATAACACTGGACCTCAGGTGGTGTCAAGTGGCACAGCTTCTCCTGGTATCAGCGCCAATTTACATCATCTGAGGTCTTGGACCTTTCCATTTCTCATTTCTTATTTTTATTCATCCCTCCTAACCCACAGGGATAACTCTTTCATTTTAAATACTATCCTGTTCTTACTGTCTATTCCTTTTATCATCCTCACTGGCTTCATTAAATACAAATTATATTGATATTTTCTAAAGTGAAAATATAGACAACATTTAACTTAAAATTTCAAACACAATAAAAAGAAGATGTATGCAGGACACGTCACTGTTGGATGTTTCTTACAATAGAATCAGAAAAAGCATCAGCCTGCATATATGTCTCCTTTATTTGTGTTGCAACCTTAAAAGTTAGTTAAAACCTGTGTCTATCAGCAACCACCTTCACTTGGTAGCTCAGTTCTAACACTGCAAAAATTACTCTGGAGATCCAAATACTTCTACAAAGTACAGTGACTCAAGCATTTGACTGGAGGAATACAGATTGTTAAAAGACCAAAACTATGCAGCATCTTTGCAGAACTCAATATCCCACTCTGGAACACACAGCTCTGACACTGCACAAACTTTAAGGTTTTTCTGGGAAAGGTTGTTTTGGAACAAAAAGAGGTGAAATTTAATCTTAAACTTGTTTTAAATAAGACAATCTGGAAAGCCTTCTGAACTGTACCTGAAATACTTATTGTTAGAGCAATCAAACCTGCTTTTTCATTATGGTTATACACAGGTAGATACAGAAACAATGGCTCTCTGCAGTAGTTTGTCCATCAGTGTTTTGGATGCAGTCTACAACACATGAATGTGGAAGTTCTTGTTCGAAACTATATGTGACACAAGTCCTTTGCCGGGCTGGGGTGTTCAGCTGCTATTCACCACTATTCTCATACCGTGAGAAGACAACAGTAAAGACAGAAAAATGTCAAGCATCAGCCTGTCTTTCAAAAGGGTTGATTCAATTGAAAACAAGAAAAAGGAGTTTGAGATAATTTAAATAATGGAAAAACTTCATACAAAACATGATGACTCCTAAGGTGGGAAGGGAGATTGTTGAATCTCCATCCTCAGGGATTTTCACTGTCTGAATGGACAAAGTCCTGAGCAACCTGACTGTTAAAGTTACCCCTGCTCAGAGCAGGAAGCAGACCTGGATGACCTCTAGGCATTACTTTTAACCTAAATTATTGCGTGAAAATAGAGAATGATTAATTTCATGGATTTTTTAAAGAAGTTTAAGGTTTGCCCTATGAGCAAATGTAACTAAAAACATCCTTCTTCAGTCAGGTTGTCTGCTATTAAAAGCCTACCAGTATTCAAGACGTTCCCAGTATGTTATCCCTTCTTAATTTCCTAAGCGTTTTGAACAGAAAAACTAACAAAAGTAGTGTCACTGCACTCCCGACCAAAACTTATGGAAACAGTTAACACATCTCACTTCTTTCCTTTCTGAGTTTTTGCAAACACAATCAGATGTTGCTGCATCCGTTACAGTTTGGAGACTTTCCTCTTAGTAATCATAATGGCTTAATTTTGTTTTTTATTTAATTTTTGTTATTATTATTATTGTTGTTGTTGTTATTGTATCATTAGTGAGATAAGATGAAAGCTGGGACTCTTAGGAACAACAGAGAATTATTTCCACATACTTCTACCAATCATTTTGGATCACTCTGAAAACAGTTCAAAATAATAGTACACAACAGAAATTACAATCCATCCATCTATTTCTCTACTCTTGACATACATTTAAAAACCCCTTAAAGACAGAAATCCTTTAACTCAAGTATGACAAACATGCAACAATGACACATGTACTTTAGGTGGTTCTAATACAGCCACATATGATCCCTATAGCCAAAAAGTAGCAAGAAATGTAAGATCTTTAAGCAATATAGTAGGTAATAAACATATTAATTACTAAGGAGAAAACAGGCAACTGTAACATAGCTGAACTGCCCAAGTTATGTAACCCATAGGGATACTTATATTGTGGGGGGGTGTATAGCACACATGTAGCACTTCTGGACAGAATGTTTTTTTGTTTTACCCTTAATGATATTCATATGCTGTACAGATCTCATGTCTGACTCTTTGGGCCATCATGTCTCATGGTCCCTGAGACCTAACAAGCACCCACAGGGACTCCAATGTAGGGGAAAAAAACAGTGGCAGATAAGAAAATTTGGGAAATGACAGGGATGAAAACAAGAATTTCTGCCAGAGGAACAAGCTTCCCTGAGGACCCACTGCTGCCCTCCATGGCAGCAGCTAGGAAGAAGCAAGAGGCATCGGTCTTGCCCTCTGTATTGCACTATGCAGAAGCACAAGGAAAAGCAATTGGCTGGAGGAAGACAGAAAATGTCTTTGGCTGTGTGTACCAGAGGCATAGGTTAATGTTCATGTCATCACCACTACATCATCACCACCACGTCATCAATCACCACTACAGCACAAAGATACTACTGTGTTTCAGTAAGGATTAGTATTTCTGTGTGTTTTTTTCAAAATGGTGAAACATCTGAGTAACCTCCAGAATTTCACTGAAAATACTTCATTTTATTTGCCCTATTAATGACAGTTAAAGCACAGATAACACACTGAAGTTGAGTCACTCTCTGATCAATGAATCCTGAATCAACCAAACATATATGGGTGGATTGGTGGATTACTCCCCTGCACCCCCTCCTTTTTTTTTAGCACTTTTTTCAGTTTTCCTTGTATGTTGATGAACAATGTTTGGGTTACATGTCAAATTTTCTTTTAAAAAAATCTAAAAAGATCTCAAAAGCTGACATAAATTTTAGAGGAAGTCTCAGGATGAAACTTCCATCTTTTTCTGTTTCCTTAGAGGTAGTATGTAAGATAAAGATAAATGTGGAATAAGAACAAAGTCAAAATCAACAGAGATTTGCTATGCTATTCCAAGCAGTAGACTGTAACTTATTCAGAACTTAAAAATAGAAATGCAAAGTGAAGACGTAAGGCTTATTAATCATATTAAGGAAGCTTATATTAATTATATTAATGATTATTCTCATAAGTGGCATCTGTTTCCTCCTGCATGGCTTTGAGAAATACTATACTTATGTCCATTTCCCCAGATGATGACCAGTCTGCATGATTCCAGAGAGGCTGGACTCATCTCAGAGTTTAGCATAGAGCAAGGAAACAAGTGCTCCAGATGTCTCCTCTTCGCTGCTGGTTCCTGCATACTTGATCTTGTAACACTAAAGTGAACAAAAGCCCCACGTACTGGATTTTCTGGGTGCAAGATGAAGTCCCTCAGTGACTCCTAGCATGTCATTTAACCGCTTTCCTTTCCACACTTATAAAGTTCATTTTAAAATCCTATTTACTTGAAGTAGAAGTCATTGTAATGACATAGCCATGAATTAATCAGGGCTTAACTATGGCCTGGCTCAGTCTTCAAGAGTGCACAGGCTGGGGGACTATCAGAAACCACTACTTCTTCCTTCCACCCTATCAGGTACCAGGAGAGAGGCAATCACCAATTCTTTTGGAAATATGAATAATTTTTGCTAACAGTCTGGTGTTATAAATGCAGATTTACATTTCAGCTCTATGCAACAGCCAACACACCTTGATGAGGATAGGGAGTCGCAACACACATGCCATAGTGCAGGTCAAAACATAGAAACTCCCAAGAGTAAGGGGATTGCACAGCCTCAGGGAACTTGCCTCTGTGCGTGGTATGGCTAAAAATGCAGGGTTCATGCAGTTAAAGTCCTGGACTTACAATTTATAAGAATAATACATACTTTTGGCTTCCCTCAGTTAATTAATGAGGAAATTATCCATGATAAAAACAGTTTTAGATAGTGGAGGTTTACACACTAAACTTCAAAGCACTAAATACACTTCTCACTGTCTGATGGGTCATCACCTTAAAAAACAGACTCCTTTCTCTTCTGTGCAGAAACAAATTGCTTCAGACTCAGTGGATACTCAGTGTGCTCTCTACCCTTTGCAGATCAATGATGATGCTTCCTTTCCTATCATAATAACACTCAAATAGCATGACTGACCTGACTGAATAGCCCATAAGATGTGCCCTGCCTCATGACAGGATCTCTGCCTACCTCAGAAACAATAGCTTTGCCATAGGCTGAGATTATAAAAAAGAGATTTGAAAATAATTATTTTGGTGACTATATTTCACGTAACTGGCAATCTGAGGGAGAACACAAAGCTGACTTTATTTGCAAATACAAATTATGCCAAGGGAAGGGGGATGGTTTCCTGGATAATAAACAAAAGTAAATTGTTCTTCCAATCTAGAAAGCTAGGAGAAAAATGACATGTGTATCCTTTGGGGTTTCTGAGCACTTACATTATTACATTCTCATCTTTACTGAGCAGGGAAGTAATAAGACTTGAACATGTCACATCAGGAAGAACAACATTGCAAAATTTCAGAATAATAACAATGTGTTTGGGGCTTTGCTCCACATTGTTCAGGATTTTGGAAAATCATTTTTAAGAAAAGGAAAGTCACGGCAGTACCTTGGTCTTGTGTTTTTGGATGGGATAAGTTCCCAGTTTCTGTGCCTCCCAGGAGTTCTGCCATGGTGCTTACCTGAAGAGGTGGATGATAGAACGATGCCCCCTCTCTTTGTATAGGACTTTTATTTACTTTACTTGATGTTAATCTATTATTAACAATTATCTAATAAAAAAAACCATCTAGTGAATGCCTGCTAAAATGTTTAAAAACAAACCTTGTACAAGGCATAGAGTCTGGTTATACATAAGATTAATTAAATCTCATGGGGAAGATATTTTAAACTACATTCCCCCAATTTTTCCTTTCTCCCTTTTCAGCATGCAACCAGTCCCAGAACTGTTATAAAGCACAGCAAGAAAGGGAATTCACACATTCACTGGTCACAGTCATTTTCTGAAAATTGGGTGGTAATGCAGCATGGCATGGTCTTGTAACAAGATGCACAGAAAGGAGAATAAAACCATTTCAGAAAGGAGTGTCTGCTCCCCAGCTTTAGTTTTCATCCTAGATCTCTCATAAATTTCATTTCCTTGACCAATGCATAGAGTCTGTCTATTCTTTCAAAGTGAAAAATACCTATGGATACAGCATAGATCAGGAATGTAACTCTCTGTGAAAACAGAGATCTGAAGGAATACTAAAAATTTAAAAACTGGAACAAGAAAACACAGTTTCTCTTTTGAAGTAGCCACTTCCAGAGCACATTGCATATTTCTGACATACATTAAGGTAAATAAGAAAGGAAAAGGGGAAGGCATGAGATCCTGACCACAACTTGCACTGAAGTCACTAACATTTTTAAGCAGATTTACCTTGGTATTTTGCATCTGGTTTTTGTCTTATTGCAGTACTAGATTATAGCCACCAAGCAGCTTGTCTTCATTGCTGCACCCCACCTCTTAATCGCAGCTTTTAGCACATATCCAGGGGATCCACAATGCTGCAGAGAGATTACTCTGTCCCTTCAGGCAGCAGGATGGTGTCACCATGATCTTCAAATATTCTCACGCTAGTTTCCATCTAGTTTCAAATTATAATTCAAGACTTACCCCCTGCTTTTCAGACCTGTATGAACCTGCTCCATCTCAGTGTCTGACCTTAAAGACAATTAGCCCCTTTCCTGTTCATTTTATCCCTTCTGTTTTGATTTTCTCCTTTGATTCTTGCATTTGTACATATTCATGATTCTTGCACAATTGTACCTATTCAGATATTTATGCAACAAGCCCATTCCATGTGCTTCAGTCCTGCCTGGGTCCTCCACAGTCCCTTTGTGTCTGAGCCAGCTGAGCCAGCAGGAGAGACAAGAAAGCAGAACAAAGTCACTTCTCAGTTCCTGGGTCAGCTGGTAGCTGAGATAGCCTCAGGAATAATTTGGAACAGATCAAAATCAAAACAAGATAATAAGAGAGTCATGTGAACACATAAATCAATACTCTAATGGGTCACTGAAGTCACAGCTTGATCACTGGCAGACAGCCTGCAAGTATAAAATGAAATGGCTACAGCAGAAGGTGAAATTTTCAAGTCAGCAGCACTAATGAAGTGCAAATCTTGCTAATATTATAGTACCTAAGCTGAGATACGCAGAAAAGAAAATTGTATACAACTAATTCTCCAGAACTTGGAGTATTTTGATCTACCTGCAGCTCCGGTGGCCACTAGAAACATGGGTTTCAGCCAACCATAACTGCGTAACTATCTTTCTGATTTAAAAAAACAGCTGAGCACATGCTCCTGTCCTAAGAAAATGAACAGGAGTGAGATGTACCTATGTGCCAAAAGCTTAATCCTGTGAGTTTACAAGTGTAGTATAGTGGGTTTGAATGTAGCGTGGCATACAGATTTTTTCCTGAGTTAGGATTCAAACCTGATGAAAGCATGAATCTGTGCACCCCGCTACCTTCAGATATTATCGAGGCCAAGGAATAGTAGGATTAGAAAAAGAAGTCAGTTCCAGTATGGATAATAATATATGCAACTATAGCTGACAAAATAAAAAAAAATCTGAGTTGGAAAACTGCTTCAGTTTGGAAAGGAACTTTCCTAAAAAGCAAGATACTACACAACTATTTATGCTTAACGTTTTACACCTTCTTCTAGTGCATCTGGTACTGTTTATAGTCAGAAAAGCTTATTAGAAAACTCCTGTGTGTACTTGAATATAGGTTTTCTTGTTTTGTCAGTGTTAGGATATGTGCCAATTTAAATATCTGCTGCTTGAAATTGAAAAGATACTCATAAGATCGGCAATACCATCGTAAATCAGGACAGAGAAGGTGGTTAAGCCTGAAGCATTTTCTGCTAACATCTGCTACTTAGATATTTTGTCTTAAAATAGTTATGACCAAAAAATTTGCAGACAGAGACAAGCAACAGGCACCAAAGCAAAAGTATTTCTAGAGACCCAGTGGAGAAATTACGTTTCATGATTTTAATTCCACAAGAAGAAATTAACCTTAGTGTTAACCTGTGTACCACTGTGATTGCAGGTCTAATTTGGGTGCAATTGCATCTATGTTTTTACATTAGCATCAAATCACCTATCAGCAGGAAGTTTGAAAATCTGTGTGAAAAGGGAGTAAAAAAAGCATGAAAAATACGCTTTGAAAGACAGATACTACTATATATACATATATATACACACATATTTGTGTGTGTGTGTGTGTATACACAAACAACCCATGCTAAATGCAGTGTGACAAGTATATGTACTGACTGACATTTTGCTAACAAAAGCAAACCAAACTCATGCCAGGACCCCTAATGCGTTACCTCTGCGATCACTAGTCCTCCCCTGAAGCATCCCTGGGTCGCTCACCCCATCACAGGGGTCTCTCCCCTTGCACAGCTGCCAGCAGAGGCAGTGTGCCTGGGGAGGGCTGCGCAGCCCAGCCACCTGCCCAAGCCACTGGCCAGGGCCCGCCGTGGTGAGGCTGCATAGGTGGGGAGCATGGAGATGTGCTCCTGGAGTACAGCCGTCCACCATGCGGGAAACCACTGAATCGCTGCCCGAGCGGGAAGCCACCCACCTGGGGGGGACCTGCCATGGAAGCTTTGATGATAACCTATTTCTTTGGCTGTGGGATTCCTCTTTTAAGAGCGGCTGCTTCTTTCAGGCAAAATCCCTGTCCATAAGCTCTCAGACCTCATTTCATTTCAACAACTGTTCCAAAATTCTGGCTTTCCTCAGTCCAATTTGCAGTTGTGAAACTGAAATCACATTTTTTCAGCTTATGCCAGCAGAAAAAAGTGCAGACACATGTGAGAAGAAAATGCAGACTTTGAGGGTATCTTCTACAGTTAATGTTGCTTTATCTTTGAGAACCCATAAAGTCCTTCCAATTTATTGGACTATTGCTACTGCTCCATGTCTTTCCAGCTAGCTAGGATCTACAGCAGTACTTGGAGTCAGTACAAGTTTTCTTACCTTACATGCAGCGACAACCAACAAAGGTGCTTCTGTAAACAAAACAAAAAATACATTATTCATGGCTCTTTACAGAGATGCAGCTGCTTCTCCCCACAAGGTTTTATATCACATTTCAGTTAAACTGGAAGAAAATTACCATAGTACAACTTCATTTAAGAAGTACATATTTTTGTTTACTTGTCAAAATTGAAGTTTGATGGGAGCCATTTTTCAAAGAGATACCAAAGTTTCAAGGATGATAGAAGCAGACTCAGGGGCATGGAAACAGTTATACATGCAACGTGGGTAACAGGAACTAGGTCTATTGTCTTTTGCAGCTCACATCTGCACTTGAAGTCAATTGGAAGCTCAATAACCATGCAAGCATTACTTTAATCCCAAATTAATTTACTTTGCGTTTCATAGTGGTTGTTAGCTTGCATGCTGTGCAAGCTCACATGTTATGCATGGCCACAGTCTTTCTGATCAAACCATAATAAGTATCCTTGTTCATAAAATACATTTTTACTGACTTTCAGATGGTCTCTGAAAGGGCATAGCTATGTGGTTTGTGTGTTACACACCTGAGATTAAGCAGTTGCTCATTCTGTGCCCTGCTCTGGGGAATGGCCCGCTAAAGGTGAAGAGATGTGCATGTGCTAGACTCATCATCTTAACTAATGAATATTTGGAATCAATTCAGCCAAGCAAAAGCTTTAAGCTTCCTGACTTCATATTTTCGTTTTTCCCTCTATACATTCCATAATTAGGAGCAGTATCATCCTTCACTGGTTGCTTTAAAAATTCACCAAAACCAAAATGCCCAGAGTCTTCCCTAGACTAGGTGACAATAATCTTGTTTTCCTAACAACGCACAAAACAATGTAGCTCCAGCTGTTTTCCTACCAGCCTGGAAGCAGTCCTTGTAAACCCCTCAAAAGAACAGGATTTAAGGTGAACTTTCATGCACTAGGACCCCTTTGTTAACTCAGACAGCTCTCAGACAGCTTTGCTCTAAATTTTACAGTGATGGACAGCAACATAAAACAATTAAAATAGACCGAAATTGCCAAAAAGGGCAAAATGCGTAAGTATTTGTGTTCATAATCCCATTGGTATGTCAGATAGACATGCTCAGTTTTGCACATCCTCCCAGTGGATTTGCCAGACTGGGGCTGAACCCAATTCCCTCACCACGTGCGAGAGGTGGTGCATGGTATGGGATATACTGGTATGTGCACAGGGTGTTTTACTGTGGGCACCAAGTGGAAGATCAGAAAGGGCCAAGACTGGGAGGTTGCTGATGTTGGCAATTCTCCCCTTGGGGTGCTGGTAGCTCTGCAACAGGCAGTAACTCTTCCTCTTGCTGGTATGTGGGCAGCCAAGGTCTTTTCCGCTGTCAGCAAGCCAGGAAAGGAAGAACTATACTAATGGTATGACAGAAATCACTATTGTCAGCAAATGAAATGAGAATATGTTAAGAAATATTACGGTTATGTCAGTTTTTTATCCCTCGTTTTCAGCATTTTGTTAAATTACCAATGGCAGCTTGAGGCAGGAGAAACATGACAGTAAACTCCCTAAATATCATCTGCTAATTAAGCAATGATGTGAAACCAGTGCTAGAGAAAACTGCAGATTTTGCATTTGTCACACGACAACAGAGGCTGTTAAAATGGTCCTGGTGTATGGTGGATGACTCTTCATATTAAACTAGCCTCAAATTCATTTTTGAGAGGAGAGTCTGCAAAACTGACACAAAGAAAATAAAATACTGCTGCAAAGTTTTCATTACAACCTCCGACTAGTTGACCTAAAACATGTCTAAAATCTCTAGGTCTTCCAAATGAATTTGTTTTTAAGTAAATTGAAGACAACAGATGTCTTGGTTTTGCACAAGAACAGTAGGAAAGTGGCAGTGCAAGCACAGTTTTGAACTTGTTTCAGTCTGGACATCATACTATCCATAGGGTTTGCTCTCAAGCTGTTAGTTATGCTTCCCTGCCCCTCTCCTCCCCTCCAAGAAGTTAAGCAGCCTTGCAGCTACTCTGTAAATTGGCAAAAGTTTCCTTTAAAGGACTATATACAAAAGCAGCTTGCCAGAGCATGCTAGCAAGCACTAGGACAACACCACTTGCCTCTGTAGCAAAAAGGAGGAAGCAGATTAAAGCAGGGAGGAGGGAAGGGTAGGGGAGACAAGTGTTCAAAATCAAAATAGATTAAAAAAAATGCACTGAGTGAGTTTGCACAAACTGCTGCAGAGTTAAACATTAAGATCTGCTCGCTTTTACATGGCTCGTCTAATTAGTGCCACCACAAGTTCAGGATTCATGTTTGTTAAGCACCTGCCCCACTTTCCCTTGGCACAGCTGATCACTCCACCACCGCTCTCTCTAGCTTTGCTGTGGGCACCCCACAGCTCTGGTCTCCCCACTAGTCAAAGCTGGGGCCTTTTGGGATATGTTGTGGCTTCCTCTAGACCTGCGTAACTGTGTTCCTTTCCCATGGGAACCAGGGCAGAGAGGAACTGCAGACATGCGTGTGTCACTCCGGCTTGGAGTCGGGATGTAGGTGGGACAAGCAGGAGTCTGGGAAGTGCTTTCGGATGACCCTGCAAACATAACCTTGACTCATCAGCCCATCCCTGAGCTCGCACAGTTCAGCTGTCCCAGCTGGACGCAGCATCCCAGGGCTGTTCCCCCTATTTGTATCTCTACTGCTAAGCCCTTGTCCAGAAACTAAACAACTCACTTCCAGCTACTCCCCTGCCAGCTCTTGAGGTCTTATCTTCACCTCTCCCAGCTATCTTAAAGATTGTGTTTCTCTTTGATTGCTTGGATAATCTCCCTACTGATTTGGAAACCTTTGTAGCCTCCATCACTAGAGTAACAGGAGGACCTACAGGAGCTGATCAGGTAGGGAAATGCATCCTTATTGCCATTTCACAGAGGCTTGGATGGAGAAACCTTATCCTGTTTGCATGAAGATATCAATTGTTTACTGAACACTAACAACATGGCTAGGGAGTACAAAACGCAAAGCTTCAACTACATTCATACCTTTACTCACTAGCAGCATAGCCTGCCCCGTAGATCTAATGGCATGAACAAGGTTCCTTGTGGGGTTTAAATTTTGCAGGTTGGGTTCTCCATTCACATGCATGGGTTCTCTGGCAATCAMTTCCCAAGGGAGCAACATGTGGCCTCCAGGCTGGGAGATGGGCTGGCCCTCAACCGCTGCAGCCCCTCCTTCATGTCGACGGCAGATGGAGGTTTTCAGCTGAGATGGCCAGGAATCTCCAACAAAATAAGACGATAATGAAACCCACATTTTTTAAAACTTTTGGAAGCATCATTTCTTGACTTCCTCTTATTTTTTCTCCATTATTTTCTTCTAATCCCCAAATTTATTTTGTGATATCCTCATGTTTAATGGGAAGGCTTGATTTCCAGCACTGATAAAAGTCTCTCTCTTGCCAAAAATCATGCTGGGAATCTATGGCTTAATTCAAAGTGGATACAGCCATGCCAGATCCAATGTCCTAGTTATTTTGTACTCTGTTCAACCCCAGTTTATAGCCTGCTCCCATAACAGTGTTGTGATTTTGATGTAACTGATCTTGCAAAATAGAAAATATTAAGGAACATGAAGACCTTTCCTGCCGTACAGTGGGGCTTGTTGACACATACCACTTACAAAACATTTGCTTTGACAAAAAAAAAAAAAAAAGGCATTTGAACCACCTATCTGATAAAACCAATTTAATAAAGGATGTTTGTCCACCTGCCCATTTTTATAAAGCCCACAGTGTCATGGCACATTCACAATATCTCTACTATTTCCAACTTCTGCAGCTAACTACACATCTGATCTTTCCTTCATTTACACTTAAAGAAAACAGGAATAACTGTGCCCATAAGCTGCAAGTCAGACARTATAATTTGGTGCATGTTTTTCAATATACTGTCTGATAGAACAGCAGGAAATTGTCAAATACATGCTCACTTTCAAGATTTCCTGATGTTACAAGTGTTTAAAGCATAGCCCACTAAATCTAAACAAATTCCTTTAAATTCCTTTAAATCTGCTTCCTTAGTTATTCTGAAAACAGATATTTTGTCTGCTCTTCAGTTTTTTTGTACCTATGGCATTTTCTCTCACATTGCTTCAAGCCTCCTTACATCACAGGTTGTCAAAGGCACCTCCAGGACTGAAGGCAAGATGCAGTTTTGTGGAGGCAGCTGAGCAGGCTCTGTGGGAGAGCTGGGGTGGAGAGCTGGGTAATTGCGGAGAACCTGAGAGGCTGTGGGGGCTTGGGGGAGGCTGGGAACGGCCAGCAAGGTCCAAGAGGGGTTCGGGGCTGGCCAGAGAAGGATTAGAGATCCCTGCCCATGCATGAGCCTCTCTGCTCCCCAGAAGATGTTGAGCTTACCTTTACTGCTCCTCCACAAGAAAACAGCATCCCCCTCTGCCCAGCACCTCCATTGCCTCTCCAATGGGCTGCGGGAGTGGGAGTGGGGACAAGAGCTGCCGAGAGCCAGACTTTCCCTTACTTCTACCCTCTACCTCCTTCCTCCCTTGTTGTCTAAGATTGGGCAGAGGTTTATGCTTGGAAATAGCAAGATTGGTCAAAAAAGGAAAAGCCAGGAAGTTTGAATCACCAAGTGTCTGGAGTATTTCTGTAGCTGGTGGCGGGACCTGGGGAGATGCAGTCCACATTTAAACCAAGCTGAGACTGCAGGACACGATGAGCATAGAAGCTACAGAGCAGCCTTACTCTCTGCCATCAGTGATTTTTTAATTTAGTATTTGTCAAAGACACAAAGCCATTCAGCACACTTAGCACAAACCCCATGGGTTGTCTTACAACTCCGAGGGTATGGTGGGGGGCTGCTGGCCGCTCTCCCCCTTTCACTGTACTGTACAATATTTATGTCGTACCTGGGTGGAGGTGAATGCCGTGGCTCTGCTGAGTGTGCTTTCACAGCCTGGTTGCTTTCAGTTTTTTCCTGGCACTGGGTCTGTTATTCACACGCCTCATTCATCTGGGATGGATTAAAGCAAAATGAAATATGCATTCTCAGAAGCACCCAAACCAGCACAAATACAGCATAAACAGCAAGGACTTACATGAACAGAATAAATGCTATGGAATGTCTATCTGCATAGTAGGTCAGAAAGCTAATAAACCTGCCTTTACTTAGCAGTGCTGTGAGTATAGTATGTGCTTCTTCAATTTGGTTCATGAACATGTAGACTGTAATCAATGTCTCTTTAGCACATGAAGTAGAACATTACCTAAATGTGGGAAGTGAAAGGATTGGACTGAAGCATCCCCTACTGCCCTAAAATAAGATTTATTATTCTTTGCCTTAATATAGATCCTGAATAATAAAAGACCACAGTCCATTGGTAGAAGGGGTGCCCTATGTGTCAATTATAGTGGCAGGTCAACTTGATTGACACCAGTTTCTTTTCATGGGAAAGTTAATCTTTAGTAATGCAGTTGTCACAATTGCTTTTAAATTCCAATGTTTCTCTTGATGGCATGTTTTCAGTTAACTATTTTACTTTTCACTGATAGCCTTCACATCTTTTCTATAAACACTGAGATAGGATTCCAGGATCCCCGTGTAAAGCAAATTTATGTTCCCATTATTTTTGGTGCCTAAAGGCCTCACATTAAGTATCACTGAGGACTTAATAATTTAAAGATTGAATTTTTCTTTTAATGTAGATTCCACCATTAGAGACATCCCAGGCCTGCAACTCACTTTGAGCTTACAACAGCTCAGGCTTTTAATGCCACTGCAATATCAGCTGTACTGCAACCGGGTGTGTCTAATGGGGAATTAAAACCTCCCGCCTTCTTGCCTAGGTCTTCCATGGACTTTGTATGTGACCTTGAGCATAATAAAGATCTAATTCTCCTCCTACTGCGGTCAGCAGTTGGTGGTGTAACACTGCAAAGGCATTCCTGTGAGCAAACCAATCATATTAGTAAATTATCCAAGTGTGTATTTTTTTCTAACACAGATAGTGTCTTATGTAGTCCTGAACACAGACAATAACATCATCCCAGATGAGTGAGAAAAACATTTGGTCATGGTCTCTCTGAACCTCAACTACTTAATATGGCGATTTAGGACATAAAATGGAGTTGTTAAATCCATGCTCATAGATGTGTTGAGATTCTTGAACGGAATGTGTTAAGGGTTATCAGATATGAAGATTATTGTTTAACTACATTTATTTGTAGGCTTCAATAAAATTTTATACATTATTATGTTTTGAACATATTCTTTTCATTTGTAAAATAATTTGATTTTTTTGTTCTAAAAAAAAAATTAATGGGAGTATATTCTATTTTCCAAGTGACTATTTGCATATATGTATTAGACAAACCATTTTGTGCCTTTGATGTTGGATTGCTTCTTATTTAAAACTACACAAAAATCTCATGTAATTTATTTTCAATACTTTCATATCAAATATTCAGGGTTCTTTCTATCATTTTTCCCTGAGAAAATCAGATACGCAGTTTTCACACAAGTCATTTGTTGCTTACAGAAACATTTAGGCCTTTCAAGTTTCTTGATGCATGGGATAGTATATTTGAATTGGAAGTAGTGCATACAGGTTGCTCTAGTGTTTGCRATTCAAAGTGAGGTTTAAAATGAGAGGTGTTGTACAAAATTGTCTCATTTGATTTTCTGTCTCTAAATGTATTTCCAACAACCCCCACTAAACTAATAAGCCCAAACCTTTTCCCATTCTGCCAAACTTTGTGTTCTAACTAGCAATACTCTGGAAGACATTTTCCAGTTAAAACTCAATTTCCATTTTGTGAAAGAAAATGAAGTGAGACCTGGCAGAAATTGGTTCTGGAATCGCTTTATCAGAACAGCTACACCCTTCTGGGAAATGAATGAGCTAAAGACATTCAGACATTTAAATGGATATAGATAGAAAATGGAAGAATAAGAGACACTGGCAAAATTGGTCTGTCAAGAGGACTGGCAAGGTCTCCGACTGAACCCTCCCACTGCCTTTCCGTCTTGCCATGTGTCAAACCTGCTATTTTCATTCCTCTTCAAGCTGAGCTCTGCAATTTCCCCTGCCTGTGGGCTGGCTCACCAGACTGCAGTGCTGAGCTTGGGAAACTGCATTTGCCAGGGTGGCTGGGCCAGATTTCACTTCTCTCCTAGAGGTCCCATCAGGAGCCGTGAATATTATGAATGCATAGAGACATCAAGAGTGGGTCTTTATGCATATCATTACAGCCACTAGAAATGCTACTATAACACAGGTCTGCACACATGCTGTCATACCATAAGCTTATTATTTTCAGCCATCCACAAACTTTCCTCCTGCCCTCTGTCTCGTAGAGCATAGGCTTCTCTAGTCTTTTGTTTCATTTTTTTCCCTATTTGACTTTCCTCCATTGCTACAGGGTGATCACCTGCCAGCTGGTCATGGCAATGCTGGGGGTTAACATTGAACAAAGTGTTACTTGCATGGGTTGCCAAGGCCTGGTGAGTAGGATAACTACAACCATTAGCTTCAGTTGCAGCAGATCTGTGAAAAGAAACCAGGACTGAATTTATTAGCCACCTCCTTAGCAACAATATGACCTTAATTACTCAGTCAGGGTTATATATTATATTTACGTAATATTGGTTACAAAAGAACACAGACATTTAACGTTATTTTCCATTATTCCTCATCCTCTCGAGGGAAAACTTTTTCAAAAACAATACCTGGAATCAAATTTGCAATGTGTCAGGTATTTTCAGCCACATTTTTCTGGCCTTTTTTGGCTCTCAGAAAATCCTTATATATTTATACATAGATGAGGTACAAATCTGTTGTCATAGTTGCTGCTGCCATCCTCTAATAGCAAACATACATTTGGCAGCACTGTGATCCCAAAGACCACAGAGGTGGCATACCTGCTCTCCAGAACTTCCAGCACTAAGGTCCCCTCACGAAGCATGACCACAGGCTCAGCGTGGTGAAAGCCTAGTCTGCAAGACAGGCTCTAACACATTTGTTTCAACAAAGTATTAACAGATGAATGCCCATCCAAAATTAATGTCGCTTCAGCAAATACAGAATTAACACAGAGTTTGATTTCCCTGTTACACATATGCATTCTGATATAGATGTTCATATCCCATCCCTATCAGAGGCCACGAGGCCACACTATATTCATTAAGTGTATCTTCCTTACCTTCTTTTCACAGGATTTTAGATCTCATACCATTCTCCCAACCCCACTAGCACATTCTTACATAGACTGTACATTAACAGTCACGACTTTTATGAAACCTTCCTTAGTTAATGCTTTAGGAGACTCTTAGATGATTATATCTACCCATCAATGCTCCAGCAAGTCCCACAGTACCACGCGTGTGAAAGATGTATAGACAGCTATAAAAAGATATTGTTGATAATGTTTGACTAAGACATGGAAATAGGCAGGTCTCCTGTCCACAGCATTAGCACAGCTGCAGAACTTTATTAAAACAGTGGATCATAGGCTCTGAAAGCTGCTGAGCGCTGGGTAGGATCCAGCCCCATGCTGAACTTGACAGTAATGTCGCTGAACTTCAGATCAACTCCTTGCTGAGTACTAGACAAATCCAACGAGACCGATGGAAGTTGCTTATGTTTAGTGCCTATCAAAGCTTGACCCAAAGGAAATAAAATGAGACAGAAAACAAGACATGAGTGAATGAAAGAAAGAGATGGAGAGGAACAACCACCTATGGCTGAAAAACAAATATGTGAAGCAATGGAAATGAAGAAAAATATTTTCTTAGCTCCTTCTATTAATACTATTGCAGCGAGTAAGGTGTTAGAAAGAGATTGGAAAGTAATAATCTTTTTCATGCCCCATCTTGCCTTGCATTTTTCCCTGCCATTGCACCAGTTGCTTTACAGCTGATTCCACATTATTTACCTTTTGGTCCTCACACAATTACTCTGTGATTTCTTTTGCTCCCCTTCTGCTTACTTCAGAATTGATTTCCTGCCAACTTTACTCAGAGTGCTCCTTGTGTTTACCAGAAAGATCCCCTGAGATTGTGCCTCTGAGGCCAAAGTCAACACATTAGAAACTCTCCCTGAGTTTTACAATATTTCAGTATTCTGTAACTGATTCTAACCTAGTGCTGATTGACCTAATAACAAAACAGCAATAGAAAGGAGTGAGAAGTGAGTGTGACAATTTCAGCACACAAGGCACTTGGTTTCCCCCATTCCATGGTCGCACTGGCAGGTCCACATAGTTTAACTTCACTGCTTACTTCACTTCACTGGCTGATCCACAAAGCATTATGAACTCACGACAAGCAGAGAGGATGGGGAAAAATGATGAGACAGAGACCCAAGATGACAAGCAGGGCTGATGCTCAGGCCTTGGTCAGCCAGAGTAGTTTGACATATTTAGTTTCTCGATAAAGGGTCTTGGCAATTGTCACCATCTGATCCACATTACTAACTCTCCATCTGACACTGGCTGGAAAAGAGCCATTCTTTTATTTTCTGGCACAATGGCAATAGCGGGCAGATTAACTTCCAGGCAGGAGAGGGAAAAAGAAGAAAATGAGGTAGGTAACATAAAATACACTCAGCTCCCGGGCAACTTAAAAAACCATGCCAGCGACTGGCCTTGAAGTCATCTGCTCAGCCTGGTTTCATGTGAAATGAGGAGCTTCTGTCTTTGACTCAGCTTCATTTTAATTCTGTATAGAGTCAAGCTATTCTGATCCTCAGCAGATGCCAGGCATAGTGTGAGGCAACACTGGCAGATCCTTTTACATCTCAGCCTAAGAAGAACAAGGAATTTACACCAGGTGATGGTGGACCATTATGGAGGTTAAAAGGCTTCTCTTGCAAGAAGGGCGTTCAGTTTGCAAACAGGCATCGAAACCACTTCTCAGCTACGAGTCAGTTTACCATTTTAGACAGAACTCTCATTTATCTTACAGTAACATGCACAAATTTGCCCTACATCACAACTTGCTTGTAGATTACTGTAAGACTCTGATAGTCTTTTACTAACACAGTGAAATACAGCTTCCACCATTTCCACAGGCTTAATAACATTTTATGTAACATCTCCATTTTTTTTTTTTTCACAGTATGTGAAACAATCCATGATGTCTTGTTGTACTGTCACAGTACTACAGGTAATATCTGATTCCCAGAGTTTATGCTGAAAATTAGTTAAGTAATTAGTAAGTATAGCAAAGAATATGGAAGGAATTCAGGGCTGTAGTAAAAACTTGGCATTCAGGATAGTAAGAACAGGGATCTTATAATTTTGTAATATGCTGACCTTATAGTCACAACTGTTTATTTTGTGGATTTAAACTTCAGATATGAGAGATTAACATTTATTCAGAGTTAACACTTGGTATCTACAGATGATGTAGTTTGCAATACAATACATTTCTTGTTGTTTAAGATAAGAAAAGACCCATGACCTGTGCGGTGAATCCATCTATAATAGACATTACAGAGCAATTATCTGCAGTGCTTTTCTGGCAGAATGGGGTGAATCCATGAAATTAAAAAAAGAAGTGTGGTCAGCTCATCCCTGACTGTGTAAAGACCTACCAACATGAGCTATACCTACACAGTCAAGCTTAAAACTTTCCATTTCAGAGGTTCTCACAAGTAAGAGAACAGCTGCAAACAAAACTGTGCTTTCCACTTGTTCTAAAATTTAACTATTTAAAACACATATGTTGGCTTAAACCAGCAATAACTTATTTTACTAACTTCTTCTATGGTGATTGAAAAGACAAAAAATGTATAAAAGTAAGAATAGATGCTGACTTTACAGGGCTAGCTTTTTACTTGCTAAGTAAAAACTTGATGTAATTTAGAATAGAACAGTTCAGTTGGAAGGGACCTGCAACAATCATCTAGTCCAACTGCCCGACCCCTTCCACATTCAATATGGAAATATGTGAGATACCCGGAAGGAGAGAATCACCAGGTAACATCAACAGCTCCCTTTAAATTGGAGAAAAAATCCCTGTCACCTTGAATTTCATGAAAAGGAACACATCAGATTAAACCTCATTGAAAATCATTGTCTCCTGAAAATGAAACTTCTACGATCATTGTAACCCTTCAAAAAGTCTTGCAGGCCACCCCACACATTTCACATATACCTTTTAAAAGAAAGTGCAAGTGAAACTGTTTAGTGGGTCACCGTGTATCAGCTGCAGGCAACCTGCCCTGGGTCTACAGCCCATCCAGCCCCCAGAACATGGCTGGAGAAGAGGGACACTGTCACACCTTCAGCAGTCAGACAAGAAGCAATACCCAGCTTCTGGCTGGCATTTAACTCCTCGGTTACTGTTATCAATTTATGTGTTAGTAACATCTGGGTTTTTTTAATTAATTTCTCTGAGGATAAAAAAAACAAATGAAAGCTCAGTTCCTCTGGCCATTTGTCCCAGCTATGAGTCATAGGAAAGTATTAATTATTTAAAACAAAAACCTTTACTGTTATGGCAAATATTGCTCAGATTTTTTTCCACATCTTTAGTTTTTGACAAATTAATGAAAATAGACTGCTGATTATTTAAAATATGAGCACAGAAGTGCTGCTGCTTTGGTGAGCCAGTTACACATAAAGAAGCTAATATCATTTTGGCTTGAAAATGAAGACAGTAAGATTAGAGACCAAAATAGTATCTTTAATCTCATTTTTCACTGCAAGAATATATGTATTTGAAGTCTTAGATACCATTTTTTTCGTTAATTACAAATTGCTCTAAACCACTTTAAAACCTAAATAGGGCATATGACATTCACAAATATGCAGAATTGCAAGCAAATGAAAGTTTAAGAGCTCCGAGATTCAAAAGCCTTTTTCACAGATTGGCAGAGCAATACAAAGGATAAGTATAATTTAGAAAGGTTAAAGATAACTCAGATTTGTCTTCCCTTTGAATACCTACCCTGCAAAATGTTCAGCAATAATCTCTGATCTCCAGGTGTGTTTCTGACAGGTGGGAACCAGCAGAAGAT
Organism: Phoebastria nigripes; assembly: GCA_035582835.1. Classification (NCBI taxonomy): domain Eukaryota; kingdom Metazoa; phylum Chordata; class Aves; order Procellariiformes; family Diomedeidae; genus Phoebastria; species Phoebastria nigripes. The sequence goes on along the minus strand of JAYKAV010003089.1, from coordinate 364,005 downwards.
TTTAGGGTCTAAAACAAAGCAGAGAAGAGGAAAAGTGAACACAATATGAACATGACAGTGAAGAACAAAACCAGTTATCAGCATTTGCTTTTCTAAAATACCCTTGGATGATATTATAGTTTAAATGTCAAATTTTATTTTTCCACATTGGTACCTTTCCAAGTCTATAAATATAGTGGAATATGGTTTTTATATTTAAATTGTTATTATACTACAATCTATAAAGGAACAAGGTTTAATGCCACCAGCATTTAGATTCAAATCAGGTACATCCAGATTTTTACTAAAAATGGGCAATCAACATTAGAAAAAGCAGTCTGAATCCTACATAAAGTATCCAAAATGCTCTCCTTTTCCACTGCAGACCTCCAGCATTCCCACATGAGTAGGGAAACCTTCAGTTCAAAATGTGAGGCAGATCAGTAGACTGCAAAATAGGTACAGAATAATATACAAAAAGATACTGAGGCAATGATTAGATTTCCTGGGCCTGATTTTGTGCATCTGAATTCTGGCTGTCTCTTGGATTTAAAGAATATCTTGACAGATTTCTAGCTTTATTTTTGCAGAGTTCAAGCTTTTAAACTTAGTATCTCTATATAATAAACATATCTATAGTAGTGTCTCAGCTGCAAATATAACCTAAGCATGAAAAATTGCATAACTGAACAGCATATAACTCTGAGTGGTGCAAACTGTCCCAATCATCTTCACAGATTTTTCTCTCTAAAACTTTATTACTAGAGCAATTTAAAGGAACAACTACTAATTGAGTGTTTCAGGCTTTTATGACCACTTGACATGTCTTTAATGACCTCTAATATGCTTCAAAGTGAGCGTCTTTAAACCTTGACCTTGATCACTCTACATCACCTATGAGGAACATTTCCTCTCTGGAGGCTGTTTATGAATTTGTTGGCTGTTACAATAACACATATCTTAGCATTACCCAATAGTAATGTGAAAAAAATACTCGAGATTCCCCTTTAATGCATGAACATGGAAAGCTGCCTGGCGGAAAAGGACCTCGGGGTGCTGGTTGACAGCCGGCTGAATATGAGCCGRCARTGTGCCCAGGTGGCCAAGAAGGCCAACGGCATCCTGGCCTGTATCAGAAATAGTGTGGCCAGCAGGAGTAGGGAGGTGATTGTGCCCCTGTACTCAGCACTGGTGAGGCCGCACCTCGAATACTGTGTTCATTTTTGGGCCCCTCACTACAAGAAGGACATTGAGGTGCTGGAGCGTGTCCAGAGAAGGGCAACGAAGCTGGTGAAGGGTCTGGAGAGCAAGTCTTATGAGGAGCGGCTGAGGGAACTGGGAGTGTTTGGCCTGGAGAAGAGGAGGCTGAGGGGAGACCTTACTGTGCTCTACAACTACCAGAAAGGAGGTTGCAGTGAGGTGGGTGTTGGTCTCTTCTGCCAAGCAACTAGGGATAGGACGAGAGGAAATGGCCTCAAGTTGCGCCAGGGGAGGTTTAGATTGGACGTTAGGAAAAATTTCTTTACTGAAAGAGTGGTTAAGCATTGGACCAGGCTGCCCAGGGAAGTGGTTGAGTCACCATCCCTGGAAGTATTTAAAAGACGTGTAGATGAGGTGCTTAGGGACATGGTTTAGTGGGCATGGTGGTGTTGGGTTGACAGTTGGACTCGATGATCTTAGAGGTCTTTTCCAACCTTAATGATTCTATGATTCTATGATTCTATGAACATGATGGACTTCTCAATGGCTATGCCAGATCAAAAATAACGCTTCAAATTAATTTGGTGAAAAAGCACATGTTTTGACTAAGCCTGCTCTAGACATAGGTTTACTATATCTAGATGTTTCCAGGACTACCCCAGCGTTATATTACCTTCTTTCCCCTCAATGCAGCTATTGAACCAGTGTAACCACTTGTCACCAAGTGTGAGCCTCAGAATTAGGAATTCTCACTCCCCAGTGGCCCATGATGGCAGTGGATTATCTCCTAGTGCAGCCCCAGCACCCATACGTAAAGCCTCGATTCTGGCAACAGACCAGTTAAAGCTGTCCTCAATTTTTTGTTGCTCTCTACTCACTGTATGCTTGACTGTGACATTTTAAAGATATAATTTCATTCCCTAAGGACAACTGATGTTTTGTCTTCAAACAGAGAAGGTTCTCAACATTAGTTACATCTCGTGTTGCAGTTCATGTGTCTGGAGAATCAGCTTCCCAAAGTCATACTGGATTTGAGGCAAATCTCAACCAGTGCTTCTAAGGGTAGGAAGCCAGACACCGTTAAAATGATTCTCTCCAGCTCTGGTGGCTGGCTATGATGGTGACAGGAGGCACCTGTCATGTCCAAATGGTGCTGAAAGGATGTTAAAAGACAGGTTAATTTGCATTCTTGTATACTGTTGCTTTAACTGGGAATAATCCTGTTAATTTTAAATGGTGCTACCAAGATTAAATTTATTTAGGTGGAGGAATAGGAGAATTTAATTGGAAGCCACGTTACAATAAAGCAAAACAATAGTTAGCTTGGACTGGAGTTATGACAGCCATTAATCCCCAATGACTATGTTCTCTAATAAGCACTGCATCCTACAACTGTTCAAAAGCTTTTTGTCATAATAACTTTGCAACTGAAATGCAGTTTTTTTCAAAACACAGGTTTCTTTAAGGGCAAAAACTTCATTTTGCAAAACATTTTTATATATTTCTTAGGAAGAAGGTAAAGCAAATTTTGTGTTCTGCACAATTCTTAAGAATTTTTTTCTAGTTGCAGTTAGTTCTAGGTTCAGTCTGTAGATATCTAAAACTAGGCAAGATGAATCCTACCTTGTTGTTTTCCTGGATATGGAAGAAATCTCAAATGGTCCTGAAAATCACTCCATTGATTTCCTCTCCTGATATACCTTCCACAGGTTTTGCCACAAGAGTGGGCACTTCAGCTTTGGTTTATAATGTGAGATCAAAGAAACATTTCAGAATTACAACACTAGCTATAATCTGAAATTATCAGCTTTAAACAATATATACAACAACAATTATATAATGGCATTAACCCAGTAATAACTGGTGATATGACAACAGAGAAATGTCAACATTCAAAAAAATGGCAAGGCTTTATTTTCTCACACAAAACCATTTTAGTAGGATTGCATAAGGTACCAAACAGTCCACAGGTTGACCCTTAGCAACAGAGATGTGCTGATGTGCTTGAAGAGATACAGATTTTCAAACAGTGTTTAAAACAAAAATAAAATAAGAAGCGGTCATAAGGCAATCCCCAGAAAAGAAGAACACTAAACTGGGCACAGAAATGAATCAGCACTCTCCAATATTAAAATATCCATTAACAAATATCAAGATGTCAGTAAATCCATTTATATGTTATGAATAGATGTAGCTAAGCTAGCTCTAACCTGTCCATCCTGAGAGAGAGATGGGATGGGATTCTGGTAATGAGTTTTGAAAAAAAGCTTTGTTTTTATTCACTGCATGTCAATAAGAATTCAAGTCAATCCTCACACAATTAAAGCAAGATAACACTGCACAAGTTATTGAATTTGTGCAGGACTACTTAACAGTCTGCATATTACAGTGTAGAAAGGATGTAATGTATCTAATCATTCCAAAGTACAGACAAAATTAAAAGGGCATTACTTTTGCAAATAGAAAGTGTAAATATTTTTTTAACTACAGAAAGAAAAATAATTCTACCAAAGTTATAGAGTATATTTTCTATGAATATAAACCCATAATATTTGTGTGCAATATTTCTCATAAACTAGATCCACACACACAGTTCTGTTCTAGGAAATCCCAGTGGGTTACCCTGAATAGTCCTGATCGTCTCTGTACATAAGAAATTCCTCAATACGGAAACCTTCCCTCCTGTCTATAAAAGAGTAGGGACTGAAACATTCATCTCAAGTTTAAAGACAAGATTCATGAATATGATACTGAAGTTGATTGAGGGAGGGGAGGGGCAAGTAGATCAGTTAGAAGGATTTATGAAACTAATAATGTTCAGCATTTCCAGTTTAAATTGTATTGTGCTACAGACTAATGCAGAAAATCTCTGGTATATATTGAAATTAATTTCATAGATTAGAACAAATTACAAGATGATTGCTACTGTGATGTGGAATTTTTAAAATAACCTTAAGAAACAGTGCAGAAGGGTTCAACCAGAAAGTAAAATTGTAGGCAATAAAGACATAGGTGTAGCAAATGTTCACTTTGCCTTATTTTAGTCTGCTGTTCTCCACTCGAAGAACAGTACAAGGCCAACTGCTGAAGGGCTACAGAGTACTATGGCAGGAATAGTTAAGTGTCATCCTGTAGTCACATCAATCACAACAAGATTCCACAGATCAAGAAGAACTGCTCAGGAGATGCGATATTTACTGTTCAAGCTTTAAATTAAATCAGATCCCTGAACTGTAACTGAAAATTTGAAATGATAAATTTTTGAAGTAAGCTAAACTTGATGTGATAAGAACATACAGATGCAGAAAAGTTTTGAGACGTGTTGTAAAGTCACTGGAGGTGCTCAGTGCATGATGTCCTTTTGCACATGAGACAGCATATGTGCTTATCCATAGAGACCTTCTGCTCTAGCATTAATATCCCTCCACCACTTGGTACACAAGCTAGGACCAAACCTTCACCTTCTCTTCTTCTCTGTCAAAGGATCCGGGAGACATTGTCTGCCTTCCTCATTGAAGGGAAAGTGGAAGAGCTGAGATTGTGCTATAAGCAGTCCATCCCACAGACCATCTAGGGGTGGGAGGTGGCGAGGACGCAAGGTTTCCTTCCAAACAGCTCAGTCAGAGAGGCTTAGGTCTCTCCTAAGGATCTCAGTACTGAGCCCAGACCCTCTTGAGTCAAGTCTAGAGCAAAGCTTCTGTACGATGGCAGAGGTGGGAACAGCATTGACCCACATGAGATACGGGAAAGAGTGCCACCATCACAGGAATGAATCCCAGGCTGATCAAGGAGCTTACACAGACAAAAGCTGTCTTTTGGTTGTAAGGGAGCAACCCCACACCAAGTTGGGTGTGAGGATCACGTGCTCTGCGATTTATACCTTCTGTACCTGTTGGGCAACTATGTGAACACATCCTCTCCAGGCAAAAAGTTTTTGCCTTTGTGTGCATGTGCACTTACAGGGCGGTGTATCTGTTGCTTCATTTGAACTAGCTCACCAGGGAATGAGAACACTGGAAAGCTACTGCCCCACTTCACTTTTGACTAAAAATGTGGGAAACAGAGAAATGTCATCATTTAAAAAACAAATCTGAAGAGCATGGTGACCACAAGCAGCCAGTAATATTTGCCAGCTAACTACAGATATTATTATTTAATATGCCTACTAGTTTTTTGTGCAAAGTTCATTTTGAAAAACTTATCTTTTTCTTTCTGTATCATATTTAATATATTTTTACTGAAGTTCTTACAATTCTTTTAAAACTTTATTTTCTGGGTATTTTAACTGATCTCAACATCCACCCAAATATAGCCAGACAAATATTCACCAAGAAAAAGACCAATAATCTGAGAAGTAAACATTCAATTTCTCATTTTTCAACATAATTAAACTGTGAAATTTTAAAATCCCAGTAAATATTTGCTTAAGTAAATATATAATGATTCTGTATAACCTTATGGTTACCAAAACTTACTGCAGTTATTATAAAGGCACTATTTAATTTGAAATCAATATAACTTTATAGCTATCAATCAACATGAAACAACTTTTGTAAGCAAACGCTCAAATAACAAAATGCAAAGCAAGATTAAAATTGATGTTGCTGATGTAAATCAGTCAAAGACTGACAAAATCCTTTTGGCAGCGTTACGCAGCAATCACTCATGTAACTCCCTCTGAATCTTTCTGCAAGCTGAAGCCTTTGGTGCCAATTTTCAGTGCTCTCTCCAGAAGGCACTTAGGAGCAGCAATTGGCTTTGCCATTATTTCCATCACTGTTTTTCAAAGTGATCTTAATGGACCATGTGTTCTCAGTAAAGGGTTTATTTTGCTTCTGAATTCCTCTGCATACTGAGGAAGGATTATCCTGTCACATCACTGGGAAGTATAACACAGTCTCATAGGCAATCAACACCCAGGTGCCTCCAGTATTTTCCTCCCAACACAAGACAAGGCCATGTCTGCCAGATTACATGAAAGGGGCTTAAACACTAACCTGCAGTGGGGCAGTGTTGCTCCTGGAGCCCCCTGGTCCCAGGTACAGTGCAGTGCTGCAGTTAGAACTCTGCTACCTGGTAAATGTACCCCTGCAGGACATACTTGGCCAGTTCAGTGACAGCTTGTAAGAGACCAACTGGCAGCTAACACCAAGGCCAGCTTGTAACCCACTGGAACAAAGAACTGTTTTCCAACGACAGGAGACAAAACTCGACAAGGGAGCCGGGGGTGGAGATCCCCTGAGCCTGTCCGAGGAATGTCTCAAACACTCACAAGACTGAGGGATGGTGAATCCCAGGAAGGCTCCTCTGTAGAGAGTTAACTGGGTCTGGCCTTGGGGGAAGAAACATGATGACACCATAAGTCGGTGAAATATGGGGGTATCCAGATAAGTGTTAAGAAAACAAGAACTACTGATAAAACCAAAGAAACAACTACTTGAACTATGGGTGAACTATCCTAATTAGCATACTAAAAATCCACCCACCAGCAGGAAAAGSCCYCTACCCAACAAAGCCCCTTCCCCACTGAATATGCRCAGTAAAAAGAAAGGACRCTGTGACTTTAAGTGAAGACGAGRCATACAAGAACCAATAGAAGCGAACTACGAAACTGCCCCCGTAGCAGAGGGGCAGTTTGACGCGAACGGCAGGCATAAAAGGGGAAGGCAAGTGCCATAGGGGGGACTTTCAACTTTTTTCGGGAACTTGTGGGAACTTTTGAAGGAGCGCTCCTGCAGACCAGAGACCCCCGTTGGCTGGACCAACGCTGGAACCCAGACCGGTGATCTCTTTCTCTCTCTCTTTCTTTCTCTCTCTCACTCTCTCCTTCTCTCTTTCTTTTATTCTATTACCTTTTCCTAGTAAGTAACGCAAGGCATAAACTCTCACAGCAGTGGAGAGCAACAAGCTTTTCTGTTATCCAATTATTTACCAATGAGCCTCGCTATAGAGTAAAAGTCTTTATCTATGTGCAGACCTTGAGTGTCGTTTCACCTTAATCCATACCGAGGGAATTTACAAATCTGAGTCACCTCTCCCACACAGGCGGGACATGACACAGCTGCCCCCATTTCAATACGAGAAGCAGCACGTTCCTCACCAATACCCAGTTTATTTTTTCTTGGCACAAAATGCATTCACATTTCACATAGGCTCCCGCAGCCTTTCTTGCTTGTCTTGGTCTTAGATGCAGCTTAGCAACTTCCTTCTTCTCCCAAACCTGCAAACAAGAAACAAGAGCCTACCCTAACCAAAGCAAGCCCAGGTTCACATAGGTAGGCATCCAGCTACAGACATCATGTAGCTGGATGATGGCATCAAATGCCATATCATTTCTGATGGTTGTAGAACATCTCAGTAGGAAACAGTGGAAGTGTGCAGTGGAAACCTTAATCACTGTCTTGTTTTCTAACAACTTCAGCTTGTCAGTAACTCAACTCCCCGCCAGAGTTTAGAGAGCAAATGTAGGTATGTAATCACAATTTATATATATCCAGATGATAATTTCCTGGTATATGATCATTTTGAATATGTTAATGACAGTTGTAACTTGCATAACATGCCTGAATTAAGAAATTCCATTTATATATATTTACATTGCATGAATGCTACTCCCCAAGAGTGGGAATACTGGTCTAATGCAAAATAACCCACTGAGAAGTGATTGGCATATTTGATTATGCTTTTGCTTTTTTTTTTTTTAAGGCAGATGTTTTTCTTAAGCAATCTGCCTAAAATATTACTTTACCCTCAGCGTGCTAAAAGCTTGATTACAAAACTCGCATCAAATCTGTATCACCAGACGTGTGCACTATAGAGTCAGTGTCTTGGTGTAAGTCTTTCAGAAGCCCTGGGGACCAGATCCTTACAGGTTGTGCCACTCAGAGCAGTGACATGCAAACTCCTGTCCTACTAAAGCCAAAGGGCAGTTTCGACCCTGCGGATGCTTGAGTCCCTGCTGTGCAATGGCGAGAGGGAGGCAGGGGCTGAAGCAAATCTGCTCGGGGGGAGCTGCACAAGCAAAGCCCAAAGGAAATCTTGAGGAAAGCACTCAGGCATGGGCAGTGCACACTGGATTTTAAGGGAGGAAGATACACTTCAGGAACATTTTGGAGGGCCTGCGTGGCCCCAGGTTTGATTATCTGCCCTCCAGACATCCCAAGGGAAGCCTCCTCTGAAGCAGTCAGAGCCTGGAGGCATGCAGGAAAAGCCAAAACATCCTCCTGATGGGAGCTCTGCTGCCCATGGTAATGTCTGGGCAACAGAAAAACACTTGGCCCTTTCATGGGGAATGGAAGAAAACTCCTGCTGGGCTTGACAAAGCTTTTTTTTTGTTGACTTTAAATGAAATATTTTGTTACCTGTTTCAGGCTTTATAATCAAAAGGTTTTATTTTTTCCATACTGTTTTTTTTGGTCTGTATGTAAAACCATGCGCAAGTTTTTACACAAATTTGAAAAAAATTTCAGTATCCCATGACTTCAAATTTGGTAAGCAAGCTGTTCAAAATCAATTGCCCAGCCCAAGTTGTAACAGGCAAGAAAAAAAATACTAAATATTCTTCAGTGATGGCAGGGATATTAACAGCAAGACCCCAAGAAATGGTGATATTCACGTGATGCTATGCCCTTTGTGAGGATATGTACATATAGCAAAATACAGGTACGGCTGCAGCATTGGATAACTTAAGTTAGCATAGGCACTGACGGCAGTGAAGATATTTGCATGGGCTTTTGCATCTATCAGCAGCCATTCCTACCTTTCCCTGTGTTTGCTCTCCAGCTGCATGGCTAGTACTCACCCCACATTGTTGTTTCTTCAGGATGTTCTTTTATCTAAACTAGAGAGAATAAATTTGAACAAGTTGGCTATCATGTGATACAGATAATTTCATGATGTGCCATTGATCTATCCTGCCTCACTATAGGGACTTCTGGAGTCACTTACCTGACTTATTCCTCCTGTCTCCCAGGGGTACTTTGACAATTAATTACTTAGCAATTCCAAACATTTTCACCACCATTTTTGTGTCATTTATGATAGAGTTGCATGTGTATCTGAAAATGATGTGATGCATGCAAACCCCCATCAATCCTCTGATTTTGTGTAAATTACTCAATAACATGTTTACCCTGCAGCTATCATGACCCCAATTTTCTGAAGCAGAGGGATTGCTGTTGCAAGGCCAAAGTAGGATTTTACAAAACATTCCCTTAACTTAACTTGTCACATCTTTTAAACAGCTGTTGTCTACGCTGTTCACTACATAGCTTTCAACAGATGTGTTCTTTGGCAAGCAAACTCAACGAGCCAGATACCTGCACACTATCTCACTTTGAGCAATAGGAAACTATGTGGTCTCGTGCTGCAGTACCAGTAAGCTCACCTTGCATCCCCTCACCAAAATACATCCTGTTCAGGTTGAGATCCAACAGCACCTCTTCAGAGTACTATGGTGCATCTCATGGAGTTGTCTGACTTCTAAACCCTTCAAATGCTCTGCTAGGCAAGGTGTGAGATGCAGAGCCCGTCTGTCAGCAGAGCCAGTTGTCTGGCAGCACAGAAGAACATCTCTGAGCATCATCTTCCAGAAGAGGCAAAATTACTGACATTTGCACTTACTGAATTATTCCAGCTCCCCTCTGTTGCTTACAAATCACTTCCATGAAACAGGATAACAAGGGCATATTGAAGAATAATATAGAAAAATTAAATCTATCAGATACTTAACACTTATCATTATAATTAATCATTATTTAATACAGTTTTGATCATGTTAAAAATCTGAAGCCTTTGTCAGGAACGACTGTTCATTATACTAATTGCTGTACCACCAAAGCAGGGCTGGAAGGAGTTGCAATTTGTATGGGGATTGGAGTGCTGATTGGAGAAAAGGAGGCTGTAGTGGAAAATGGTGGTAGTATCAATGGTGGAGAAGAGTTACTACAGTCCATTTGGTATCTGATATTTGAAAAAGTGAATTATATGGAATATGCAGCCATATGCAAACAACACATTCCGGCGTTGCAAACAACACATCCCAGCACAGTCCCCCTCATCTACTCCTGTAGTTCCCCTTCACCAGAAGTCACTGGAGGCAGAGTTTGAAAAAGGCATTTCAGTTGCTATGTTTCCCTCTTGTTTGCTAAGTTATTTTTTCATATGTTTTGCAGGAAGACCAGAATGCATTTACAGTAGACAGTAATATATCTTTCTTGCAAAGAAAATAAAGGCATTTTTGGTCTTTTCTACATATTGTTTGGTTGCAAAGTCCAGCTTCATGATCCTCAGCTGTTTCTGCTTGTGTAACAACAGTTTCTCATTTCCCTTAGCATGCTGGTGTTTTCCCTTATCAGCTAAATGCTTTGAAAATATGGAAAACCACTCAAAATAAACAATGACTTTTTTTTCTCCCATTAAGTCATTTGAATGTACAGTGCTAAGTCACAGTCTTTCATCAACCCTATTGAATATTAGTCCTTCAGCATTTGTTGTCACTGAAGGCAGACATGATATTACTGGCTTCTTCTGGGAACAACAATGTTTGCTGCTTCTCATAAAGGCACAAAAATCTCATTCTTGAGGATAGGTCCCCAGCCAAAAGTTCTTGAAAACACTGGGTGATCTTCTTGGAACTGATGGCACATATACATAATTGTAGAGAGTTGGTGTTTCCATCTTTATCCAGCATCCCTTAAAAGGCCTGTATTTCACAAAATGTAGAGTTACAAGTGCCAAGGCATTATCATTCATTTAGGCTTTCTCCAGCCACAAAGAGTGCTTTATGGAGGGCAGGTGAGTTACTACAGCAGTGCAAAGAATATTTGTTGGGAATCCTCTGTGGCATCCAAATGCAAAATGTGTGTATTGAAGACACATGTCCTAGCTAATGGGGTGACAGAAACCCTTCTTATTTCTCTGGTAACTACAAAAAGAAGCAGAATTTCAGTGTTCTGTATTTCTGACAATACAGAACTAAAAAGAATTACTCCAAAGACCTAGTGTGTTTTCTTAGTGCCATGGATGTTACAATAATTATGTTATCCCAAAAAAATCGCTTTAGCCAACCCATAATTTTCTATGCCATTTCGCATTTTGCTGATGATACAAATTTGTATTAACTGTAAGAAGATCCCATGCCTTTCATTGACACACTGCAATGCTGTCAGCACAGAAAGGGAGGCCAGCATTGCGACAGGGAATTTAAATGTGTTGGATGCCTAGTTCACAAATCTGAGGCGTAAGGTACTCAGTTTGTCAAATTATTTCAGATCTAGTGCCTTGCTTCCTTTCATAATGTCCTATAAAATTCTAACCAAATTAAAAAATATATAAATTATTCCTCAACAGTGATGTAAAAATAACTTTAAAAGGGTAAAAAATCATTATCATGCTATTAAAGTTGAGATATGTTGCCTATGGGAAGCTTCTGGACCAAACACTCAATTGAAAATCACTGCAGTCAGCTCTTAACCATCTGAGAGTGGTCCGTCCAGGCTGTGGACATACACCCAGTGCAGACACATCAGAGCTAGGCAAACTGCAGCCAGGAGGGATGTCAGTTCAAATACTGTACAAAAGCAACTGCCTTGCCTCCAGAGCCAGCTCCTGAAATCCCAAAAGGAGAAGTGCAATGGAGAAGGGGGTTTGCAGGCAGGAATCAGGGAGGGGGGACGGAGCATGTTTGGCATAAGCCAGGTCGGGCTCAGGGTCCAAAGGGGAGCTTGGCTGATGAGCGAGCGGAGAGAGGGGACAGTTGATCACAGGCTGGTGGAGAGGACAGCAGAGTGTCAGACCCAGCAGGGAAAAGACACTGGCACAGGATACGAGTGCTGCAGAGCACCAGCCCAAAACTTAACCCAGCTCAAGATTTGAGGTTCAGTCTCTATACTGAGTTGCGGTATAGAGACTGCTATAATTAAGTGCTAAAGATTTCAGACCATTTCCAGTGTAATTCTACATGACTGAATCCAAGGAGGGTTTACCTGACTTTTAAAAAACAAAGTAGTAAATGAAGATAAAAATATTCCCTCATTAAGAGAACAGTAATAAACCTGAATCCCTGCAGAATGGCTTGGTTAGATATACTCACCAATAATCAAACACCTTAAACCACCCGCCCCAGTGTGCACAGCCTTTAGTTTAACCCATTGAGGCTGACTGAATTTGTGTTAATGCCCTTGACGAGAGATTGGAAACCGACTGCTGCAAGAAAAGCAATTAGTAAGAGGACATAAAGCCCAGCCTTTGGTTTCCGGGAGAGTAATGTAGACTAATGCAAAGTGGAAAAAATTCACAAGTGGAATAATTCTGTTGTCACTGACAGCAGAAGTAAAAAAGCGAAACAGCGAAAGATGGTATTTACAGGAAATGAGAAAAAAACCCTGCACTGCCTCCCCCACTAAGAGGCAAAAACCAACAGCAATAAAGAAAATGCTTATAAACACTTGTTTGCGTCTTTCAGATGCCGTCCTGATCTCATCTTTAACAAAAACTGGTTTTATGCTGGCATTCAGAATTTCCTGCGAGTCTGTCTACAGACAAGCAGTTCTTTTGTCCTCAACTCTGCAATCTTTCCTGCTTGTTTATTTACACTGGGAGAATCCCATAGTCTCTTTCTCCATTCCTTCTGCAGTGAATTGTTGTTCTTATTCTGGAAAGGAAAATCTGGCAGAATATGTATGAAATAGAGAGAAGAGGTTAGGTGACAAAATCCTAAGGAATATAGGATAAGGGAAAGCTAAGGTATTTTAAATTATCCTAAGCACTCAGCAGCTCATTGGCAGCTGCTTAAAAAAACAAAACCAACAAAAGCCCGTGATTACTCTTTTGCTTAAAAGATGTTTTAAACTCTGACATAAATTGAATATAACTTCTTTTCACCTTATCCAGAGCAAACAAGCTTATGATCCCCAGGGTACATCAGCTATACATAAAACAGCCTCAACACTCGCTCACCAACAACTGCAGAGATCACCTCTCAGCAAGCAAAAACCTTCTGGGTATTATCAGTTAAACTTTAAAACTCTCGAAAGTGAAGATGATCACCAGGTCACAAAAGTGGGTTTTTTGGAAAAACTGAGGCTTCTCATGGATTTTTCACAGGAAAGTTTTCTCAAACTGAGAGAGGGGTCATGCCAGAAGAGCTAATCGCTCAGCAGCAGGGGARAGCAGATAAGCCAGCTCTTTCCATAGAGAAGAAAGCCTCGGTTTAAAGTCTGATAATGTGCGCTCTTGTTTTTCAGCCAACCTTTCTCCCAAGGAAAGTACCAAGTGAGAGACGTCATGTTACCTTTTCCAAGACTACTGTTTCTTTGAGATCAAGATCAGAGTGTCACTTGAAAACATTTCTGAAGATTAAAGTGAAATGAAAGACCTTTGAGAGCGGTCAGAAGTGTTCTATCTTGTAGGAATAATTTGAATTATTTTATTGAAACAGAGCCTGGAAATATCATGCCCTGTACGAACAGGACAAAAAGTGATTTTTTGCCTCCCATTTTAAACATGGGCTCCAGGTATGAGGTGGATCTCAGAGAAAACAATTTCAGAAAAATAGTTATCTGACTTTGGAAATCTTCCTCTTTTTAATCTTAGATTCAATGATTACCTAGATGTTTCTAGGTGTGTTGGAGCTAAAGATCACAGCAAATAGCACAGTGCTACCTATTTTCAATGGGCAGAAAGAGAGCAGAGATTTTTTTCATTTCATTCATCATTTATAGCTTGCTTCAGAGATTGCACAAATAAATGTGCTTTGGCCATCCGTGTTGATGTTCAGAAGAGCAGCCTCTGCATGCCAGACCCTGACTCTGTTATTTCAATCCAGTATCACAAGCTGCAATGACTTTTGGCCTTAGCAGAAAATAAGAAGAAATGGAGGCTTAGGTCTGGGTTGTTAGCTGCTCTCTCCTCACAAATTGCAGGCATATTTTATTCAACTTCACCACAGCTGCCACAACAGCCTTGTCCTTGCTCTCATCACCCTTTGTGTGTATGCAGAGCCGAACACCCCTCTACAGCTGACACTGCTGAGGTGACCAAAACCGTAGCAGAGCTCAGCATGTCAGAACAGGAAAAAATAATATCAAGCCCAAAAAGCAGTCTCCTCCAGAACAGAAGAGGCAGGACCTGGTCTTTTCTGCAGTGTCTGGCCCCGGGGGCTCGGCAGCCACTTGGGGACACAGCGGTGGAAGAGCTGTTCAGCCCCAGGAGCTGAAGCTGGAAAACCTCTTCTTTCCCTCTAAGCAATGCCAAACAGTCCCCTACAGACCTTTTCTGTGGCTTTTCCAATGGGGGCAGCTGCCACAGGACTTCCACTGGCTGATAATTCTACTTTTTAGGTGAAAACCTGGCTTTGCTGGATGTGGGGGCCAGGRCAGGTTTCCAACCCCTCCTGTATTTCACTGGCAGGAAAGTTTCTCTTGTCACTAGTGTTCATGTACTGCCCCATTTTTGTCATCTTTTTGCCAAACCAGTCTGTCAGACCTCTGGTTTCTGACTTGTCTCAGATAAGTCACTTTTTGCAACACAGTAAGAGAAAAGCAATAAAAATGTAGGGCCAGAAGGGACTTTAAGTCCTATCTCATCCATCCCTCTGCAAGAGTAAACTGTAACCAAGCCACCTTCGAGAAATGTTTGTTTCTATAATTTCTCTGCATAGCGTTCTAGCACACCATTTCCTGCTACCTGGAATCTTTTGCTTAACAATTATTTTATTCCCCAGATACTCTCAGTTTTCTCTTGTACTATCCCACCAGAATTAGCAATTCTTTTCTTCTATAATAAGCTTTGATAAATCAGAAAACAAAACAAGTTCTTATGGGTTTGTTCATTCAGCCTTTTCTCAAGGGACAGCTTTTCTTAGCACTACTGTTGGTTTTCCTCAGATTCTATTTGCCCATATTTTCTTTGGAATGTGCCCCAAAACTGGGGCAGCTATTTGAAATAAGACATCCCTACTTCCAAGGTGGTATTAGCTGTTGTACTCCACAGCAGCAACCCTCTGTTGACTCATTGTGTGTGAGCCCCTCTAAGTCCTCCACAGATGCTTTCCTGCTGGACTCCTGTCCAGACAGTTATTCCCAGTTCTACACCTGCAAAGTTAATTTTTCATCTTTCAGTGCCACACATTGCAGTTGTCCTCTCTGAATTTCATCTTCTTCATGTCAGCTCTCCAGTTTATGAAGCTCATTTGTCATCCGACCCTGTTTGTTCCCTTTTCTACTTCAGAAGGGCTCTCACTTTGGTGTCACCTTCCAAGTCACTCACCAGACACAAGCCAGGACAGATACCTGCGGTGCCCATTTGAATTCTCCTCTAGACGGCTCTCTTCAAGTATTTTGCTTTTTAACTTGTGTACTCATTTCATCCTGATTTAGTCTTTCATGTATTTTTCAAGTCCTTCTTTGTTACAATGTCGTATGACACAGCGTGAAGGGCCTCACCAGTGCCCATTTCTGTCCATCTAGTTCTGTAACCCCAGTGGGGAAGACAATTAAGTGGCACTGGTGTAATTTATTCTTGAAAAATCTGTGTTGGCTTCCATCTCTAGTTTTATTGGCCCTTAGGCTCTCTTGAAATGACTGAAAAGTACTGGAACAAATATTATATTGCATACTGAAAGCAGGCAGACTGACTGCCATCTTTCTGTTAATGACAATCATTGATGCTCTTTCATCCCTTGAACTTCACCCAGCCTCAAAGACTTTTCTACTCATTTTTTCCTGAACTTTCTCCAATTTTTCAAAATAAAAAGTTAAATAATATCCCAAGACCTGCCTCGCATGAGGAAAAATGGTCTCTCGAACTCCAATAAATACATAATGAAAAAGTGCATTATATTACTCCATGATGTAACAGTTTGAAGATGTTATGCACAAACTATGAATCAGATTTGAGTTTATGAATTCTGCATCTAAACCAGCCATGAAATAACACATATGGTGTATCTGCTGGAGAGAAGCTACAGAACAAACAAAAAACAGTTAACAGAAAAGACTCTAATTTCTGTGAATCACCGCAGCCAATGAAGCCTTAATACAGAGTTTGATGGAAAGGAATTTCCTTCAAGCAGAGTAAAAATCATTAGGAATTAGTGATTTCATAAAAAAATGGGGATTCAGAAATACAGAGGAAGATGGCTACAGAACAGGAAAACAATGTCTTAGACAAAAAAATCAAATGAAAATTGGAAGAGGGTGGCACCCAGAGCATCTACAGAGCAAAGAGCGCCCACAGTCACTCAACAACAGTGACAGTGTCCAGGCTCCGTGAAGTCCGAGCTGCGAAGTTAACACATACTTTAAATAATATTAACAGCAATTAAACGTTCTGAACCAGGCAAAGATAGCATTGGAAGTTCATGGGTTTTTGTGCCATAGAGAGCATTCACTCTTTTATCTCTTTCAAAACAACACTGATCTGATACATCAGGCCCATTTCTTCCCATCTTCTACAACCATGTGAAGGCATCTAGCTACCTCCTATAGCTTACTGTCTTCAGGCCCTCACTTAAGGATGTACAGCAAATCAAACCTTCTCTTCTGGCCTTCAGTTCTTTTGTGTCTGGCATGTCCCAAGCACACAGACTTGTATGGCTCCAATAAGCAGGGTAGATGTCTTCCTCCTTACTGAAAGTGAAATGAACACATAATCTGTGGGTTAACTGATTTACAATAAACTGAGAACATCAGTTACCTTTTTGAAAAATGTGTTGATAAAATTCAGTGTTATTGATGATCTGGTAACCAATTAATACTTTACCTTCCCATTCTAAAGATGGTGGTGTACACCAGGTCACATTCAGTCTGTGGTTGCGCCGCATTGAAAGAAATCTCTCTGGTATTTTCAAGCTCCTTTGAGGAGCAGCACTATTAGAGCAAGGAAACACTTCAGCACTATTATGGAGTATTTGTACTAAAGTCATGCCCAGAAGCTCAGGCACATACGCGAGCCAAATCAGTTTTCTCCATGAAGACCTAGTTCCATAAGAGAAAGATGAGCAAAGGTGGAAGAAAGGGGTAACACAACAGAAACAGCTGATACAGGACTCCTCTTAGCTGAGCAAACACAGGAAACATGGTTTTCTGCAAGTAAAACTAAGCAAAAGTAAATTACTATGTTGACATACAAAGAGCTGGAAGATGGCAGAACAGCCATTTGTACAAGGTAATGCAACATAGATGAAAACTTATTCCATAATGTGGGAGGAGGCAGAATAGGCAGGGAAATTATACAGCTATTTGCATGGTTGCATATGCAGTTA
This sequence comes from Phoebastria nigripes, assembly GCA_035582835.1. Classification (NCBI taxonomy): domain Eukaryota; kingdom Metazoa; phylum Chordata; class Aves; order Procellariiformes; family Diomedeidae; genus Phoebastria; species Phoebastria nigripes. The sequence goes on along the minus strand of JAYKAV010003089.1, from coordinate 346,562 downwards.
ATGCACAGGGTGCTGATTGCAGAACATTTATATATATATGTGTGCGTGTATATGTCTCTGTGTGTATATATATACACACACACCTGCATTTTGTTGAAAGAGATGATTCCCTATTTAAAATAGCATACACGCAGCAGTAAAATAACAGCAGGTGTGTTTATCTGAAAGTGAAGTCATATCAGATCTTCACTGTCCCTTCTTGGTTTGGAAGAAGCAGTGTCTCTTCACCAGTTACCACGTTGGACCTGTGGCACACCTAGAAGGTGGGGTTTTTCTCCTCCAACAAATCCTCTACAGCTCTGTGCACTTCCGTAGTCTGCCTGCTTATCTTCTACTGACATTTCTAATCTGCACAGCACTATAGTAGCTACTTACTGACAGTTTAAGAAGTGCAAATGCTACCAACTGTGAGGGTCACCAGACTTCACATAACCTGGGACCAAGTGCATACTGAAATCTGGGAGAAGGAAGTTAAATAAGCAAAGTCTAGCTCTGACCCTGCAGTGCACCTCAGCCCTGCTGAAAGGCTACATGAGAAATCCTGTGGCAAAGCCGCACACAGACGTAGGATTATTTTCACTTAGCAGAGAAGTTTTGAGAGACACCTTTCAGATCCTGTTTTACAAATCCTACTCCCTGCCTCACCTTCCCTGCCGAAAGCCTGTGTCTGCTCAGGCGGTGGAAAGGGAGCTGACAACCACAGACCCACCTCCTGCTGTTAAGCTGATCTAGAGTCAAAAGACTTTTTTCCCCTTCCCTTCACCTCCAAAGCAATAGCAGAGCTGCCAGATGAGTGGGGATTTTGGAGGACCATAACCAGCAGAAAGGCAGAGAACAGGGAGCGTAACCATGCTGCTCTAAAGCTGTAAGCTCTGTAGATGAACCCAGTGAGGGACTTGGAGGGCAAGCCCTATTGTAACTTACTGGAGTCTACAGTAACTGCAAGCACAAGGAGAAGCATCCTGCTAATCACAGGTATGGAAAAGTAGATACAGAAAATGAGCCAGAGACAAGGAGCTGAAGTGTTCACCCTTTTCCTTGATAGCTTTGGAAAACAGAGCATATACTAACACAAAAAGGCAGGTTCCCATATTCCTGCATAGTTCTTGCAGAATTTCACATAATTCCAGAGAAGGCTGAGGAGGTCTGAGTGTGCTCTTCACACCCAGATCACCCCTGGAGGCTGAGTGTATTCAGCACCTGAAAGGTGAGTTCCCCCATTTTCTCCCTAGGGATACAGGCTCCCCAGGAAGTCCTTGAGTTCACTGCTTCACAATAGGTGTTATAAACAGCTGTGAGGTGAGCCATCCCACCAAAGCACATTATTTTTTTTAGATACAGCTGTGCTAGACAAGTGTTATTAAACCCTTATCTACATGAAGCTAGGAATAAATCTGCACAACTGGTGATCCAGGAGAAGGTATTTCAGAATTGTGCATTACGAGACTATCCAGAACATCATTCTTGCTTATCACACATCAAGTTCCTTGTTCTCTACCAAATTCAAGGAGCAGAGCTTACTGTGCCTGCATTGCCAAAACAACTTCGTGTATCAAGGTGTATTTGTTACTTCCCAGGGTTTACTGCTGATATAAAGATAGGTTAAGAGTTTTGAATAGACGCAGCGGAGGTGAGAATGAATGACTAGATCAAAGAGTTCATTAAAACTGTTTTGGGAAAAGTAACAACTTAAAAGGCAAAATGATAATTTTTCAGCAATTTAACATGTTATTGTGATCAAAATTGCATTCTACACAGGATGAGAGAAATAATTTTCAAATAAAAACACCACTGAAGTATCAAAGCTTTCAATATGTGAAATATTATTTTTTCCTATCTGATAGCAGAGCATATTTGATCTTGTGGGTTTGAATATGATTCTATCTCAGTTAAAAATATCTTCTTGTTCAAGATTTACCCTTGAAAGATTAAGAGGATTTTAATGAGTTTTCTGGCAAAAATCAGGACTTCCTTCTTTTCTTTTCTTATTTTATCAATATTAGCTTGCTCTGCTCTGGTCATATCTGCATGCCTGAAGACACTGGGTTCTCAGCAATGCTGTCTAATTTTCTACATTCAGGTTTGAGAGAGAAAACCCAAATTTTGCTCTGCCATTTAGGCATGGAAAGCACTGTTACAATCTACTGGACACCAGCAACACAGAGGAAAACATTAATAGGTGGAACCCTGTTTTAGGCTAATGTTACTGTTTCATTTCCACAAAAGATGTGGTTTCCATCTGTTCATTCAGGAGGCTGCTATGCTTAAGGAGGCTGAGCCACCACTGCACTGAGCAGGGCCCCGAGCTACCTGCTAAGGCTGAATTTCACCCAGTTTGGAGCCTGGCTTTGACTAGGTCCCTCCAACAGAACTTCTTCCACAAGTTTATGATGTCCTGCTTCCCCACGTGGATTTTTATGGGGTTGGCAGTGCCAGTCTTACCCTGAAAAGGATGCAGTCTTCCATGACATAGCCTGCAAAGAGCTGTCACCTGATGTGATCCTCCAAAGGACCCTTGTTCTTCTCAGGAGCAGTGGCTGCTTCCTCTAGGGCAGCTTAGTGGCATTTGTACTCCCACGGGGCCAACAGAGGCCCTGAGTCAGCCAGTGGCTCACTGATGTGAGCTATCTGGGATCTCCCAGAGGAGGACAGAGTTTGGTATTGAAAATTAGGTACATGCAATGAGAATGTGAATCTCTGCAAAGCAGAGATTATGGCAATGCAACTATAGGAGTCAAACATTCAAAAAGAAAAATCCTTTCTGCCAGGAAATATCTCAGAATACTATTAAAACTTTCATGAAATTTTACTGAACACAATTTTTCCAATTTTCTTCCAGTCTTAATCTCTTTATTATGCATTCTTTTTCTGAAACGATACTTCTCTCTCACCTCTGGAAATTCCTACCTGCACCTGGAGCTGCTCATCCCACAGGACTCTCCTGGCACTCTGTCGGGTTTAGGAGAATTTAGCAAAGGAGTAACTTGCAACATGACGTTGCCTAAAAATCTTGTAACCATGATTAGTATTCATGAGATTATTGTCCCTCTGTAAACTAAAATACATTCTATATATATTTGACATTTGAAACATAAGTCACCTTCTGTTTATCTGTGTTGGCAGTTACTAAAGGAGAACATTAAAGACCATTTCCTATAAATAGCAAATTATGGGGGGGGGAAAAAAAGCTATCCCTTTTCGAAATAAATGAACTCAAGCAGTATCTGTGAGTCAATTTTGTATCACCTTTTAACTGATAGACGCGTTACAGGAGATGCAGTAAAACAGCAAATGCCAAATACACTGCTAGGTGTCTTTTTCTAGATGCTGAAATGACATGTTTGAAGCCCTTCTTGTGACAGGTGGGGAAGGACAAAGTCTGAACATAAAACATGTGTGTCTTCCTCATTGGTAGAATGGTCCAACTGTGGTGAACTGCCCACCAGAGCTCAGCAGCCCAGGCTCCAGCTGCTCGGGAAGGCAGACAGGGCTCTCATCCTGGAGCACTGGTGGGTGTAATGCACGCAGCACAAGCCATCAGCCTTCTTTGATCATTGGTGCAGTACTTGCACAGGATCCCTGCCATAAAAATGACACCGCCAAATAGTTGAGCAGCTTCCCTTTTACATCAGCTGGGCAGACATCAGCTCCCCTGGCACTTAACAGTTCTCTCCTTGATATTAGTCATGCAGGTACCTGCTCTGCCCTTGCTTCCCCACAGTGATATGTTCTGGTCTGTTTGCTGAAGAGTGCCTGGGACCTTGCCTGTTTGGGCAGGATACGTCATCTCTGCCTCACCTCTGGGACACTGCTGTGAGCCCCCAGAGGAGCTGTCTGCCCACTGTGAGACAAGGCTGTGCCCACGGAGGTTAATGGCAGCTCTCGTGGTTTGTACGCAGACAGCCCTTCATCCACATCACAGACTGAGATCCACCAGTGAACCTGCAGAGAAATGACCATCCATTCACCCGGGAGACAAAGACACAGCAGGTCCCACAAGCTGTTCTCCAAACTTCAGTTACTAGCTCCTTGGGTATTGAATTTAGTGATTTTTCATCCCTCCTTTATCTTCCTCAGTAACTCCTTAAGAYCTCACCTGTCGAGGTCCTGTTGCAAACTGCTCTGTAGGCATCCTCCATCCAGCCTGAATGAAAGGAACCCATATGGCGTGGGCCACCTTAAAGACAATGTCTTGCTATTGCCACTGAAACCTCCTTCCCTGTTACCTCCTATTCCCATGATCAAAGTAAACAAAAACAGTTTGTTAAGGTGAGCTGTAATGGCTTGACTGGAAACATCCCCGTCTCCCACTCCTTTAGCATTACCACTGCTCAGCCTTGTCTTTGCACTAATGGCTGGGTTACCAAATTGACCAATCTTCCACTGCCTGTAAATAAGCTCAAAGTCCCATCTGAAACACATATCGGGGAACCCTTCTTTATACCAAAGAGCACCATGCAAAATCTCTGACTCATTTTGTGAGCCTTCTGCTCTCCACCGTCCTGCTGTACTAGGTACTGCAGCCGGGCAGTCCCAGGGGGGACACCACCCTGGCCTTTGGGAAAGCTTCCTGCAGGAAAACCATCACTTTTTTTGTTGTACCACCTGGGTCCTGTCTCAGGGTACTGGACTTATGCCAGAACCAGATGGTCTGCCCAGCCCAAAAACGTGCCGCCAGGCTGGGAAGGTTACTGGCACTCCCTGATCAGCAAAAAGAAAGAAAGAATGGGAGAATGAGCATGAATATGGCCAACTCTTACCATCTCACTTGTTCTCTTTCACTCTCACAGGCACACATAGACTCCCTTGCCCTTTCCAACCACACACAAACATACAGACATGCGTGCACACACTCACTCCTCTTTGGTTCCCAGTACGGGGGTCGTTGCTTTATACCTTCCATAACTTTCAAATGTCCCATAACTTGTCAATGGGACAAATGGCCCATTGTCTTCCCTCCAGAAAACCCTCCCCCCTCCCACATACAGGCTTTGAGAGCACATTTTGGGTATGTTTTTAATTTCTGAATTCGAACAGGTAACCTTTTCATGCCATGCTTGATATATGACCTTTCATAACCATTATGTCTCATCCATTAAAACAAGTTTCTTACAGGATTGATTACCATGACCTTCTCTTTTCTCAGTGCCTAGATGTGATGGGTATTCAAGTGTTACACAGGACCTTTTCCTATATTATTAACCTACACATTCCTCAGAGTCCCCAAAATAGAGTAGGAAGAGAAAAGGACAAAAATGTTATTTTGTAACATCTCATCCATTCAGCTAAGTCTTAAGTCATGTGAGCTGAACAGAAGCCAGATAAAGTCTGGGCTACTGGATCATCAAAGGATGGGCAAAACTGCCCCATGAAAAAGGAGATGGTAGAAGGGCAGAAAGTTTTGAGGTAGAGGAGGGAGGGAGAGGAACTGCAGTATTGCAGGACAGAGACCAGCCCAAAGGACACGACAGAACTGGAGCAGAGGTGCTTGTTTGAACTTCTCAATGCCCTTTTTTAGAAGCCTCCAGAAGAAGAAATTCATATATTTTCATCCTTGTCTATCCCTTCAGATACAGTTGAATAGACTGCAAAAAATGAGGCTGTATAGAGCTCAGAAAATTTAGGCCTGATCTGACCTTTTTTATTTTTTGCAGTCCCACATTCTTAGTGCCTTTGCTGCTAATGATGTTACTGTTGGAAAGAGGTAGATCAATGAAAGAGAAATATAGCATCCATGTAGGATTCCTGTCAGGGATCTCGCTAGGTCCCGCTGTGAAAACTGGAAAAAAGTAGATTTTAGGGTTATATTTCCTCGGAAACACGTTGTGCAGCTTCTGATGTAACTCTCAAGCTCATTATGTTAATGTARTTTCATCAACAAAATTACAAAAGTCAGTGTAAGTGCTCAAAATAAGACAAAGAGCCACATCCCTCATTTGGCACACCTTTGCTATGCTGAACTTCTGTCCTGGTTTCGGCTGGCATAGAGTTAATTTTCTTCCTAGTGCTGTGTTTTGGATTTAGTATGAAAAGAATGTTGATAAGACACTGATGGTTTTAGTTGTTGCTAAGTAGTCTGCTAGTCAAGGACTTTTCAGCTTCCCATGCTCTGCCAGGTGCACAAGAAGCTGGGAGGGAGCATAGCCAGGACAGCTAGCCCAGCTGGCCAACGGGGTATTCCATACCATGTGATGTCATGCTCAGTATAAAAATAGGAGGCGTGGTCCAGGATGTAGCGATCGCGGCTTGGGTATCGCTCAGCGGGTGGTGAGCAATTGCATTGTGCATCACTCATTTTGTATATTCTATCATTATTATTGTTATCATCATTATTTTCCCTTCCTTTTCCGTTTTATTAAACTGTCTTTATCTCAATCCACAAATTTTACTTTTTTTTTTTCGATTCTCTCCCCCATCCCACTGAGGGGAGGGGGGAGTGAGCGAGCGGCTGTGTGTTGTTTGGCTGCCGGCCAGGTTAAACCACGACAACTTCTCACTCAGGAAATTGAGCTTCCTTTCAATATTTTGCTTTCAGCCAAATATTTGTGCCTAAGATAAGAGAAGGATGTTGAGTTTGTTTCTACAATCTTGTTACATTGTTCAGAAATAAAAAACATCTACAAAAATAATATGTTTTAAGGTTTGGAGGCTTTTTGATATTTATTAAGGCAACAAATATCAAATGGAAAGCCGTTTAAGGTTTTCTCTGGAGTGGTCTTTCTCTGTAACATACACCCCAGTTCACAAACTGTGCCTTGAACTTTTGCGGACCAACAGTGAAAGCCAAAGTTTCTGGAGTGAGCAGCAGGAATCCATTTACCATCAATAAACATTATAAGCCTCTTGTGCACCTGTACCAGCCTCCACTGAAATAACACAGCTGGGTAGCTTGGGAAAAAAAATGCCGTGAGTGTTCATTGCTGTATTTGCCCTCTACACAAGCAGGAAAATTTGCGAATAATATTTTCAGACCTGTTGATTCATTTTGACCACACCATTACCCGGTGTGGTTTTTATTAAACTTTGCACATTTGGAAAATTTAATTGCTTCTCTCAATATAACCTCATGTTTACACCTGCAACCCACTTCTGAAATTTGTTGGACAAAAATCCTCTTGTAATGATAATACATTTAATGGGAATATTTATCTTTCTTCATTGACACCCATATTAAACTAATTATTGCAATGACTATAAAAGAATAAATACGTCACCAGAATAATGGACATCTAAATTTTGTTTATACAAAAGAGCATACTTAAAATAACTTAAAATATCTGCATTAACATACTTCTAAATATTACTATTTATATTTTTTGGGGATAAGTCAATGTGATGTTATTATAGAGGTGAAGGATTCACTTTTTGTTGTTCCTGAATTACGGCAGGATGAACACTATGTGGAACTATTGCTAAAAAGTGGTATTTTTCTGATCTGCCTTTTTTTTTTTTTTACTTACTTCAGAAATTACTCCAACCTAGCAGAGAACTGCCTGGAGGACTGGAGCAAGCTGAGTTCAAGTCTGTACTGCAAACATGGTTCAGGTCTATACGGTTTGCACGAGCGGAATGCCAGGACACATCTGTGCCTGAATTCTCCTGATAAGGACACTGTGGAGAGAGGCCCAGGTGGATTGCTAAACCGGGCATGTAGCCACCAAAGAGAAACTAAAAGAAACTAAGTACCCAGATCAAGAGCAGTATCTCTCTAACATGGAAGAACTATGTCAGTGTGGGATGTCTGCGCAAAACAGAAGTCTAGAGCTTGAACTATCCATTGCTAAAATTTCCTGCCCTTTCTGAAGTAATCCAATGAAGATTAATCCACAACAGTAATTAGATTTATGTCACAAGTGAAATTAGTAATTTAGAATAAGTATTCCTACCAGGATCGTCTACAAAACGAGGGGCGAATTTCTATCAAATCTCCATTACGTTGTTAACCCAGGCTCCCACTTTGCAGCTTTGTAGGGTTCAACAGAATAACTCCCGGGCACGTGCACACATTAACTTACAGTACATCTGAAGCAGGACACAAAATAATATGCTACATCCCACTCGTGTAATGGTAAGGTCCTTTTCTGGACTACTGAGCAACACCAGAACATTCCACGTTATTAAACAAACATGCTGCTGCCAAACTAGTATTTTTTGTTGCAACCCCAATAGAGGCACTGCACATCAATCATGAATGCTTTCTTTATCTCTCTGTATTGCTGATCACTCGTCATAAGGGTATTTTATCTTGAGTGATTTCTCTGAAAGTCTCCAGAGCCTTGCTGATTTTGTTTAGCTCATTTCATGGCAGCTTCTTGTTGATAGCAGAGCTATTTTTTGTGCTGAGATGCCTTCCTGAAAAGCATTCCTTTAAACTCAGAAGTTCTGCTTCAAGATGGATATGATAGTGAAATCACAGGTGAAATTGTTATAATAATACATTACATTTAGCAACAGATACTTTTTGCAAATATTTCACCAATAAACAACTTAATGTAATATCCTCATCCTTAATAACTGTACAGAAATTCAGGATATTAGGTTTGCAATGTACAGGATTCACAGGTTTTCAAATAATCCCCATTATTAAAAAGCCAAGGAAAAAGTCATGTTTGACCTTGTGTTAGCACAGGCAGTAGGCCATGTTGCAATAGTATATTTTGCGATATGGCAGCACAATGCATTATATTATTATCTGATGTGTTTTATTTTAGTATAAGTGTATGTTTCAGGAAGAACTGTTGAGATTAATCCAAAAAAAGCTCACTGACGGCAACAGGCACTATATATAATATAAAGCACAAAACACTTTCTCGACATTACAAAACAGGAGCCCACTCACAAATGGAAGTTACTCTGATTGCAAGTAAATACATAAATATGATCACACAACAAGAAGAGTATCAAAAATGCTCAATACATACATGTCTATGTTTGCTTTCTTGTTGAAAAGCACACTTCATGGGACTGAAATTTGTGTCCCATTTCACTGATTATTCTCCAGTTGCTTTACAAACAAAACAAAATTGAGCCTAAATCAGGCAATCTGTTCTTCTTAAGTGTGAAAGCTATGTCTATTTGTTTCCAGGGTGCCCTTTTTTTTTTTTCATTAATGGCTTTGCACTGCCTGAAGCTGACTGACAAGTACTCCTGAACACGCCATTTTATCTCAACGTTCCCTTCTGATTCGAATATGTGCAAAGTAAACTATCCTGATACACGTGTGAGAGGCAATGGAGAGTAGAGGGAGAGGCACCAGGTTTTAGTGCCGCTGTCCCTTAGAGTGCTGCCAGAAATCATCTGTAACTGGACCATGCTCTGCCATCATCATTATGCTGTGGGTATTTCAATTATAATTAAACTATCATCTAGAAATCAAAACATAATTTAAAGAGTAATTTCCAAACCATTTCAAGTCTCTCATTAAACACTATTATCTCTCTCTTTTGTTCACTTACAGCTCAATGCTTTCAGCTTCATTTCAATCAGAGCCTGAGTGGTACATTTCACTCCTCTGAAACCTTCTCCCCATTTTGATGAATTCATTCTGAAATGCCATTTCTCTGCATCTCTGTTCTTCACCTAAGCAATTCTTTGTTATAACTGGGTGGCTCAGCCTGAATACCAGGCTACAGGTTACCACTTTAGCTCTTCAGTGTTAGATATGACTGTAACTGTTGCATATGATAACAGTTAAGAAAAACCCACAGAAACATTAGATTTTTTTTCTTCATCTCTGAAGGGTAAGTAAACATACTGTATTGGGTTTGCATGGAAAGATTTTGGTAGCAGGAGGGCTACAGGGTGAATTCTGTGAGAGGATGCTAGAAGCTGCCCCCATGTTGGATGGAGCCAGTTCCAGCCGGCTCCAAGATAGACCCGCTGCTGGCCAAGGCTGTCCCATCAGCGACGTTGGTAACACCTCTGTGATAACATATTTAAGAAGGGGAAAAAACTGCTGCGCAACAGAGAGGAGTGAGAATATGTGAGAGGAACAACCCTGCAGACACCAAGGTCAGTRGAGAAGGAGGGGGAGGAGGTGCTCCAGGCGCCGGAGCAGAGATTCCCCTGCAGCCCGTGGTGAAGACCATGGTGAGGCAGGCTGTCCCCCTGCAGACCATGGAGGTTAACGGTGGAGCAGATACCCACCTGCAGCCTGTGAAGGAACCCATGCCAGAGCAGGTGGATGCACCTGAAGGAGGCTGTAACCCTGTGGGAAGCCCATGGTGGAGCAGGCTCCTGGCAGGACCTGTGGACTTGTGGAAAGAGGAGCCCATGCTGGAGCAGGTTTGCTGGTGGGACTTGTGACCCCATGGGGGACCCATGCTGGAGCAGTCTGTTCCTGAAGGACTGCACCCCGTGGAAGGGACCCGTGCTGGAGTAGCTCGTGAAGAACTACAGCCCATGGGAAGGACCCACGTTGAAGAAGTTCATGGAGGACTGTCTCCCATGGGTGGGACTCCATGCTGGAGCTGTGGAAGAGTGTGAAGAGGAAGGAGTGAGAAGAGACAACGTGTGATGAACTGACCGCAACCCTCATTCCCTGTCCCCCTGCGCTGTGCGTGGGGAGGAGGTAGAGAAATTGGGAGTTAAGTTGAGCCCAGGAGGAAGGAAGGGATGGGAGGAAGGTGTTTCAAGATTTGGTTTTATTTCTTATTATCCTACTCTGATATGATTGGCAATAAATTGAATTAATTTCCCCGAGTTGAGTCTGTTTTGCCCGTGATGGTAATTGCTGAGTGATCTCCCTGTCCTTACCTCAACCCACGAGCCCTTGGTTGTATTTTCTCTCCCCTGTCCAGTTAAGGAGGCGGAGTGACAGTGCAGCTTGGTGGGCACCTGGCATGCAGCCAAGGTCAACCCACCACACATATATTTACTATATGTATGGTTTGTTTTTATTGCGTGCACCTGTATTGCCTACTTTAAGTTACTTACTTTACCAAAGGCAAGGACAATGGTCAGCTTCCTGAGGCCACAGAACCAGCTATCGAGGAGCATTAAATGTGTGTATTTCAGGAAGAACTGTTGAGATTAATAAAAAAAAAAGCTCACTGATGGCAACATGCATTATTATATATAATATAAAGCTCCTGAAAGCTACTGGGATATCTGGGAATTTTGAGAGCAGCACTGACTCCCACGGGCATAGCCTACACATCTGGTTAAATCCAGCTTTTCTGCAGAATTCTTACCAGGTCAAAGTCAGCACTCCAGCAGCCTCGGGAAGAACTGAAACGCCATCTATCTACTGCCCTACCCCACTCACATTGTGGGGTAACTTGCACTTGCAGGAGAACGTTGAGTCTTTGTTGTGTTCAATGTTTCACAAAGCTGATTCCTCAAGGGTGTGCAGTGATGCGCCTGAATACCACAGCTGTATTCAGAGGGTGATGGCTGAAGAATTCCAGAAAAATACTCTTCCTCATGCTATGCCAGAGAATAAAAACAGCTGTTATCCAGCCTTAAGTGACATGTAGGTAAACAGGCATGCTTGGCCTGATGCATACAAGTAAACTTTAACAAATATGTTTTCCCTTGATTATAGCCATTTCAGACGAAAATATGCACTAAATTCTTTTTACTTTCTTTATACTGTCCAATTTCAAACATACAAATAAACGATCTTCTGAGGCTCTCATGTTACTTTTCACCATCTGCTAATTCAAACAGCAGCTCTTTCCTAGCTAAGCCTGGGTCTAAGACGCATTTACCTGGGTTCCAGTCCTACTGTAATGAAAGGTCCATGATCTCTTCTTATCCTTCCTGAATGCAGATCACATTTCTTAACATGTCATTATAGAGCTTTAGGCAATACAGCTCTATATTCCACATAAACATACAAATTTCTAGCAAAGCTTTAAATGATGGCTTGTTGATAGTCATATAAAAACACACAGATTGGATATTGATAGTCTGCCTAATACTTCATCTCTCCCCCGAAGAGATGAAGAGGCTGTTTATTGGAGTATTTGCTTGGAATGGATCTTTCACATCATCATTTGTGAGAGGATTTGCTAGATGATCTAGCACTCTCCAGTACCACACATCATGGGAGTCTGAAGTGAGACTCAAAACTCGTGCACTTCTGTCTCTGCAGCAAAAGAGCATAACTGGTCCATCACAGAGCCACGGGTGATCTCAACTAAGTACTAAGGGTCAGATTTTATCAATTAAATGACTGCTTATATTTTCCCTTGGTTCAAGAAACAAATATTTCAGACAAGCTGCTGCCATGAGTGTGGTCAGCAGCAATGAATTACTCAAGCTGAAAAGAAAGCAAAACTGATTTTCATGAGTATTGCTAATATGTTCAGAATGTGTTCATCTGGTAGAGCACTGTATCTTCAACCCTGTGGGTGAGTTTAATCAGCATTAAAATGCCCGGAAAAGAAAACCTGAAGCTCACAGAATTTCAGTCATCAGATTTTTGCAGGCTGTGCTACTGATTTAATAATAAGTATTTAGTGCATGTCCAATAAATTTAAAAGCAAATCAGAAAACCCATGGAACATATAGTCTCAGTTTTCTCTGTCTTGACAGATATTAACTGCTAAATTAGTAGATTTGAAATGTAAGGTTTGGTTTGGAACACAAATTAACTGAACGTATCTGTCAGCAATTACACTTGTATCTAAAACCAAACAATTTCCTAAGGAGTAAGCTAGTGGTTACTCTATTTTAAAACTTGAATTTGTCTGCAATCCATTTTAACAGAAAAGTCTTGGGAAATATTTAGTTTAAGGACTATTTCAACAGGTCTTTATTTTTCTCATTAAATTTAAAGGCCTAAAAATCTCTAAAAATCAGAAAAATGAAAATGATAACATGAAGGTAAAAAACAAGAAGCAATTCAAAATGCATTGTTATGGAGTCTTCAAGGCATGCTAATTCCTAAATTAGACATTTCTCAAATTCAGAAAAATGTCTAAAGAAATACAATGCAGATGTTTTTTGTTCTTGTGCAGAGAAGGAATACAATCATGAAATACCTTTTTAGAAAAAAAAATTCTAATCAAATGAAAAATGCTGGGAAGCACATACTGTCATGATCTGGGTTACAAACATGGGCAGTTACTACAGTCCAATAGTTAACGTACACTAGAAACAGAATCACTAGTTAAAGAAGATATCAGGTAATTTTACAGAGCTTTTTTGTCTCCTCCTTTGAGAGGACAAAACTGGCATTCTGAAAATTTGTTACATATATTATGGATGTCAAGGAGAAGTGAAAACTGTAAAAGGAAGATGACCATAAAAACAGATGAGTAGGAGAAGTGGGGTTGCAGCCTCCTACTGAATTTTCAAGAATATATTTCAGATAAAGAGTATGGAAGATGGCTAAAAATTCAAATCTGGACCCACATTTTCTGGGTTGTTTATATCCAGTGTTTTATCAAGTCTATTACAGAGACAGGAGCTACCCAGTAAAATTTGCATCTGCATAGACATGCTTCAGCAAGGTTACTTAGTAAGTTTAGTTTGGTCTGTTCCTGCTTCAAATTCACCACTGTTCCAGGCCAGTTTCTTCACACCCCTCTCTGTTTCAGTCACACAAATAATTTACATTCTGCCTCATTTCTATTTTCTTCACATACCCCTGCCTAATGCAGTTATGTGATCCCTAATGAGGTGGAAATGTTCATGCCAACTGAAGGAAGAAACAAGACATTAGGCTACATATGAATAATGTGTGAAGAATCAGGTACAGAAAAATGATGTTGCTAAAGCATAAATGCATTCTCACATAGTTTACTATTGACTGTTCTGGCCAGCTACCAACAAAAACAGAAAGACTCCAGACAAACTTGGTGATTCCCATTTTCAAAAGGACCTAAGTGATGTATGGGCTGAAATTCCATTTGGAAATGTGAGTTCGACATAAAAGGTACTTCAGTGTCCTTAGATGCAGAAGCTTAATTGCACCGACATGTGCACCTGATTGGTTTCAAATACTTTCAAGAACACAGACCTTAAATCTCTTTTGAAACACGGCTTGGGCTCCTAAATTACTTCGTTTCAACAATGCTATATAAAAACAGCTACTGGTTTCAAGAGGATTTTGTACTCTAAGACATATAAGAGATTAAGAACAGGATTTTGAGTATACTTCAGAGAAAGGAAATGGAATAAGGGATGCAAGGCAAAGTCATGACTTTTCAGGCATAAGGACACAGAGAATTATCAACTTACCAGTGTCTTATAATGCAGAAATTGATAGAAATACAGCAAATGACACACACAAACAAAGTTTCACAACCTCCTCCAAAAGATTCCACACTTACTCATGGTATTTGGTATTCCAGGTGGTAAGGCAAGGTTCGCTCACGTACAGAGGCAGTCAGTGAATTACCACATTAATTAGCACAGAACTGTGGGGCAGACTATGCCTGGGACCGCAGAAGTCACTGTCTTGTTGTTGAGAACAGTGAAATGTGAAGAACCACTGACTTCCAGAAATGACAGTGATGACACATAATAAATTAAAACCCCCAATCTAACCCACAGTGAAATGCTAGATGTCTGGCTGCTGAAATCTATTCCTCATAAAAATTCTTAGAAAAGGCTTAAATCAGGTAAAGTAATCTTTGGTTAGCATTAAAATTCATGGCTGTCAATACAATGATAGGTTGCAAAATTTCATTAAGAATCAATGAAAAAGCTGTGCCACACTGACAGTTATTAGCATCAAAAAGGACAAAGCCTGTATGCCAACTGCAGATTGAAAGATAAGCTTCTGGGATGCTGCGATTTTGTCCAGTTTACCACTTGTGGAAGAAGGGGCAGGCAACTCAAGAAGAGTTCAGGGATCTTGTTAGGTCATGCAGAGAGAAAATCAGAAAGGCAAAAGCCCAGCTAGAACGCAATCTGGCCGCTGTCGTTAGAGACAACAAAAAATGTTTTTACAAATATATTAATCACAAAAAGAGAGCCAAGGAGAACCTCCATCCTCTATTGGAGGCAGGGGGGAACATTGCCACCAAGGATGAGGAGAAGGCTGAGGTACTTAATGCCTTCTTTGCCTCAGTCTTTAATAGTCAGACCAGTTATCCTCAGGGTATTCAGCCCCCTGAGCTGGAAGATGGGGACGGCGAGCAGAATAAACCTCCCATAATCCAAGAGGAAGAAGTTAAAGACCTGCTATGCCACTGGATGCTCACAAGTCTATGAGGCCGGAGGGGATCCACCCGAGAGTGCTGAGGGAGCTGGCGGAGGAGCTTGCCAAGCCACTCTCCATCGTTTATCAGCAGTCCTGGTTAACGGGGGAGGTCCCGGACGACTGGAGACTTGCCGATGTGACGCCCATCTACAAGAAGGGCCGGAAGGAGGACCCGGGGAACTACAGGCCTGTCAGCCTGACCTCGATGCTGGGGAAGATTATGGAGCAGTTCATCTTGGGGGTGCTCGCAAGCCATGTGTGGGACAACCAGGGGGTCAGGCCCAGCCAGCACGGGTTCATGAAAGGCAGGTCCTGCTTGACCAACCTGATCTCCTTCTATGACCAGGTGACCCGCCTAGTGGATGAGGGAAAGGCTGTGGATGTGGTCTACCTGGACTTCAGTAAAGCCTTTGACACTGTCTCCCACAGCATTCTCCTAGAGAAGCTGGCGGCTCATGGCTTAGACAGGTGTACTCTTCGCTGGGTAAAAAACTGGCTGGGCGGCCAGGCCCAGAGAGTTGTGGTGAACAGAGTGAAATSCGGTTGGHGGCCRGTCACRAGCGGTGTCCCCCAGGGCTCCGTTTTGGGGCCGGTCTTGTTCAGTATCTTTATCACTGATCTGGATGAGGGGCTTGAGTGCTCCCTCAGTAAGTTTGCAGACGACACCAAATTGGGCAGGTGTGTTGATCTGGTCAAGGGTAGGAAGGCTCTGCAGAGGGACCTGGACAGGCTGGATCGATGGGCTGAGGCCAACTGTATGAGATCCAACAGGGCCAAGTGCTGGGTCCTGCACTTTGGCCACAACAACCCCATGCAACACTACAGGCTTGGGGAAGAGTGGTTGGAAAGCTGCCTGTCGGAAAAGGACCTGGGGGTGCTGGTCGACAGCCGGCTGAACATGGGCCAGCAGTGTGCCCAGGTGGCCAAGAAGGCCAACGGCATCCTGGCCTGTATCAGAAATAGTGTGGCCAGCAGGAGTAGGGAAGTGATCGTGCCCCTGTACTCGGCACTGGTGAGGCCGCACCTCGAATACTGTGTTCATTTTTGGGCCCCTCACTACAAGAAGGACATTGAGGTGCTGGAGCGTGTCCAGAGRAGGGCAATGAAGCTGGTGAAGGGTCTGGAGAGCAAGTCTTATGAGGAGCAACTGAGGGAACTGGGACTGTTTAGCCTGGAGAAGAGGAGGCTGAGGGGAGACCTTATCACCCTCTACAACTACCAGAAAGGAGGTTGCAGTGAGGTGGGTGTTGGTCTCTTCTTCCAAGTAACTAGTGATAGGACAAGAGGAAATGGCCTCAAGTTGTGCCAGGGGATGTTTAGAATGGATATTAGGAGAAATTTCTTCACTGCAAGAGTGGTTAAACATTGGACCAGGCTGCCCAGGGAAGTGGTTGAGTCACCACCCCTGGAAGTATTTAAAAGACGTGTAGATGAGGCGCTTAGGGACATGGTTTAGTGGACATGGTGGTATTGGGTTGATGGTTGGACTCGATGATCTTAGGATCCTTATGCAGGAGATATTCAATAGTTCTAAAAATCAGACCCAAGCACAGAGGCAAACACAAACAGCAGATGCTTTTAACATGAAACTTCTTCTTTCAGAAATATCATCAAGGTGTCCCTATATTTGGAGATTTTTGAGGAATCATTTATTTATTTCCAAGAAGGACAGGTTCTTCTTAGGAATCTGCAGTTCTATGGCATATAGTATTCTTTTTTCTTTTTTCTTTTTTTTTTTTTTTTTTTAAATCGGATAAACCTATTTCATAATACTTTTTTTTTTTTTTTTTTTTTTTTAAGGTACACTTGAATATTGCAACTAAANTTTTTTTTTTTTTTTTTTTTTTTTTTTTTTAAATCGGATAAACCTATTTCATAATACTTTTTCTTTTTCTTTTCTTTTTTTAAGGTACACTTGAATATTGCAACTAAACATTTGCTAGATGTTATCAAGATTATTTTTTGCCTTGATCTAGAAAAGCATAGGACTGCATCTTAGAATTGAATACTGATTAGAATAACCTAAGTATTTACACATGTGTTTTTATGGTAAAGTTTATATAGGACTTATTTCTGAGTTCTTCAAAAGGATATTTTTCCATAAAGATGTGGTGCACTTGTTTTGCAGAAATGCCAAGCACTGGGTCATTCAAAGACTGGTATTTTTTTTTCTCAATTTTTCTTTTTCTTTCAGAAGCCATAAAAGGTTTAGATTTTTTGTAGTTCTTGTTAATTTGATGATTTGCTGCTCCTTAGTGCTTCAATTCCATTAGCTTTAAATTTGCTTTGCAATAACACTGCCATTAGGGTTTAAATCAGTTAGTTACTTGTCTGGATGTTTTCACGTTTAGTTCTAAGAACCTGAAACAGAAGACTCTGGTTTATCTGACTGTACTGGTTTTGGCTGGGATAGAGTTAATTTTCTTCATAGTAGTTTGTATGGTGCCATGTTTTGGATTTGTGACCAAAACAGTGTTGATAACACACCTGTATTTTAGCTATTGCTGAGCAGTGCTTACACAGAGCCAAGGCCTTTTCTGCTCCTCACCCCACCCCACCAGTGAGGAGGTGGGGGGTGCACAAGAAGCTGGGAGGCGACACAGCTGGGACAGCTGACCCCAACTGGCCAAAGGGATATTCCACACCATATGACGTCATGCTCAGCATATATAAAACTGGTGGGGAGGAATAAGAGTTTGTTTTCCCAAGTAACTATTACAGGTGATGGAGCTCTGCTTTCCTGGAAATGGTTAAACACTTGCCTCCAAAGGGAAGCAGTGAATTAATTCCTTATGTTGCTTTGCTTGCATGCGCAGCTTTTGCTCTATTAGACTGTCTTTATCTCAACCCATGTGTTTTCTCACTTTTACCCTTCCAAGGGGGTTGAGCTGCCCACCGGGGTTAACCCACAACACTGGCTTAGCACTTGCTGCTTCCCACAGAGTTGAAGCTGGATTAATTTTTTTGCAAAGCCTGGTATGCTGTAGAGGTCTCCTCTCATGTATGGTTGAACAAAATGCATTGACTGGTTTTTCTGTATGGTGCTGTCCAGCACAGCAAAACAGATTTATTCAGAACTTTGTACAATTGTGGTTAGCTTTTATTTGGGGTTTGGGAATTTTAGATTGTGTTCATCCATTGCAGACCTGTGATTTTGACTGCAAAAGCAAGTTATGATCAAGAGTTCAACTGAATCATAATAATATAGCCCTGATCTTTTTTAATGTATAGAAAACTCCACCTCTTGCTCCCATTTGCCTCCCATGCTTCCAGAAAGTGTCACCACCATGGCCAATTGTATTTCCAAGCAACCCTGGTAGATAGCGGTGTAATTCACACATCAAAGAAAAAAATATTCTTCAAACTAACGTAGCCAAAGCATTAAAATCATCCACAGGGTTTTCCTTCTCCCTTCCTTCTTAGCTCAGGTTAAGACAGACATAGATGGGTAGGTCTCCTGCTTCCTACCTGGTGGAGCACCATCTTCCTCCATTTYGAAATCTCTTGTCCCCACAGCAATAAAAGTGTGTAATTAGAAAATCATCTTCCTCAACAACAGAAATATGCACTGCTAGTTAAAAACAATTTATTTAATGAGAGCAGAACTAATGAAGCCTTACTTCCTAATAGTTTATGAATCATAACTCACACCCCTGTGATCCCAGTAGTGCCAGTACTCTGTCTGTATGTCCTGTGCTCTCCTGTTATCTGTTGTTCCCCAGGAAGGTCTCAAAACAAGCTAATATTCTCAGTACCTTGAGTTCACAAAACTGTTCTGCCCCTGCTTTCTGACATTATCTGGATGTGGGCATGGCATCCTGCTGTTCCTTCTTCTCTGGAGCTGTCCTTTGCAGGATGTCTTCAGACTCCAGCCTCTCGCCCCTTGTCATTTGGCATGTCTTGAAGCAACTGGGAGAGTTCATCATTTCACAGATGACTTAGCTGGTGGATCAGGAGCAGCTGGCTGATTCTGGACATGGGTAGAAGAGATGTACTGCTGGCAGAAAGAGGGGGGAAAGGGCAAAACGCACCCAATTTCTTCTCATTTTGCATCCATCAGTGGAGTTTAATGAAAAATCTGCAACCGAGATTTTAGCCGAAGGGAGAATTAATATGAAAACAGGTAAACAAAGAAACACTATATAGGAAAGAGCCGGGGGAGAGAGAGAGAGAGAGAGAAAGAAAACTGTGTATCTTCTTACACTGGGGAAACTCATCCAGGCACAGTACTCTAGAGACATCATATGTCTGCCGAAACCTCAAATGACCAAATATCCTTACAGGTTCCACTATGGACAGCATGTGCCCTCATGTTAAGTCAGTCTATTCAGCTTAGAAATACTAAGGATCATCTTGGAGATATATAGATATAGATTTAGATATAGATGTGTATAGTGGATTGTGTGTACAGGGAACCATTGTTCTTAATCTCTGAGCAGGATGATGAGTGAACGTCTGGAAACCATACAGTCCAGCTACAGCACAGTACCCTCCATGGGCTAACAAATGCCACCATCAATCAGACATAGTTTAAGACCATTCTGTGATGTAGGCAGAGTACCAAAATACAGCCTACTGCCACCTCTGGCAGTGTCATTTCTTACTGCTGTAAAGCCACAGGCCAGGTGGCAACTGACCAYAGTTTTGATTTTCAAGCTGAATAACTCTAACTCCTATAGAAATTAGTTGTTTTCCGTTGAAAAAAACTCTGGCAGAATAAAACCCCAGCTTACTTAACACAGTTAACCACTAATATCCAACTATTTGATAGCATTTTTGTTCTCTTTTTGTACTCTCACTCTGGAAACCTGGATTTAAACTCTCTGCTGTGAAAAGGAAAGGAGATGCTGCATCACTGTATTTCCATGGTAACCACCATCAGCCAGGAAGCAGGACGAGGTTTGTATTTGGAAGCAAATGCACAGGCCTTGACTTGGTCTGCCACCAGTGAAGTTTCACAGACTAAACAAAGTGATTGATTACACAAACTGTTTAGGCCAAAAAAAAAAAAACAAACCTAGAAACAAGTAAATTCTTTTTCTAGTGTTAAATATTTGGGAGAAAGACACTAAGATTTGATGGCAGCTTGGAAACAGGGACAACATGCTCTTTGGATCCCTATGAGAAGCAGCCTCAGTCCTGGTGGCTTTCAAGGGGAGGATTAAAAATCATTCTTCAGGCAATAGATTATGGTAATATTTCTCTTTCATCTTCTCTCTCTGTATCATTCACTTACTGCTCCATGTTACAATGACATTTTGGCAGATGAGTTCACATACATTTATGAAATCCTCTAATTCTTTACTTTATTAAAAATGATTTGCAATGTAAAATAGAAATTTGTTCATCTGCCTTCTCAAATAGGCTCCATGTGCAAATTTCCTATTCATCTCTTATTTATTCAGTATTGAATCAGCAGTGTTGTTTCAGCATTAGAGGATTTTCTTTCTTTCTGTGCTTGTTAAGGCGACTGGCTGTACTCCATACTGCCTTTGAAATGTATATTATTTTTATAAGTCATTCTTTCCTGTTACAGGAACTACGTAGTACTTTATAGATAAAAGACGAATGGCTGAGTTCATCCACAGAAATAATAGGAAGTGCAAACCATTCTGTCCTATGTTGCTAAAGACATATCCAGAGCAGACAGGAAAAGTGGATGTTGTTTTATCTCTACTTGCCCTCAAAAATTCAATAAGAACAGTCTCCATTTTCCTAGAGGTTTATGGGAATTTATTTAGTTGTTACTAGAAACATACAGAGACAAACATGTAACTGTATATCCAGGGCTCTTACAAGGTTCTTACAAAGTTTTTCCTAGGCTCTGTTAGTGTTCATGATTTTAAGCACAGGGAATCAACTTAAATCCCATAATGTTAAGTGTTAGAAACATTTTAAGTGTCTGCAATCTGGCTGGACTTAGAGCTGTTCAGTTTACGTGATCAAAACCACAGGGGATACAACGTGAAAGGAAAATACATCAAAAACTGCTTGACTGATTGGGAGGGTGGTGTTGGAAGGGAACTCATGACTTATAGTCAGAAAATCTGTAGTGCCTAGTGATATATCATCTTAGTGGTTAAATTGAGAGTTTGGCTTATCTCTCATTTTTGTTCCTCTGAATACCTCCACCTGCTCTGTGCTGCACAAAGCCTGTGGACAGAGGTTACTGCAGAAGGGAGAATGCATTACATTTGTCTGGTTTCTACCAGAGTAAATCCGGGCATAAGAGCCTTTCTAGCAGAAAGTCTGTGGGAAAGAGAGGACACAGTGCAAGGTCGCACAGCAACAACTCATTCCTAGGCAGGTTCTGGATGCATTTGACTTACTCTTGAATGTACAAAGTGGCTTACACTTACCTTTCTGCCCAGAATTTCTTGATGGGTAGAGTCACTGGAAACATGGCAGTCCTACCCTTTCTTTACATATTTTTGAAACAGCAATGAATGGTTCACAGGTAAAAGATAATCTACTTTTTATTTCCCTATCAAAACCATGCAGTGGATGGCTTCAAGAACCTAGCCACCTTAATAAAACACAATCTATTGTTTCTTTGGTTTTCATTTTTTTTAAGTTACTATCATTAATAACTAAGTACCCAGCCTATACAGAGACATTTTTATAATCAAAAGATCCGGGATTTCAGAAGAACTTGCAGCTCTTTCTAGGGGTTACACAAAGCCACTGTCTAAACAAATTACGTCCTTTGGGGTTGGCGCTGTCAGTGGTTATCCACACAGCACAGGGCTGAAATGCTGAATGCTGTTACAAATCCTCTTCCTATTTTAAAACTATTGGTGGGAGCTACTGAACAAGGACTCCCACTTATTTCAAAGTTGACATTTCTTATGGAAGAAACTGCAGCCAAACAGGAGAGACAGAGACTGATTAACTATTTAGAGCAGTGGTTCCTACAAACTCTCTTCCTTTTCGATCATTCTCAAAAGAGATAGGCTTTTTCTCACTAATCATTTCCTTTTCGATTTTGGTTAAAGAGGGCTGAGATTTTCAAACAGACTCTTAAACTGCCAGTTCGTCTTCACTTTCAATAGGAGTTGGGGATTCAAATCCCCCAACGCTCTTTAAAAAGACTGTAATGGATGCGAAAGTAATACTGCAAAAATACTCCTTATATGTCTTTCTGCTACAGAAACGGCAGTTGTAGTTGCTTTAAATAAATTACCGCCCACAAACTTTTAATTGTTTTGTTGTTATTGTTTCTGTAACTCAGTGTTGTTCAAAAATATCTACCTACCTACCACCGCGTTGCTTATCCAGGCCAGGCTGATGTTTTCAGGCTCCAAGCACGTCGTTTGCATCACTTGTTAAACTCCTGCCTGCACCTTTTACAAGGTACAAGATAGGTTTCCTCTCTATAATGAGAACACATGGACAACTCAGGCTCAGAATTACTTTGTTCTCTCTTCTTTTCTTTTTTTATCCCCCCCAAATGTGGTAAAAAAAGTCTTTTGTTTAAAAAAAAAAAAAAAAAGTAAGTCTTTTGTTTAAAACAATAAATGGAAGCAAGAAAAGAGCTCCAGATCCCTGGTGACATGAAATACCTTGCAGTTTAGATGCAAGTTTTTCAAAAGGATTACTTATTTTATTTTACTGTAATAGATCAGACACCTATTTTAAGCTCTGGGCCATTTACATTTGATTAAAAATACAGCGCTTATCTATAAAATAAAATACAACCCAACTTATGCCTGGCTTACACACACATTATGAGAATTTTTCTCTTTCCCCCACCTTTTGCAGCTTCTCAAATGCCTGTTTGTACCTATAGCATTTCAGTGTGCCCTGAGGATCAAAAATAAATCTGGGAGGAGGATAGACCAAAGAAAGGGCTAGAGCATGTCCCAAAGGCACAGCTGCAGCTTCCAACCGAGTGACTCCCAACTTCCAACTGTTCCCACCTGGCACAGGAGGAGAGTCTCTTTGAAATAATTCCTGAGGGTTTATAGCAGTTCCTATTTGAAACAGCTCTGATGCTTCCTGCAAAACATACAGGAACAGAGGCTACTACACACAGCACTTAGAATAGGAAAAAAAGAAATCAGTGAAATTACAACACTAAGTCATGACATAGGATTACAAACTGAAGATCCAATTTCTAACTTAGCCTCGATAAATCAAACTTGGTCTTTACTCCCTCCTCCTGTTGTCTTTCTTGCAGCAAAGAYGCAGGTAATTATGGCTGTCCTTCCCTCAGTTGGAGCAGTCCACCTCACTACTACATTATTGAAGGTGTTTTCTAGTTCATAGTACTAAGGCAAAAGAAACCATTATTCATGGGTACTTTTGGCAGAAATAATAGCTAAACCCTATGGCAGCTGAATTTCTGATTCTCTCTCCAAAGCTTCCCTAAATAGTTACAGCAGCTGAAACACACTGGAAGATCACTCTGGAGTTCTGTATTTAGGGGCTTGCCCAAACATTTTTTTTTTTCCCATAAATAATTTATTCACTGAAAACCAGACTCTTGAGAACCAAAAATATTTCAAATAAGTTAAACAGTTGAGATATTTTTTTATCAAACATTTTTTCATTATAAAATGGTGTTTGTTTAGAAAATCGCTAACCCTTAATTTTAATGATATTTCAATGTTTTTATTATATTTATTACCCCAGGATCATTGAGGTTGGATGGGAGCCCAGAATCCTGTCACCTCACTGACCAAAATGGGAAATCCTATAGCAGCCATTCGGGCAGTTTTCAGTGCAGTGCTCATTGCTGTTATCCCATAAAATAAGTTATTTGCTGCAGAACTCTGAACAATCTATAAACCACGTCCCAGAGTTAGCGAGCTCAGTCTGTGAGATACGAGCAGCTGCTTCATTGAAACAGAACAACAGAGACATCCAATGGACCCTCATGTTTATTACAGTTGATTATTTCTTCTTCTGATCATTACTTATGCCCATTCCACATTATATTTAACTGCACCTCCTGATCACACCCACATGCTATGTCTTCAGTCACCACACGCCCTACCTGTAGGCGCTGCTCTCCACATCAGAAAGCCTTGGGATCCGTGACATGCTGTCATCAGGTTTTCTCTGTTTCAGTACATCTTGAGTTTTCACACTTCATTGCATACTATAAGGTCTATCCATCTTAGAAAAAAAGGTCTGTCTTTCCGATTTGCTACATGGTGTTCCTTTGGATGTGACTGGATTTTAGGATTCAGTTACACCATGGCTTATTAGTTCCTCTTCTGAATGCTATCTGCTACTGTCTCTTTCCAAACTGCTACAATTTTTTTTTATAGATGACTTTTTTCTTCTACTAATACGCTTTCTGCAGAAATACTCACACAGATCAAATGTTTCCTCTGTATACTGAAACCTGATACATTTACTTTCTATATCTGAATCCTTAGTTGCAGAAGTGAAGGCAAAGGCACAGGGTCTGGGATGGCTGCTACAGTGAACCTCACCCTGCACGGGGAGGACTCTCCTTGCCATTTCCCACACCTAACTCCTGTCAGCCTCAGTGCCAATTCTGCACAAGGATTATGGACTTGATGGAGTCACAAGATAAGAAATCTGACTGCATTAATATTTTCCTTTCTACCTGATAATTAGAGTTGCTTCTATAAGTATTTCCCAGGCAATTAATGGTATTCTGAATGTAAGTACTGCATAAATGCAGGCATATGGAGCTAAAGAATATTGCTTTTTCGTTTGTAAATTCCTCAGGAGAAGCATAAAAGAAGAGCAAAAGAAATGTCTTTAGGTCTTTGCTCAAGTGACACTCTCAATCATTTCATTAAATCTAAAAACAGATGAAAATCTGGATGTGGGATTGTGGCTGTATATAGGCACAAACGGTTACCAGATAATTCACTCTGAAAGGGTTCTCTGGCTGATGTGGGAACCTCCCTGGTTGAAGCACAGATAAGGATTGCAGAATTTGACCTCTTGTGAAATCTTTGCTTTGTATTGGACTCTTTATGTATTTTGTTTTGGGTGAATATACTGATGACAGAAAATTAGCCACTTCAGGATTGCAGATGCACTCAAATGAGACTGAAATACAGCAGAAGGTAACAGCTGGTGTGCAGAGCAGAGGAATGGCTCCACTTACGTCTAACGCTCAAGATATTTGGACGTTTCAACACACAGGTGATGTGTTGCCACGGTTTCATTTGTTAGACTGCACTGATGTTAATCTCAGAGAAAATAAACCTTGACCAAAAAAAAAAAAMCACCAAATGTCTTGTGTTGTTGATGACCCCAAAGAATTGTTCCATGACAGTATGACTGCAATATAAGAAGACTTTCACTCAGTTTCTGCTCAATCTAACCAAATYTATAGCAACTCAAGGGGAAACGTTCACCTTTGTGGAGCTGGGTAGAGGACAGACCTTTAGATGTGGCTTTTAATGCTTGTTTCTCCATTGCTCTTTTACTCTGGGTAGGTCCCAGCAGGCAAATTACTCTCGTAACTTTTTTGAAGAGCCAACCAGTGATTCAAAGAACTTCTAAAAATATACAAGTAGAGCATGCAAAAACCCAAAGGGCACAAATATATCAAAAATACAGAAATCCAGAAGAGGAAATGCATTTCCAATAAGTTGTATCTCTGAGTGAACTGCCATGCTTTCCTTCTCCTGATCAATGTATCTGTCACAGATCACACAGGCTGCTGGACACAGACTCAAAAAAAAAAAAAAGTCACTTCTAGTATTCTTCTGCAAATGGAACAATGTGTTTGTTAAGCATTATTTAGTCTTTGTTACAGTATTGACATAATGACTGCAAAACGGAGGATCCATATTGCCATGTAAAACCCACTGCCTGTAGAACTGAGGAGGCCCTATGGCTAAACTGGAGCATATTGCAAGGACTATCCACTATGACAGAGAGGTGATGCCAGCGGTTTTACAAGGCAGTGGTCTGCTCAACTTGGAGTAAGAAGCTAGCTAGTTTAAGGACACACTTCCATGCTAAAGTGAGAAGCCCATTCACTTGCCCCACACCTGGGAAACTTTGGGCAACCAACAGCTTTCCAGTTTAGCAATTCTTCTTCTTGGCGTACAAGAAACTTTCTGAATGTTTCTCCCCTTGTACTGCATGGCATGAAGTTTAGAAGATTCTGATTTATAGTAAATATTTGTATCACATGCCAAATTGAATACACTCAGTAAATTAACAGGCACCTATAGATATTTGCAGTTTATCCTATGATTCTATGAGCATTTTTATCATAAATTCAGTTTGAAATGGGAGCATCATTTCAACCTTACAGACACTATAAGGCACTACAGGGTTCTAATGCAAAGACCACATAAATTCTAAACAAGCGGAGGAGGAAAAGACTCCCAACAAGACTGCCTTGCTGTTGACAGCACTAGTACAGAGTCAAGGCTGACCAGAAAAGTCAGCAAATCCCAAGACAATTATGCTTCACTCTAGCAGCAAGAGAACAGCAGTATCTTAGATCAGCAACAGTAAGCTATTTTTCATTTTTCTTTCATGATGAGGAGTGTGACTCATGACACTTCTCATAGGTACAAGTTCTCCTACCTCAAATATTACCACATTATGATCTTCCTAAACAACAAACAGCTCCAGCAAGCCAGCACATCTCTGCTGAACACCACAGTTTGCCGCAAGTGTCTGCTTTTTTTATGGCACTAAAGGGCACAAATAATGACAAGAGAAGGTTCTCTGGCATAAGGAGCAAACCAGTTTTGTGGCAATCTAACTACATTGGTTCACAGCAGAACTTTTTAAAAAAAGAAAATAAACAGTTACAAAGCTAGAGTCACTCTATACATTAGTATAAAGTGCACTAAAAGTAACTTGTGTTTCTCTTTCTATATAAAAATAAATGTAATGAAAAAGTTTCATTATTCTGGAAGCTCTTCTTCCACAACACAAGGTGGTATTACTTTAAGCGTAGTAAAATCATATAATGGCACATAATTACAGTAGACATGGCTTCATCCACTTTTTTCTAAAGAAAGAGCAAGCTCATTAAACATGCAGATTTAACCAAATATCCCTGCTTGTCTGCCATAAATACAAGAATGAAAAGCAAGGACCACGTAGGTAGTATGTGCCACCAGCTCTCCATCAGTGTGCAAATACCCCACTCCCAAGAACGTTATTTTATTTCTCCCTCTTTTCCACTGCCATAATCTTCTCTTCATCCTTTTAGATTTTGTTATTGCTTCATTTTTATGGTCACAAGAAATGTGTACTTTCCATTACTGACATTCTCATTTGCATCTTGAGTTCATTTGTGGTATAAGAGGAGCAACAGAGAAACAGCATCTAGATGGGCAGTCGATTTCTGTTATTTTTCCAAGCGGATACAACTGAGAAGGACAGAATTTCCTCCCAGGACCCGTCCCTTCCTTCAGGGGAGCACCCGATGCGATCATCATCGTGATCCCTTCCCCCCAATTTGGTGATACAGGAGCAGTCAGAAAATCCATCTCTTGGTCACAGCCCGCTCGCTGCCCACCCAGTACTGCTCTCCTTGCTGTTTGCCCTCTGCCTTGCTCTTTTACAGACCTTTCACCTTTTTATATCCCCTTGCCTGTTCTAACTTAAAATTCTCCCTTTCTTTTTAAACCACAACTCATTTTTCAGCTTGTTTATTCTTGTGCTTACTTTCTGGCCTCTGGAAACTATAGTAAAAAAAAAGAAAAACAACAGCCTGAATACACAGCAGAAATGAATACAGCTGCCTCTAGGAGCCACAGGCATGAACTGAGGCAGAAACCGAAGTGCAAGAAAAAAAGGGGAGGGGAATTTGGCTACAGTACAAAATCTTCCCCAAAAGGTGTTTTTTGGCAAACATACTTAATTTTGTCTGTTCTTGGCTTATTAGTGGTGTTCAGGTTTAACAGAGTCATCGTTCTCACATCCTAGAAGAAACATAAAAAATTGTGAAAGGCTTTTTTTGCCTTGGAGTGGCTACAAAACTGAAAGCTTTTTTGTATTAAAGATATTTATCACATATCACCAGCAGCATTTGAAGTATATTTGCATAAATATAAAATCTATTTATCTTAAATGATCCTCCATGTATGCAAGTATTTTTAATTTTAAATACAAATGGAATTTTTCTGTGACACAAACATACTGAGTGTGTGACTTCTGCATTTACGCAGTTTAATAATAGGTAACCTTTTACTGCGCTCACCCCTGTAACATGAGCACTGATATGAAAAAAAAGTTACACTATTTCTGCTTCGTGCTTCATTCCCAGCAAATCAGCCTGACCTCTCTGTCTTCTCTTACCTTTCTGTTGTGGGTTCTTTTAAACAAGAGTGAATGAGGTACGTGGCAGACAGACAAACGAGTTCTTCACTTCCAAGAGCTGTGTGCAAATAGGTATTGGTAAATGCCTTTTTTCCTGTTGAAAAAAAAGATACAGAATGAACTAGACTTGTAAATGTTACTTGTTTTCCTACTTTAAATTATTTGCCTTTTACATAATAGGACATCAGAGAGAAAGAGTTATTTTGCCCCACTGAAAGCCCATGGTTGTATAACAGTGTCACAAAACCCACCACTCTGAAGAGCTGAAGGAAAGATTGTCAGGGTGGGCTTTTGGTTACTTAACTTACTCTAACTCCACTGGACTCAAATAGATCTGCCTATCTAGCTGTCAGTATTAACACCCAAGAGCCTCCACAATACCCCAAGAAACTGGATAAACAAAGTTTGGAATTAACAAAGTATGATATAATTAGGTGATTTAAAACAATGGATAACCAAGTTCATAAACAACAGCATCCATAAATTTACATCAGCAAGGAAGGGGATCTAGAAAATGTGGAATGATTTTTAAAGACTATTCCTATCCAGGGATATGTCTTGCTATGTAACCATATGTCGTGGTTTAACCCCAGCCAGCAACTAAGCACCACGCAGCCACTCGCTCACTGCCCCCCGCTGGGATGGGGGAGAGAATCGGAAGGGTAAAAGTGAGAAAACTCATGGGTTGAGATAAAGACAGTTTAATAGGGAARGCAAAAGCCGCGCATGCAAGCAAGGCAAAACAAGGAATTCCTTCACTACTTCCCATCGGCAGGCAGGTGTTCGGCCATCTCCAGGAAAGCAGGGCTCCATCACGCATAACGGTTACTTGGGAAGACAAACGCCATCACTCCGAATGTCCCCCCCTTCCTTCTTCTTCCCCCAGCTTTATATACTGAGCATGACGTCACATGGTATGGAATACCCCATTGGCCAGTTGGGTTAGCTGTCCTGGCTATGCTCCCTCCCAGCTTCTTGTGCACCTGGCAGAGCWTGGGAAGCTGAAAAGTCCTTGACTAGTAGGCTACTTAGCAACAACTAAAAACATCAGTGTGTTATCAACATTCTTCTCATACTAAATCCAAAACATAGCACTATACCAACTACTAGGAAAAAAAAAATTAACTCTGTCCCAGCTGAAACCAGGACACCATACCATCAGAAAAATTCTTTCAGGTTTTGATTTTGCGAACAGATTTACAGGGACGACATTTCACATGGGAACACCACAAAACTGGGATTCCTCACTTATACTAGAGTCAGAGTCAGGGGCTCTAGGGGGTTTTTGCACTTTTTATTAAAGAATTGAGGTTAGGAAGAAATCTTCCAGCTGAAAGCCACAGCTGAGAAAGAAATGGGGGACAAGAAAGAAAAAACAAGTCTGCTGAGCCATTTCCATCAAAAGGAGAAATTAACACACTTCCAAAATGGTCAGACTACTTTCCTGTCTAGTTCATCATAACGAGGATGGCTTTTATCAACTTGGATAGGGGTTTGAGCATCCCATGGACTAGTTTATTTGTATATTGCTCCAGCAGATGCTTAGGCAACAGATAGGAAAGAAAATAAATATAATGGTGAACCTTGATTAATCTGGAATAATTTACAGTATATTTAATAATTCTAATTCTTTACTGGTTTAGAGAGCCAGTGTTGCTAGCAGAGCAAAGCTGAGGGGGAAAACCCTGTAACAAAGCAAATTTGCTGCAAACTCTGCTCTCCTGCAAATACTTACACTTCAGTATCTTTTACATAAACTCAAATATCCGTATGTCAATGGAAATTATTTAATGTGCAAGAGAAAAGCATTAATCTATAATGTTACAAAGGTTGTACTCTCATCCTGCTCTTATTGAAGAAAAGCTTGGGTTTAGAACATAAGCTTTATAAAAGCCAACATAACCTCTTCACTGGGGGTCCCTTTTTTGCTGCCTGAAATAACATGTATTGATTATTGGACCATATACCTAGACATGGAAATTTCAGACATGCTTTAAAAGAAACAATGTCTTTGCAACTCCACTACAGTACAAGAAACTGGAACTGAGCAACAACATGAGCCAGTGGCAAGCTTTATGTCTTTATTCAGAATCTGGACAAATACTGACAAATAAACTGTTCCCTAAACTATCCGGACAGTTTCAGTCCCAAACATTTAGAGCTCCCACAGCCTAGGAACAGGAGAGGAACAATTTCAGAAAGACCCACAGTCACAGACTGCTCCATCTCACTACTGAGATCAAACCCTATGAAGATTTTCATGTGAGAAAACAGAATTTGGACTTAATGTCAAATACATCACTGCAGTGATCATCAAGTGCTCATAAAACTCCTACTCTGTAATGAAATTACACACTATTTTTGTTCAAGAAGCTAAGCATACCATGCAGAACTAACTTTAAGTATCATGATATTGTGTCCATGGGACACGTGGTGTGAATTAGAAATGCATTTTTCTTGAACTTTATAGTATTCTGCATTCACTGAAAAGAAGATTGCACTCTGGCAAAGGAGTCTTGAAGTCCCTTATAAATAATTCCTTCTACAATATAAAAAATAATAGATTCACTATAACTGGAAAATTAAAGCTGTTTGACTAAATTGCTTCTTTTCATAAAAAATTCATGTCCTATTTCTTTAATTATAATTAGTCTTGTATTTTATCATTTGACTGAGAAGTATGTGTTTCGGTATTAAGAAAATGCAAAATACGTTCTTCACCAGTTGTTTTGCACAGCAAAATAAGAATTCAGAGTAAGAGTGTGATAATTAGGTGTAATGTCTGTGTGCCTCTGTGATGCACTAATGTATTTTTCTCAATTCTATTTATGTTAACAGTTTTGGAATTCTATAATTTTCTATTTATGTAACCAAGGACTTAACTACGGCATTTTGTACAACGCAGTAAAGAGGAAGTATTCAACTGAAGGAGATTAGAAGTATCAAAAACTGCAATGTGAGAACTGTCTAAATATGAATGAATCTTACAGAAAAGGGAGTGCTGGCCTTGACAYGTCACTTCTGATTTCTTCAGAGATCAGCCCTGGGAGAGAGCGCTGCTGGTGAGCTGTTTCACAGACACGTGCAAATGGCATTCACTGAAGATGCACAACTGGAACTAGTTGAACTTGGTATACAATGAAATTTGACAGTATAAATTACAAATTCAAGTCTCTCTGGCAAGATTCAGAGCAGTTATGTTAGTGTCCTAGTAGGACTTTAACGTCCAACATACTTTCCAGAGACCCCCACATAGGCATATGCAGAATTTGCTTTAACAGCAGGTAGATATTCTCCTGAACACAGGAGGCTATGAAGTGAGATTTTGGATGCTATATAGAGGAATGCACACTTTCCAAAATCAAAAGAAGGATGGCAGCCTATCCTAGATACAAGGAAACTGAAAGCCTTTCTTTTGAAAACTAAAGATTAGATGGTAACTCTGCCCATTTTTTCTCAGCCATTTCTATTGCTACTCTCTTTATTTCTACTTTCACGTCCTAGAAATACACAAAAAACCCACATGGGAGCCAATCCATACATAGCCCTGCTATTTWGGCTGTCAAAGGATAGAGGGTTTTGCAATGATGCAGAGGTTATAGTGGACATCTTGCACAAAAAGAACGTCCAACTGATGCTGAAAAAGAGCCAGCAGAGAATAAACTCAGCGGTGCTTTTAAATCATTTGGCTGACTCTGTTCAGACTTACAGACCTGGCTTCACAGAGTGGCTGCTGTAGTGCCACTGCCTGGAGACATCCCTCCCTCTGAGGGTGGACTCTTCTGTGTCTGCACAGGGATGCACCTCTAGGTCCAGTCCTCCGTCTTAATTAGGATACTTCAGTAGAGAGATGGAGGCCTGTTTGGAGGACCTGGCCACTCACCAGCATTGCATGCCAGAGGAACACAACTGTCACATCAAGAAAAATTAAGAGTAGCTCCTACACAATGTTTTTCATTTGCATTTCTATGTGATGACAGACCATCATCACCACAAACTTTGCACCTCCTTATTTATGAGAAATCATTGCCTCTTTTTAGGAATCTTTAGTACGGCTGCATCAAGCACCAGAAACAACAGCTTCAGAGGATGTACTTGCCTGGAAAAACAGAACAGAGAGACCTTTACAAAAGAGTCCTCAATACCATTTATTTAGACTTGTCTGCTGGATCTGAAGAAACCTAATATGCCCTTCAGCTTTATCAAACTAGCAGCCATTTCTGCTCACCACATTTTAGAGCTTTCCAATGAAACAATGCTAAAATACCTTACAAAGGGTTGTTTAAGTAAGTTGTTCTCACCTGGGGAAAATCCAGTCCATGGCTGATTCTGTACCTGGCTCTCAGGATCCTCCCAGGACCAGCTTCTGAGCCTACAGGCACCTACACACACATCGTTACACTTCCGTAGTGATGATGATTTCTGTGGTGTGGATGGGAAGGGTATGTCACCAAAGGAAGCGTGGCCAAAAGCATTTATCCTTTCAGGATGGCATATTCCTGTGTGATGGTCTAACTTCTCTCCAGTTATAACCTGAATTTTTTCTTAATCAGATAACAAATGTAGACAAGCATCCCTCCCTCACCCCAAGTCTTTCCTAGCAGCTCTATTATATTTCATCTCTTGACATAAGCTTTTTTTTTTTTAGTTTTTATTTAATGAAAAAGACTGGATCCTTCAGCTCATTCCTGACACCCTTTGTGCTGATAGATCCAGTGGACTAATGACCTCCCGCCAGTGGGTGCCAAAAGGCAGAGCAGGTAGTACCAAAATCTGTTCCAAGCTGCCATCATGAAGCCTCCACACCGTGATCAGGGCACACTCCACAGGATATTAGTGGCATCTCTGAGAAATGTCTCTGTTTCTGGTAGTTGCTGAGTGTCCATCTGGAGCTCCAGTTACACCATCACTGCAGTGAAGCAGCACACAGAGCTGATGCAGCATTTGGTGCTTGGGCTTGCAGCCCTCATTTGTGTGAAGGACTCAGACACCCACCTAAATATGGCTGTGTGAGCACTGTTTAAAGCACACATTGCATAAATGTTAACGCTCACTAATCTCTCAAACATGAGAAAGGCAGGGTAATTTACTGGTAAACATACTTCCCTGAGTAGTCCTCATATATTCCCATCTTCCTCAGAGTTTTTCAGCTTATGATCATGTCAGGCTTCTTTGGCTGAGGTGGTGCCAGGCATCCTCTCCTCTTCTGATTGAAACCTGAGAGACAAAGAGAGCTTGTGCTGGGTCCTGCAGAATAAAACAAAATCAAGCCAAATAAAGTGACAGAATCAAGGTCAACCCACAGCACAAAAGGACGCGTGGAAAACACATCCTATTTCTAGGTACAGAACGAGTAGTTTAGGAAATGGACTACATGCAGTAGGGGCACAGACTGTAACAGCAAAGGTCCAATACACTTTGTGACTGGCATTTCATATGGAACATTTATTGACTTAACCAGTACATTTTATCCTATGGCTGAACATCCCTGCACTTTCAACCTGAAGAGAGGATGCGGGCAAGCACAAGCAAATCCTGTCAGTTCTAGACCCTTTAACTGCATCCACAGGGGTAGGCTTCACTGTATGGATGGAGACAAATGGATGGCATTTTAAAAGCAGGCCCTTCTTATTTAAAAAGAGAGTGGATTTTAAAAGTTGATTCAAACAGTTAACAAAAATGAGGACAGGTTCGTCCTGGAGAGAAAGTTTTGTGATCGCTGGAGAGTAACAAACCAGAAGGAGGCATCAAATGCCATTAAAATAATGGAAAGAGCATCCCCTTTCACAGAGTGCAGCAGGGGAGGGTTATCTTTCCAAAAATGTGCTAAAACTAAGGAATAGATATTAAACCTTCCATTTCCTTGTCACACTAGAGATTTAGGTGTGGTCTTAAAAACAAGTACTGATGAATATTTAATATTACGTCATTGATGAGATGAAAGGCAGTTTTGCAACCATTTCAGAGTCAGATGAGCATGGAAGAAACTATCAACAGAAGATGTACTAGCACATAACAGCTGAGGGCTTGTCATGGTTTAACCCCAGCCAGCAACTAAACACCACAGAGACGCTCGCTCACTCCCCCAACCTCCAGTGGGATGGAGGAGAGAACTGG
Source organism: Phoebastria nigripes (assembly GCA_035582835.1). Lineage (NCBI taxonomy): Eukaryota > Metazoa > Chordata > Aves > Procellariiformes > Diomedeidae > Phoebastria > Phoebastria nigripes. Next base: position 312,004 of record JAYKAV010003089.1, on the reverse strand, counting down.
GAGGGTAAAAATAAGAAAACTTGTGGGTTGAGATAAAAACAGTTTAATAATTGAACTAAAATAAAGTAAAATAGTAGCAGTAGTAACAATAATAATAGAATATACAAAGCAAATGATGCACGATGCAATTGCTCCCACCAACTGATGCCCAGCCAGTCCCTGAGCCTCGATTGCTGCTTCCCGGACCACACCTCCTAGTTTATATACTGAGCATGATGTCATATGGTATGGAATACCCTGTTGACCAGTTGGGTTAGCTGTCCTGGCTATGGTCCCTCCCAGCTTCTTGTGCACCTGGCAGAGCATGGGAAGCTGAGAAGTCCTTGATTAGCGTAAGCACTATTTAGCAACAACTAAAACATCAGTGCATTATCAACATTATTCTCATACCAAACCCAAAACACAGCACTATACCAGCTACTAGAAAGAAAAGTAACTCTATCCCAGCTGAAACCAGTATGGGGCTGATTCACAAATAAAAATTATCGATTGAAAAACAATTATTTTCATTGTTTGCTTCATCCTGAAGCAAAGAAAGCCCAAGTATACAATTCAGCAACACAGAGAATAACAACTCAGTATGAGGCACTAATAAAGCACCATCATTTTGCTCAAGTGGATAAAAACTCTAAATCATATGGGCACCTCCAGTAATTTGTTGTATGGCTGAATCCTGAACTTAGGTGAATAAAACACTGCATGAGACCTTATTCAGAGGCAATTATGCTTCTTCAGAACCAATGTGGCACAAGTGGATATACAATAGGTACAAAATATATTTTTATTATTTATAATACTAATAATTGTTACACTAACTTTTGCTCTCTGACAACCAGAAAACAGCACACAAGCATAATGCAGTTCAGGACACAAGACTGGGAAAGCTATGCAGACTAGCACAGCAGCATCACAAAGACCCCTATAATCTCTGTGTGATCTGGCACGTGGTCAGTTATTTCATTCTCCTGGAAACTATATTGAACACTTTACCAAAATTATTCCTGTTGTCCATCATCTTCTCTAAAGGAGGCGTGTCACACTCTGGGTGTTTTTTGTGCCAGGTTGCTTCAATCTGGTGCTATTGCCACACACAGAGCAGAGCATACAGACTACAAGGGCAACCTTATGTCACACGTTCTGGGTTAAACATAACCAGTTACAGTTAAGAGAATAGCTGGAATCAAACCTACTGTGTCCTCCCTTTGGCCATATTTTTGTGTTAGAGCCTCAAACTCTTTCCCCATGGATGATCTTGGGATCGCAACTGCTGTGAACGATGGTCAGAGCTGGAGGAGGCCTTTAACAGGTGCTGCTTTTTATGCATTGCATTTCTTACTCTTTAGATACATGCACACTCTTGGCTGTAAGTCTAAAGCAATGATGAACACCATGAGCTGAAATGAACCTTACTGAGAATGATAAACAGATTATTAATGCTAGGGAGAGAATGGGAAGCAGTAATGCATGGCAATCTAGAGTCTTTCAAAATAAAGAGGTTTAATTAGGCATAAAAGCCAGAGACTACAGCCTGCCTGATTTGGTAAAATCTTAGCAAGAAAAAAAAAACAAAATTATTAATCTGCAATTTAATCCAAGGAATAATAATTTTTAAAAAAAAAAACACCAATAGGGAATCAAGCAGGTCACACTGGAACAGCCAAGACCAACAGCAGGACAGGAAAAGGCTTAGGAAATTTTAAACAGGCAATAAAGTAAATTCTGCTTTTCATAAATCATATGCATCAGCAGAGACACACATTAGAGCAATACACCTGCTTATTAGGTAACTGGTGAGAACATGTTCATTGCTAATCTCAGACCAGAAATTTTGTGCATTATTAAATTACAGCATAACATAAAAGCATGATAGAAACACTTTGAGGCTACAAATGTGGCAACAGCAGCTCTTCAGAGCAGGCAAGTGATGTCTGTATAGATGCTGAAAAAAGATGATGCTTCAAACAGGATATGACTTTCTCCATCTTGCTTCCTTTCAAGGGGGTAAAATACATATATTTTACATACATATACATATCACGTATGTAATATATATAATGAGTTCAGCTTAAAAAATAGGAGTGTTAGTGCTCTCTTGAGAAATTGTTTACTCCCTCTGCTATTCAGTGAGCCTGGGATTAAATCCTCTAGGGCCTTATCCTGAAGCTCTCAAATAAATAGTAGTTAGCCTATGAGTAGTGTTACCGATTTTGAAGTACAACTGGTTCTACCTGCAGCAGAGACCTCTCATAAGTCTGTGTAGCCTGCCTACAGTTTCTTATGCTGCATGCAGCCTAATTTACATGAGAAAAATGAAATGGTGAAACTATTTGTAAGTTACTCCAGTAGCAGAATAAAAGAGAAATGAATGTGCGAGTTAGAAGTACTCACACAGTTCAGGACCGATATGTTCAAGTCACCATTTTATAAATGAGAAAGGCAGTTAAAGCAAGCTTGACATCTTGTGTGTCTCCTTCCACTTCTGAAAAATATCTTTGTTATGTTAGCACTGCACTGCCCCTCGTCAGAATGGCATTTTGCCAATATTGTACAAACACTGAGTAAAATGACCTCAGTGAAACAGGGGCCAAGAAATTAACGCAGACTGCTGGAAGAGTACCAGAAAATGACGCACACACCTACGCCCCACGATGGAGAACCATGGGGAGGTCAAAAAGCAGATTGCAAGATGATAAAAAAACAGCACAACAGCTACAGGGATTCACCAGCTCGGGCGCACACGGCTGACAGCAGTGTGTCCGTAGGGGGCTGGCGGGCGCAGCAGGAGCTGTGCCACCCGCTGCAGTCAGCGTGGCAGACGGCCGTTGTGGTACRCCTGCAGACTGGCTTGGGGAAATGCTGGAGAGTAACCCACAGACCCCGCAGCATCAGTCAGCCCACCCAGAGGTTTGCAACACTGCTGTAGCACACACCTCGCAGATCCCAGAGAAACCTTTCCCTCAACAAAAAGAGGAAAATGAAATGAAATAAAACAGATCTAAACTTCAGCACATCAGGTTCAAGTACCCTCTGTTTGCATATAAAGCTTCAGGAAAAGTTTCTGAATATTTATCTTCCATGACAAGTGGAGACTAGAGAAATCTTTGTAATTTGTCTGAAAAACACACTTCTGTTAGGCGTATCAGCCAGGTTGTTCACAATTTCCCGGCCAGGGTGATCTTCCCTCACTGTTAGTAGTCTTGGCTGCTCACTCCTTGCGTGAGGAAAATCTGACAACAAGTTTTTAGAAATGCTCTGCAGTGAATGAACAAGGTGACCACTTCTATCAGCCTTTTGCAACAGAGTTACAGGAGATAAAAGGGAAAACAGGTAGCAAATGCTTTTGAAATGTATTACGTATTCAGGTTGAGCATCCAACAGTGCCCAAATGGCTGTAATCCATAAAAGTTTCTCAGTAAGCAGAAAATGAAGATTCATCTCAACCCAGCAGAAAAGGAAGAGGAAGCAAACTGAAGAATTTTACTGTGTGTTTTGCTTGCTTGTTAGCTATTTTAAGCAATTTGTCCTTGGCTGTGTGACCTCAAAAGGTGTTCACACTTCACGGTTCACAACTGCAGGAACAGGTTTTTCTGTTCAGTCCACCAGATTTCTTTATGTAGGGTTTTTTTTTTAATCTCACAATGTCTTCCAGCTGTAGAAGTGTGTATCTTTCAGGGAGAACAACTATTCATTTGTTCTAGGCTGGAGTTAAAGCCCTGTTGCCACAGGGTTTTATCTCCTGCTGCAGTGACCCACCGCTGTTTTCATTGTGGGTCTGCTCCCTCCCTGATACAAAGTGAAAAAAAAAAAAAAAATATCATTTAGATCAAAATGGTGGAGAAATACCTTTTTTAATGCTTTGCCTCTGAAGACTTACAGCCTACTATGAAAACAGTACAACTTTCTTAGGGAGCCATCTATGAAAAAATCCATACCATTACTCTGTAGAAATGTTCATGCACTCAGTACCTCTTGACATTGAAGTTACTTGAGAATCCTTCGACTGCCAGGTATGAAGATGGTTGAGAAACTCAAGAGCTCTTCAGCACAAAGTCCTATGTACTTTCTTTAGTGCAGTACAACAAAAAGATGTGATACACACTTACGAGAGACACAGACTCTCATTAGCACTTCTCTACATGGCATCCCAACAAGTTGCAGGACCTGCACCAGCCCTCACATGCAGCAGGTGAAGGTATTTTGTTATAAGACAGACCTTAGCAAAATAGCCCACTAGCATCGTTTGTGCAAAACATGCAAGAAATGCTTTTATACGGACATCTAATGTTTACTTAATCGGCTTGGAAAATACCTCCACACAAACAGCAAAGCACATAACAAAGCATTCAGTAAGTTAGATTAATGTAACGTTACCTTCAGCAATCACCTAAGTGTTAAGACAGCTTTTGCCAAAGTGACCAGATAAGTCAATGGTAGAAAAGGAAGTGGAAATCCAGTTACCTATTTTAATTTCTACAACATATTACCTCCTGAAGATTAGATTTTTCCCATCAGCTACTTCAATATAACAGACAAGATAGAAGAAGTATTTCCTTCTGTTCCATAAACAGGTCTCTAAGTTTGAATAATGTGTAATTTCACTAATGAGGCAAAACAAAGGTCATAGTATCTACAAGGAGCTTGACAGTCATAGGTTTTCAGATTAGAAAGTCTTATCAGGGAACCTTGCCTCTGACAAAATACATATTAATTGATAAGTCACCTCTGCACACAAAATAAAGACTTAAGGCTGAAAAACATGTATGCCTAAGGTTGGAGACTCATTTCCCCCTCCATTTTGTAACTATGCAGTAAAACTAGATGAGTGCCTAAAGGATGCCTCACTAGAAATATTTTAACTTAGAAAAGTTATAAGAGTATTGGTAAATTGCTAAATAATCTCAACTCTGAAATGCACCAATTGTTTGACAAATATTTCTACAGTTGCAGCAGTCAGTTTAGCACAAATTTGAAGAGCAAAAGCACATAGCTAAAATGTTCTGTAATGGTCAGTGTAGAAACAGTTAAAACCTAGTCCTGTTCTTATAGAAACCAAATAAAATTTGATACTTTTTAATGAAAACATAATAGAGCCTTTGATTCCCCATCAGAATTGATCGTCAGTGCTGTCAATAAAACATTTTCTCTGAACATACCCTGTAAAATTACAAGACTCTCCTCAAGTCTTTCAAAGGCTTACTCCTTAAAGCCGAAATTGCATTTTCATTGATAGAAAAGACTTTTTCAGCATTTCATATCATAAGCTTTCTCATAGAAAAGGTCACCTAAGACTCCCTCTCACACTTTTTTCCCCTAGAGTGGCTTATGTCAGGTGCTTCAGTGGAAGGCAGGACACTTCTACAACCGTATTAAGAGGAGGATATTGTACCATAAAAGACAAAAATGTCTTCCTGACCCTACCTGGTGATTAGCTTAGGTCATGAAGCTTTTTGCTGCTACAGTGCCAAAAAGATAGTTTCATCTTTAGGAAGGAAATCACCTTATTCCTGGATTCTATATCTGCACTTTCTTTATGGAAAATGTTGAAGACTTATATTTTTATTACAGCAGGGTACCAAGAGAGAAAACATCCCAGCAGCAGTAAAATCAAGACATGTCTGCATCTCTTTAGTACACCATTTCAACCCATAAAAACACACCATCCCAATATATCCACAGGTGCAGTTTAGAGCATAGAATAGCATTCATTTTAATTGTTCTTCTCCTCAAGCACTCCTTTTGCAGAAACATAATAATAATGCAATGTGGTTTTGAAATAATATCTAACATACATGGCATAATATTATCTATAGCACTACTCAGTGGATAGTGGATAGTTTTGACTCTTGTCACACACAATTAAATTCATTCTAAGAAATAAAATTAGAAAGGATGAAGCAATATATAAAAATGACTGCAATGACTAAAAGCACTCTCTACTTAAAAATTGCATTTGCACATTACCGTGCATGTCTATAATAATTTTCTACAAAATCTCCCTATTTATTCAAAACCAGAAAAAGAAACTCTTACTTTCTGGAACGAGTCAAACTCAGTTACATCTCAGTTCCTGGAGAATGACCACCCCTTTACTGTGCGACTTCACCAGATGAGGACTCTTCATACCTACCTGCACCCTGCAGCAATGAACAGCTCACAGCAGTCAGTAACATTGCCCAGAGTGCCCTCAAGGTCAATACCATCACAAGAGACCAAACAGGTTTGTATGCATATGATCAATACAGGCAGAAATCCACAGCTTTTCAGCCTCCTACTGTGAAAGTCCTCGAGAAGTCAGAAAAATGAAAGCTCCTAAAAAGGCTGATCTTCTTTCTTGTTCCCCATTAATGTATGTAATCTGGAAACTATTATCCACCCGTACTCCCTGCTGCATACAGAGATCCGTGGGATTCAGTAGATTAATTGGCTTGTGGGTACTGAAAGAGATCACTTTGTTTCTTTAGAGCTGCATGTGGCAAGTGACAGGACCCAGAAGTGGATCATAAAGCGACAGGATCATAAAATATGACAACCAACAATTCCTCTCCTCAACTCAGCACTCACAACGCTCAGAGCTTCAGCACAAAGCATGTCTTGATTGCAAGGAAAGTGCCCTGTGCAGCGTACAGAGAATGGACATGGTGATGGCACTTCAGCCAGCAGGCACCGGTACTGGTGAACCTCAGCAGCTGTGGTGGAAGGGTAGTTTATCTGGTCTGGTGTCAAAGGCTACCTCCAAGCCACCATGGACATCATGTCTACAAACCAGGGCGTCAAAAAGGGATTCACATCCTCTTGTTATTTGAATACACAGCAGTGAGCTGTACCCTTTCCCTGCTTTACTTGTTGTCTGACATAATCTAAGTCTGTAGCTCAGAAGGTTATTCTAGAAGCAATGCCAACAGTACTGCTGTACTCAGTTGAGATTGTGTTAAACTGTCACTACCACAACTCCACTTCTCTAGAGCTGCCGTAAAATAACATTAAATGTTCTCTCAAAAAGTGCAGAGTAGGTGTGATGTTTATACTGTTCCCTTGGYGTTTGTACTAGGGTAATACTAGTGTGCATACAGCGTTATGGGAAAAAAGTCTGCAGATACTGTGTTTTACTTCACTTTTGCATTTATAAATAACTCATGCTCATTGTATCTGAGCACTTTTGTAATGCAATACTTATTGTATGGACTGCACAGGGTTCTATAATACTGCAAAATCATCTAAGTGTTTAATGCCTGCTGAATTAAGTATCCCATCCCAGAACCGGTATATTGCATACACAAATGTCCTCTCACTAGTCATTACAAAGGACTTGTTTGGTTTACAAATTCTTGTTTGGTTGCTTTCTTGACTGCTTGCCTTGGTTTTTAAACACAGCCTAGGAGAATTAAAGCACACTGATATAATAAATTTCAAACCTTGAGTATTCAGCAGAGAAATAGGTATTTTAAAACATTTATATCTTGGATTAACCAGGGGAAAATCTTACTTCTTTCAAGAACAGGATTACTTCTCAAATATTTATGCACCACCACTGCATAGCTGGTTAACAGCAACCAGTTGAAAAGCTTAATTCCTAACTTAGAAAGATAATTCCACACCTTCCTGAGCTYTAAAGAGAAATGCTAAGTTACACTGTTTTAATTACATTCCCTTGAAAGGTTAATTTTGGATTCTTAAAACTAACAGGGCATTTTTAGGAAAGAAAGCACCCTATGGATTTTATGACTTCCATGTGAAAACAAGCCTTTCAATGCTCCAAGAGCTTATGGAGTGCCTTTCCTACCTGGCTGTTTTTCATATCATAAATATAAGATTTTACATAAGCTAAACTAAAGATAATATTGAGCTCTTATTGGGTTTCTTAGATAACCAGTCTGTACATGCCATCTGCCATAACATTGTTATAGAAGGCTATTCTATAAACTTAGCCAACCAATTTACATTTCCTTCCCTCATGTACCTTTCCAGACTTTCCTCCAAGCAATTCCCTGTTTTAGAAACCCCATCTGCCATCTTCTAACCCCTCTTCTTTTAAATCTCTCTTCAAAATGCTCTTACTTCATCAGATCTGAAAATGCCAGTCTGCCCTCTTAAGATATTGTATGACAATTGACATTTTTGTTAAACCCATAAATTGTATATCACTCACATATGCTGCAATCTGAAGTTTATCATCGTCATTTTTCTCACATCCTAGTAGATTTCTAAATATTTTTAATTCTCTCATTTTTCAGCTGGGTTTTATCATGGGATGCAGTTCTGTAAAGTTTAATTATCTGAAAAACTGCTTGGTGGAACCAAACATGGGTTTGCACAAGACCTGAATAAAATAGTGCCTTTGTCTGAAACAACTAATAGAGTAAGAGGGATTTTCAAAGATAAATATTTGCAATATTATGATGTTTAGTCTATTAAAAAAACACATTTGTGTACTCGTTCATCAGAGCCATTTGAAATTTGCTGCTTGTTTCAGGTCTGAAGGGGCCCTGCATGGAAAACAGTTTAGTCAATTTTTCCAACAGCACCATCAGCCTACAAAGGATATTCCCTTTCCCAGCAGCCCTACTTTTCTCATACCCTTGTCACAGCATTATTGCAAGACTGCTAGCTTAAGTACAAAAATACAAAACTTTTAAAATAAATTAGAAAAACGTAAGATTAAAGGATTACTTCCATAGAAAGCTTAACCACACTGCATACATATTTTCTGTTCCTTAGTCAAGCTGGCAGCTGAATACCTCTGCTGCTCACTGCATACTGTATAATGTGCCTATGTAAACACTGCTGCAGTTCCTGACCTTTTAAGTATTTTGTCTATCTTAATAGATTTATCTGCATTTAACAACCAATATCCATGTACAATCTGCTCCTGTACAGGCATGCTGCATTTCTGCAGAAGGTAAAACCTCCACAGCAGCCACTCCAAAGAACTGGGGAGAAGAAACATGGCTATGACCTACTCATCTCTGAGTACTACCTAAGCAGAGCTACTACATAAGGTAGTTCAGAAGAAGGCACTGCCTCAACTGCTTATGAATACGGCAGTAGATATGCTCACCTTATACATTCAAGGATCCACACAAATCTTGTATAGTGCCATGAGGCTTACTTGGTTCTTATCTAATACACTGGAACATATGGTTTAGTTGGAGACTATTTTCTGGGAGGCTAAACCAAGCAGGATCCAACATGGTTTATATTGAGGTGACTGTCTCTTTGCCAGAAAATGACATCTTTAACACATACAGTTTTCATAATATTGCAGGTGTAATGCAAGATACAGGGGGACCCCAGACATGATTTTACAGCCTTCCTTGCTGTAGAGGACATGTTTAGGGAGGATTTACACGTACATACCTTCATGAGATGTTAAAGAGTTTCATGCAGTAGAGATGATTTCTGACAGAGCAATAACACAGAGGAGCCAGTTCAAAGAGTTGTAACAATTTTCCCCTCATCTCCATGTAAAGTTCAAAAGCATTTTCCCATCCATAAACTTTAATTGCTTTCCTTATAACTCAATGCAGACAAGGCACAGAAACTATTTTTAAATGAAACACACCTTTATTTTGTAAAGCTGTGATTAGAGGGGAGAAAAACCTTTAACCAAGGTCCTTCCACACCAATATACCCCTTAACCTGTCTATCTGCAGAACTCCACTGTAATGCAAGGGTACCCCAGGCGCTTCTTTTGGAGTGTGCTTCGCAAAGAGCATGCCAAAATGTGTCAGAAATTCAGTTTCAATGCCCTTTGAAGTCCTTTATTTATCACATATCCTTAAGTTCCCAAAGTTATAGCCATTTACAAGAGAAAGAACATTAAATTGTAATCTATTTTGTCTCATAACACTCTTAATTGCCAAGTTCAGTTCCTCTGGGGACTCAGCCCTTGCTCAGGTTCCCATTAATCCAGTGCCCAGAATTCATGGCTGCATCTTGAACTGCTGGCTTTGTTTTCCCTAGGAAAATCCCAGGTTTTAAATTTCTTTTGTTTGAACTGAAGATCAGGCAAAGCCAGAAAAACTGCATTGTTATAGGTGTAAAAACTGAGGTACACATGGAGATTGACTTACTGTGCTTCATGATATGGAAATGATAATTATTCCACGTTTTACTGAGTCAGAATCCAGTACATGCAGTCTAACAGAGACACAGTTACATCAAGCTACGGTGCAACATAAGGTAAGCTAAGTAGTACTTAGTACTTACTTAGTACTTCAGTAGTACTTTTCCATTGGCTATTTTTATATTGAGAATCATGTGTGCTGCAGTGTTATAAACTAAAACATATTAACACATTGCAAAATTGTCTGTTAAACACATGATTCAAAGTTAACAACATTCACCCATCTTCCTGTTTCACACAACAGTTATTCCTACACAGACACAGCAGACCACATACGAAATATACGCCTGCACCATCCAATGCATCACATGAGGCCCGTCCACTTCGTTGACTTCTGCACCATTAGATTAAGCCTAGACAAACAATTCAGCTTTTACCAAGAAACAGGGCAAGTCTCCAAGGCTATTATCCCAAACATCTCAGCCTGTTAGCTCTGAGGGCTTTCTGACTGGGTTATTAAAAAATTAACTCCTCCTCCCTATTCCTTRCTAGGTTATTTTAGGTCAAATTTTATATTATATCTTTAGGGATCATTAATGACAAAGAGATGCATCAATCACCAGACATGCTGTAAAGTTTATAAGATGACTGACTTTTATGGTTTCCCTGGCTTTTCTCACAAGATTTGTAGAGTAGTGTAATGAAAATGAATGATGAGCTGCTGTTAATTATCAGAGATTTCACGCATCTGCCTGTGTAGGAAAGGTCTTGACAGAGGAAGATGAAGAAAAATTACTTGTAAAACTGAGAAAGAAGTACAGAAGGAAAAGCGTAAATGGAAAACAGATGAAAACTTCATAGAATTAGCAAAATCAGAATAAATAAAGGATCTGCCTGCCAGAAGGAAAAAGGATATAACAGTCTCTCTAAGGAACAGCTACAAAAGTGTAAGCTATCCAAAATGGGGAGAAACCCAGGCAAAGTAGCTGCAGAAAGAGAGAAGAGGAGGAGTTTATTGGAAAATTCACATAACGTTGACTAAAAGACCTCCCAAGCCTGGTAGAAGATGAAAGAAAAATCTTCCTGTCCTGTGCCAATATAGGTGGGGAGCAAAAGAAACAGATCTGCATTTTCTGTCCTTAGCACAAAGCATGAGAAATTGTGTAAGATACGCTTCATCAGCATTTTACATTGCCACTTCTTCTGTAGTTTAACATGTTGAGCATTTGAAACTGGACAGCAATTATTTTCCTCTTGTATTTTATAATGGAAAACATGTTAGCTGCAAAAATGATGAAAACATTCCTAGAGCTCTGGTCTTCCAAACTGCAATACAGAATAGGAAAAAAAAAAACTACTCTTCCTGTAGCATCAATGCTGCTGACATCTGAAGAGCATGGTTTTATCAAAATTTGGTCTTCTGCCTGTAGTTATACAGGAAAATCAGGAGCATGTACACATGAATGGCTAGTAATAAGCTTCTCTGCCTTTTTCTTATGAGCAAGCAAGAAAACTGCAGGGTTCAGACACATTGCACGTGTATGCCTGAGGTTTTGAAAGGCCAGTGCTGGTTCTTACTACAAAACGAAACAGATTCTGCTGTTCTCACTGGACACAGAGAGCAGCAGGTTCCACAAAGCAATCCCTCTCATTTTAATTGGACTATTTGTAAGTTAAAATATAATTCACCTCCCAGGATCTGACATTTAAATTACACACAGAAGAATGCTGTGCTGCATAGTCCCTTAATATACATAACGTTCATTGATACTAAAATGCTTTTGAGATGGACTGATTGATTTATTGAACAGCTGGATTTCTTGAACTGAAGGTGGTATTAGTATTTTGTTTGCATTAATCCAAAGGGAAGATTTAGAATCATCCCCTAAAAGTGCAAAATTCCAGACTGAGGCAACCCCCTATAGAACTCCTCTGTCGGTGGACCCGTCTGACAACAAATAAATTTGCCTGCACTTACCCTGAGGTTTTATGATCTGTATTGTGTGACCTGTGACAATGGCTCTCAGTCCAATTTTTATTAGTCTTTTAATATCAAGTTGAAGCTTGATCCATTAATTGGATCTGTGCCACCTGGGATACGTTCACCATCTTCACAGTCAGCCTCAGGGGGGGGTGAATTGCAGCAATACCTTCTGAGAACTATTGCCCTTTTGGGAGAAAGGAAGTCGAGTTTTGTAGCAAGCTGGAGGTCAGATGTGATACTTCTGGAAACTGCATCTTTGACACAATGAGGCTTTGCACAAATGTGACAAATGGGGCTGTATATCTTCTAAAGAAGCTTTTGGCCTTGCCTGGGCTGGCCTGGCCCTCATTCTTGAGCTAGGACAATCCTGGCAAGAGGAAACAGAAGGAGTAATAAAGCCACAGAGCACTAGGCAAAGCAGAAAATGGATGAAATACAGTGCAGAAAAATGCCAAGTTTGCACACAGGGAAAGGATAGGCCCTGAGCTGGTCATCAATGCTCCGTAGTGAGACCTTGCAGCTGGGACAGGCTTTTGCACAAAACCGGCAGCTCCAAGTTCAGTAGCAGTCAAAAAACTAAGACATGCATTGGGAGTTTTTAAGATAGGAGTAGAGAACAAAACACAATATGTAATTGCGTCACTGTACAAATCCTTTACTTGAATGCAATACCTTGAATACTTTGAGCAGTCCTGATATCCCAGCTTCAAAGGAGATGCATTAGAACTGGAAAATTTTCAAACACAGGCAACAAAGATACTCAAAATTATAAAGCAGCTTTCATGAGAGGAATGGTTTAGCAGACCAAATTTAGACAGCCTGGAAAAAGGAGTATACTTGAGTGAAATGATAGAGGCTTTCAAGATCATAATTATCATAGAAGAAGTCGATAGGGACTGGCTGTTTCCTCTGCTAATGCAAATAAACAGAGGCCATCAAATGAAGGTGGCTGGAGCCAGGTTCAAAACCAGCAAAAGGATGCTGCCTACAAAACTGGTCGTACATAGGTGTGTGAAGCCCCTTGCCAGATGATGCTGTGGATGAGGAACTTCAGGTGGCTTCAGGGAGTGCCTGAAAAAGCTGCTTTGAATTTTTTCAAAGCATCTGTGTAGCAACAATCGAAACAGGGTTCTGTTGCAACCAAAAGCTTCCCAGCAGCAACTGAATCCTATCCAGTAACAAGAACAATGTTAAAAAAACCCCATACTTTACCCTGCTTTCATCCAACCTGTTGCAGTCTCTAAGCTGTAAGTCTGCCAAAGATTTAAGTCCTTTTTAACCCTTTAACTTTTTACCAAGTTTTTAACAATGTTGTGTAGCAGTCGGACAGTGGTATGAACCGGTCATGCTCCTCTTCAGGTCTGGTTGTACTGCTCTGGTCCCTCTCACCACTCCATGTGCTCTCAGGACTGCAGATATCCAGGCATGCTCCAAAAAATCAGTTTCTCTGCAGAACAGAGCCCCATGGCTATGTTGCATTTCACAATAACATGGGAAAGGCAAGCTTTTAGCCCTTCAAGTACAGGTCACCAACAGTTCTGGTTACACCTAGCAGATACTAGTGAGAAATGAAGCACAGTAAGATACTGAGGAATCAAGGCATGGGGAATACATTTCAGAGAAATCTTATTCACAGTTCCTGCTAACCTCAACATCACGGTCATGTACAAGAGCGAAATACTTATGATTTATGCTGCCGGTTTACTACTGAAGGCTTTTTAAACTCTATCCTTCCTTCGTTAAGTGGATTTATAATCATAGAATCATAGAATCATTAAGGTTGGAAAAGACCTCTAAGATCATCGAGTCCAACCATTAACCCAACACCACCATGTCCACTAAACCATGTCCCTAAGGGCCTCATCTACACGTCTTTTAAATACTTCCAGGGGTGGTGACTCAACCACTTCCCTGGGCAGCCTGATCCAATGTTTAAACACTCTTTCAGTAAACAAATTTCTCCTAATGACCAATCTAAACCACCCCCAGAGCAACTTGAGGCCATTTCCTCTTGTCCTATCGCTAGTTACTTGGAAGAAGAGACCAACACCCACATCGCTGCAACCTCCTTTCTGGTAGTTGTAGAGGGCAATAAGGTCTCCCCTCAGCCTCCTCTTCTCCAGRCYAAACASTCCCAGTTCCCTCAGCCGCTCCTCGTAAGACTTGCTCTCCAGACCCTTCACCAGCTTCGTTGCCCTCCTCTGGACATGCTCCAGCACCTCAATGTCCTTCTTGTAKTGAGGGGCCCAAAACTGAACACAGTATTCAAGGTGCGGCCTCACCAGTACTGAGTACAGGGGCACGATCACTTCCCTACTCCTGCTGGCCACACTATTTCTGATACAGGCCAGGATGCCGTTGGCCTTCTTGGCCACCTGGGCACACTGCCGGCTCATATTCAGCCGGCTGTCGACCAGCACCCCCAAGTCCTTTTCCGACAGGCAGCTTTCCAACCACTCTTCCCCAAGCCTGTAGTGTTGCATGGGGTTGTTGTGGCCAAAGTGTAGGACCTGGCACTTGGCCCTGTTGAACCTCATACAGTTGACCGCAGCCCATCGATCCAGCCTGTCCAGGTCCCTCTGCAGAGCCTTCCTACCCTCGAGCAGATCAACACACCCGCCCAATTTGGTGTCGTCTGCAAACTTACTGAGGGAGCACTCAATCCCCTCATCCAGATCAGTGATAAAGATACTGAACAAGACCGGCCCCAAAACGGAGCCCTGGGGGACACCGCTYGTGACYGGCCRCCAACCGSATTTCACTCTGTTCACCAYAACTCTCTGGGCCTGGCCGCCCAGCCAGTTTTTTACCCAGCGAAGAGTACACCTGTCTAAGCCATGAGCCGCCAGCTTCTCTAGGAGAATGCTGTGGGAGASASTGTCRAAGGCTTTACTGAAGTCCAGGTAGWCCACATCCACAGCCTTTCCCTCATCCACTAGGCGGGTCACCTGGTCATAGAAGGAGATCAGGTTGGTCAAGCAGGACCTGCCTTTCATGAACCCGTGCTGGCTGGGCCTGACCCCCTGGTTGTCCCACACATGGCTTGCGAGCACCCCCAAGATGAACTGCTCCATAATCTTCCCCAGCATCGAGGTCAGGCTGACAGGCCTGTAGTTCCCCGGGTCCTCCTTCCGGCCCTTCTTGTAGATGGGCGTCACATYGGCAAGTCTCCAGTCGTCCGGGACCTCCCCCGTTAACCAGGACCACTGATAAATGATGGAGAGTGGCTTGGCAAGCTCCTCCGCCAGCTCCCTCAGCACTCTCGGGTGGATCCCATCCGGCCCCATAGACTTGTGAGCATCCAGGTGGCGTAGCAGGTCTTTAACTTCTTCCTCCTGGATTATGGGGGGTTTATTCTGCTCGCCGTCCCCATCTTCCAGCTCAGGGGGCTGAATACCCTGAGGATAACTGGTCTGACTATTAAAGACTGAGGCAAAGAAGGCATTAAGTACCTCAGCCTTCTCCTCATCCTTGGTGGCAATGTTCCCCCCTGCCTCCAATAGAGGATGGAGGTTCTCCTTGGCTCTCTTTTTGTSATTAATATATTTGTAAAAACATTTTTTGTTGTCTCTAAYGACAGYGGCCAGATTGCGTTCTAGCTGGGCTTTTGCCCTTCTGATTTTCTCTCTGCATGACCTAACAAGATCCCTGAACTCTTCTTGAGTTGCCTGCCCCTTCTYCCAMRAGTGGTAAACGCTCCTTTTTTCCCTGAGTCCCAGCAAGAGCTCCCTGTTCAGCCAGGCCAGTCATCTTCCCYGCCCATTCTTCTTAGGGCACAYGGGGACAGCCTGCTCCTGCACCTTTAAGACTTCCTTCTTGAAGAACGTCCAGCCTTCCTGGACCCCTTTGCCCTTCAGGACTGTCTCCCAAGGGACTCTCTCGACCAGTGTCCTGAACAYGCCAAAATCCGCCCTCCAGAAGTCCATGGTAGTGGTTTTGCTGGCTCCCCTCCTKACTTCACCAAGAATTGAAAATTCTATCATTTCATGGTCGCTGAGCCCAAGACGGCCTCCCACCACCACATCTCCCACCAGTCCTTCTCTCTTTGTAAACAGCAGGTCGAGCGAGGCACCTCCCCTGGTAGGCTCACTTACCAGCTGCGTCAGGAGGTTGTCTTCCACACACTCCAGGAACATCCTAGACTGTTTCCTCTCTGCCGTGTTGTATTTCCAGCAGACGTCCGGGAAGTTGAAGTCCCCCACGAGAACAAGGGCTAGCAATTGCGAGACTTCTGCCAGCCGCTTGTGGAATGATTCATCTGCCTCTTCATCCTGGTTGGGTGGCCTATAACAGACTCCCAGCAGGATATCTGCCTTGTTGGCCTTCCCCCTCATCCTTACCCATAAGCACTCGACGTTATCATCATCACAATTGTTGAGCTCTAGACAGTTGAAACACTCCCTAACATACAGAGCCACCCCACCACCTCTCCTTCCTCACCTGTCCCTTCTGAAGAGCTTATAGCCCTCCGTTGCAGCACTCCAATCGTGAGAGTCACCCCACCATGTTTCTGTGATGGCATCTAAGTCATAGCTATCCCGCTGCACAATGACTTCCAGCTCCTCCTGTTTGCCGCCCGGGCTGCGTGCATTGGTGTAGATGCACTTGAGCTGGGCTATCGATTTCACCCCCAACATTGGCATGCCATCCCTAGGCTCATCTCTAGTGAGCCTGGTTTTAACCCCTTTCCCCTTTGCATCTGAAATACAAAATCTAAAAGTTTAATATAAAAAGGATTTTGAAAGTTTTGATGCAGCGTTAGCTAAACAATGTTGTATTCCCTCATGTCAGAGAGCTACAAGCCTAAAGCAGCCCATAGCAACCAATCTCTCAAYTACAATGAGCTTTGTCAAAGCTATATACGTCAGAAGGTACCTGAGTACTCGGAGACTATGGGGTAATAGCAGCTCAGCCCCCACGGTAATGAAAAAATTGTTCAAAGAGAACTCAGGCAATGTTCCCTCCAGCAGTGGCAGCAGGGTAGCTGAACAGGGCAATTCAAGACAAAAAAAGAGATGCAGCACAACCCCCACAGTGAGCGGGCATGATCTGCCTTATCCCATTCCTAATCATTCCTGTACATTCAGCTGACAGTGTCCAGTGACAAGCCCTGCTCCCTGCACATACCAGCCTTAGGCAGCTCCCCAGTAAGCCCATTTTAAACGTCTACTCTCCCACCTTCACTGCTCTGTGCACCATGGAGGGTATATTTAATATTCTCCTCCCAATAGTTCAGTGTGCTAAAAATAGTTATCACGGATTAAAAACCTGCCAAAAAATTCAGCTTTACATTTTTGAAAGCTCCCTTGGAAATGAGGAGCAAGACCATTTTGAGGTTACAACAAGCACACAAAGCTAGGGGAGACTTTGGGAAGTGAGAAAGAAACAGCCTGGAGACATGCTGGATATGCACAAACGTGCCAAGAGGTGCCAGAGGGACATAAACCATTAACCCATGGGTTAAGAGTAAGTCGAGGCTCGCAAATGTCATGTGGGAGATGTAAGGAAGGAAAAGAAGGGGTGATTCACCCCTCAGCAGAGCTCTGGCACCGTGTGTGCTTGGGTATTTGCCAGGTACCTTTCCAGAGACAGCTGCTATGACAAAGTATTATCCACAGTGTTATCTACAGTACCTTCCTTCCCATGTCTACTGAGTCCGTCATTCAAGTTATCTCCTGTATAATGTGAGGAAGAGAAGAGCCCAAATTAAACAAGCAGGCAGTTCTCCCTTACCAGTTTTGAATAAATGACAGCTCTGCCTAGCAATATCAAAACCCAAATCTATATTAAATTTTCAACAATATCTTTTGGAGCAGCAGTTTCATTTACTGAACAAGAAGGAGAGGAAATCAAAGGAGAAAATTAATTATACAGGATATAAGGTTTGCTTTCGCACTGCAAGAGGCAAAGCACCACAACCAAACAGTTGTCGGGAAGTGCAGAAAAATCATGGGATGTGCAAGCTAGTTTGCGGATGAAGGATACAGCAGGACAGCATGGGATACGATAACAATCCAGCTCYGGCAGATGAAGACAACAGTGCTAACCAACCAGTATAAGCAGTCTGGTGTCAAACAGATCAAAATGTTCCATCACTTTGTTTTGAATATTATACTACTCATTCAGAGACAAGGTCAGTATTCCACTAACAAGCAGGACTTGTTTGAGGGATTCTAACTATATTCAGAATATGGAGACCAGAAAAATGAAAATTCTCATTTAAGATGAAAATTATGTTTTTATTTTGCTCATAGTGATGAACCACAAGTCTCACAGCTTGAAAAATTAACACCATGTAAAGTGAAACAATTATTAATGCCTTTATAATTATTTGTAATACATTAAGAATCTGATTTTGCAAGCTCTCATTCCAGATGCAAAATTGCCATCCCTGATGTTTCACTTGCTTCAGCTCTTGGGCAGATCTACTACAGCAGCACAGTCAGACAGCACAGGGCAGGTTTTCACAAACCTTTTAAAATCAAGTGTTAGGAAAGTCCGGCCCTTTAAACTGCTCCTATTTTGGTTTAACTTCACTGCCAATGTTAGCATATTAAATTTAAAAAAACAACAACTTCGAATGAAATGGAAAACAAATGTTCAACATTTTGATGAAACAGAATTGTTTGTATTGATTTGAAAAGGATTTGTTTGGAAGTTTCAAAAGGTTGTGTCAAAATTATTAATCTAAATTGTCCAGTTTGAAATTAAATTCAAAATGGCCTTAAAGGATTTCCATTTTTATATTTTTACATCATTTCTTAGCCCACCATATTATGACATAATTGTTAAAAACTTACTTTTTTCTGTGAATGTTTGCTATCATATTTTTAACTTTAAGGTTCATTTCTATAAAACTTTGGGATACTACAGCAAACAAAAGGAGGAGCATTGATCCAGAAGAGAAAATATATCATTACTAAGTAACAGCAGCTCTTGGTAACTTATACAAGAGTAAAATCAGAGCACGTAATCATTGCATGCCAGCAGCAGTGATAGCATGAAAGAAGGCTTTTATAGGCTTAAGCTAGTTCCRATAATAAAAATAAACACTTTTCACATTTTAGAAAATGAAGAAAACTTCAATACTTTTTCTTATATTTCAATATATTCTTGCTTAGGAGTTTGTTGTAAATTTCCCAGAAATTTCACAAAAAAAGCTACAGCTTGAACAAAATAACATACCCACCCAAAATCAAAAGCCCTGTTACTTTATAAATAACTTAAAATCATTGAAGAATATCTGTATTTCCTCAGTATTTTCTTCTCTCTTTGTAAAGAATGCAAAGCAAAGACATTTGAGAGAAAAACCCACCTTATTTCTTTCCATAAAATCTTAAGGTGTCCAGGAGAAGGGACAATAGACAAAAGTTTAATTAATTATAAAATTACATATCAGAACCATTGTTAGCTTAGAAAATACATCTACATTTTTAAACAAAATCAGTCCTAACTGGAAAGTAAGGAAGCAGATACATATGTGCATATGCAAGTGGTTCTCAAAATTAATGAGATGTCCCAGACAATATTGAAAGAGATGCTATTCCAGGTATACTGGCTTATCTATATCACTTAAATTTATGGCTTCTGTCAACTGGAATCTATTTCTCTGACTTAGAAAGCTGAAAATAGGGTTTATATTTGCAGCCTCTCCTTAAGCCCAGGAGAGCTTAAGACAGTGGAAATAATAACCATGACCTGTATAAGAAACAGTAGGACTTTTCCTCAAGTGACAGGGTTTACCAGAATGATCTGTAAGACAGCACATGAAACCGGGCACCTTGTATTAATTGGAGCAGTCTTTCCATTTCACCTCTTGGCTAAAACTGCAAGACTCTGCTTCCTCTATCATAGTTTCCCTCTATTCAACCTGATACCACAAATCCACTTTTTTCCCTTACTTTTCTCATTATAAGGGAAAATCATACTTACTTAGCTACATGACTTACTGATATACTTTTAGGTTAAGTTTAAAATTCTACTTTTGGTGTCACATGTTGCAACCTCATTGGTGACAAGACTGGATTCTTGTATGCATCTTTGCCAGATCGCTGTACATAGTCATCTGATCTTCTCCCTGCAATTTTTTTTCTTTTCTTTTCTTTTTTTCTTTTTTTTTCTTTTTTTTTTTTTTTTTTTTTTTTTTTTATTATGGTAGGTGGACTATTTTTTTCTAGTTGATCACGTAAGAGAAGACATGATCTTCTGAGAAATATTTATCTGGATGACTCCAGTCTGCCTTTAAGCCAAGCTGAAACAACATTAGGCACGGGTAAACTTATTTTTAGTGTCATAATAACATTATGTAAACCGGCCAAACTTCGGTGCTTGAAGAAAGCATGAAATACCACATTATGGCTGACTTCTAATCAGCCAGTGTAAGATTTGCACCAGAGAGAAAAGAAAAAACCCTCAGAGAAGCTTTATTTTTCTCCTAGGTTTTCTCTTTCAACATTAAGATTTAGGTAATCATAAGATAAATTTTTAGACTGATAGTTAAGCTATACTTACCTATAAACTCTTTCAATTTTATATGTGAAAAGTTGTGCTTTTCCTTATATCAGAAGAATTTTGCTAAAAATAGATGGTTAAATAACTGGGTCAGTTGCAGCTTCTCACCTATGTCTCTAATCACATCCTGCCACTACATTTATACAGTAAATGGATGTATTTTGTATGCAAAGCTGTAAAATAATCTGGTCCATTCCAAATGAATGACAAAAATAGATTTCCCAAAATGTTTTTTCATTAATCAAACTAAAAATTTTCTTATTGATGACTTCATTCTAATTATTTTCAGTCCTTTAGCAGAAGAAAAAAAGTCTGAAAAGACTTCAAATTAAACTAATGATACTGGAATTCAATTGAAAAATAACATATTGCTTAAAACCGTGTTAAGGGAAGGATCCTGCTACACAGCAGCAATTCACTTGGCAGCAAGCAAGAAAAACATTGTTGGCTGAAGAGGACCAGTTTAGCAGGACAGAGGTACAGTAAGGAGAAAACATGCCTGCCTTACCACAAAACGTGCGGCACACCACACACTGTCCTTCCTGCTACCTAGCAGCACTTGCATTGGGAACTCACACTGCCAACCTGCTGCACCAGAAGTCCCTTCCCTGAAGCCTCACACCCACCAGACATGGACCTGCTACCCTGCACTTTTCTTCCCTCAAAACAAGTATTTCAAAAGTCCTGTCACAGGAGCTTTGARTATGGGTTGCTGAGAAACAGGCATATCTTGAATTCAAATCCTTTGGGGAGAGAGATTACATCTTTATCCTAGTTTCTGAGAGAGAAGCCACCTAAGCAGGACCTAAGAAGGGTGTCAGCTGAGCTCTCAGTGCTGGGTGCCCGATGCAGCCAGTCTTGCCTGTCGCTTGGGAAGTCAAACCACAAGGCTAAAGGAAGGTCTCCTCCTTCTCCCTGCAAGTCGCAGCTCCTTCCTAGCAGTGAACTGATGCATCGTGAAACCTCTAATCCGCATCCTGCAAAGCTCATTTGGAGAAGCAGCTGTCCAAGGGGTTTGCACAGCAGACCTCTCGCCTACGGAGCCCACCCCTCATAAGCAACCTTGCTGTGATGCATACAGTGGACAGGTAGCTGAAAGGAGAATTGGATTGCTCTCAGCAGCTGGGTACCCTGAAACTTCAGAGATCCCCTAGTCATACATTATCTTGGTTTCAACAGAAGGGGTTTTTTGCATTTCCTTGAAATGTCACTAAATGACCTAACAGTTGCCAGCACAGACATTCAGAAGGGATATTAATAAGCAGCAAGAAAACATGTTTGCGATTACCAATATTCTCTCCAAGTTGCTTGCCTATTTTTCCCTGCTACAAAAGCACACCCTACGGTTCCCTCCAGAGTGGGAGTTACCAGCCTCATCAACCATCTCCAACGTCTTGCCATTTCAATTTCCTCTCATGTTTTTTGTTGTACGTTTGCACAGCCTTTCAGAGCAACTTGATGTCTGCAGCCTGTGTCAGCAGCTGCTGTGTGCAATGGAGTTCATAAATCTCAGAGCCAGCAAATCACATGAAAAAGGAACACCTGCATGCAAGGGAAATTGTTAATTATGAAGCTGAACCACTTTCCCTATTCCTCTTAAAATCAGAGTGGCGGGTGGTACAATGTTCTTCAGCACCTGTCAGTCCACGCTGCCAGTTGAAGACCCCCCTGGACAGTCATCATAAATGTCCAAAGGCAGCTGACTAGTCAGACGTGTTACTGTACAGCACCAGCAACCTCTGAAAAAACTGTTGTAAAAACAAGAGTTACTATATGTGACATACCACTCAGTAGAGCATATCTGCTTCTTTCCAGTTCCTTCAGAAACATTAGCTGAATGAGAAAAACAGCAGGCTTGAGGGGAGACAGTAATAGGAATTACATTAATACCTTCTATGCTGAACTTACTTTGGGGAAGAAAAATTATGTGTTCCTTATACACACCACCTTTTTGTAGCGGCATKGTAGTAAAGTAGCGCTTCAAAGATCCGCTTGCAGTCAATTTAGTTGACTTGTATTGTAAGAACAAGTTCTTAATTAATTTATCATTTCCTTCATTAGTTCATTCTGTAAGTATTCCCTTTTAAATTAGCACTGGGCAATGGAAGCGTACAGCATTATTAATGTGTACAGGGCTGCAGATTAGAGTTACTGCATTTTAACAGCCATACTGCCATTACTAAGCAGTCACAGAACAAATAAGGAACACAACAATACTTAATTTCAGCATAATTTCCTTTCTTGTTTCTTATTCATTGTTTCAAATTTGCTTATTCTCCACTAGAAAACAAAACTATACAGTTATTCTAATTAAGTCATCTGACAATTTTTTACTTTAAGAACTACAATAATTAACTATGAAAACAACAAGTCCAGCTGGAATTACATCATATGACTATGCAAGATGTTCAGCGCATTCTGATTTTTTTCCATTCTTAGTGGTCTTCTTGGGTGCTATCCCACAGCCACAGAAATTAAGCTGATTCTGAACACAAAGAGGAATACACTATTGATGAAACCTATACTATTTTACCTCTGTGTAATTGGGCATCCTGCATACATTGATACAGTTTAAGGGTTGCCATTTTAAAATTCAATTCAGAACCTCCACATCAGATTCCTCATTAGCTAGCCAACCCTACATTTGTGCTGGTTTTCAATTTTTAAAATAATTAAGTGCCTTTTTTAGATTCTTCTCTTAACCCTTCTGGAAGGTAACCACCTTTCATTTATTTAACAGTGACCCATTGTTAAAAAAATAATAAAGGTTCACTAATTTCATAGCATTGCACTTATAATTAGGAATCTATTATCTCCAAGAAAATACATCTTGTTACTTACCTGGAGCATTAAAGACTGTCTGCTTCAGAATTTTTATTAAATTTTGTGTCTCTGCACCAACAGTACTCTTCAGAGAAGGATGACTGGAGTCTTTTCCATGCATAGTAAATGAATGACATCGTATTGGCTATAGGTTCTTCAGTGTTTGTGAAACTGAAATTTAGCTGGATCTGAATTTACAAAGTTATGCTGCTTTGTAAGTGGCTAATTGCTTTTATTTGAGTCTGATGACTCCTTTCAGCGTTATGCTCTATGTTAATTCTGATAAGTATACAGTATTCATGAACAAGTTAAAGCAATTATATCTTGAACTTAAGTACGGTACAAAATCCTAGGAGGCAGAAACACTTATCATCCTTAATTCTGGAAAGCACAGCTCTCATGGCTAGCAGGCAGAGGGCCATGTTCTACACAAATTCTGTTTTTTCTTCTGGAGCACAGAGAACTTACATGGGTATATGACATCTCCTATATCACCACACACCTCCTCAGCAATACGGCTCAGTGAAGAGAGTGCTACACTTGCACTGATACATGCAGGGAGCAGCAAGTCTTTATGAACATGACTAAATCTGCACATTTTCTTTGAAGTGATTTTATTATCCCTGCTGAATCAATTTATTTTTGTTAAAGGCCAGTCTTGCTTTAGCCTAAATAACATCAGCAATAGGAAGTGTTTTCAAATATCATAGCATCCTTATAGATGAAGCCTGCTCTTGTTAGGAAAATCAGGGGCTGTGATAGCTGCAAACCAAAGCAGTTAAAATCCTGCCTAGCTGGCACAGGCTTTTTTGTTGCTGTTTTTTATCCTGATTGCACAGCTACCTGCTATAGCCATACTTACTCTGTATTCCACATAATCCCATGACAGATTTAAACCAGGACTTTTGGTCCAGAGACGGAAACTCTTATCAGGAAGTTTCTTCCCGGCTCAACTCAGGCAGAGTTTGGTGTAGCAGGAAGCTATAGTCTGCACTCTATACCAAAAATCAACAGGGAATATAACACAGAAAGCCAAAAGATCTCTAAAGGGGAGGGTCAAAGTTATAGTTTTTGAAAAGCATGTCTAATGATAAGATTTCTGCAAAGCTCGTCCCATTATTGAGAACAACAGACATTGTACGGCCATGGGTCTGATGTTTTTCTACACAAGTGCAAATCAGCTGCAGTTTTACTACACTAAATGTAACTGCACAGGGAAGACTGATGCACAACTTTCTTCATCAGTAAAAATGTGAGTATGAAGAAATAAGCTATAAGCTGTATGGTTATAAAAAGTTTACCACAGATTAGTTGATGAAAACCACAGGGACTGCCTTTTTTCAAAAACTCTCTAGTGATATGACAAAATATTCAAAACCTAACATTTATTCAATGAAGTGAGGATCCCAGTAAGAACATCTCTTACCAATACAAAATGTGATGAGCAAAACAACATAAACGTAATAAAAGGATAAATGCTAATTTTGAAAAGGAACCAGTTCAAAGATATGAAACCTTGAAAATTATATAAAGCTTAAATTTCTCTGAAACTCTAGGCATTAAAAACTTCCATACCCAGATTATATTAAAATAATCTAGATCTTCCTGGGAATTCAGGCAGATTTGGACAAAGTTCAGGCAAATTCTGTTTCTTACAGAGTCAATTTTAGAAGTTTTTATTTATATTGAAGTTATCTGTGATACTGTAATTAACAATCTCTGGAACTGGAGAAGTCTTCTTTAAAGCTGAATCTATTCAAATATCATGCATTAATACCGTGAGTTATAACAACTAACAAGCAATAAACTTCAATATATCAAAAACACCATTTCCTATAATGAAATTTCCTATAATTTGATCAAACCAATACCTGCCTTGTTTCARGAACATTTCCATGAAGTTAAAAGTCAGATTTCCTACTTTAAATAATTATCAGCCTTCTTTCATGTCTGATAAATCTCAGCAGATTGTATATTTTGGAATTATATTACCATACTATGAAAAACCATAGACAATTTCTATAACCACTGAACTCCCTCTCACTTTTCAGAACTGGCCTCTCTTCTCCTGAGGGTTTCTATTAAAATCAGCTTCTGTTGAAGAGCCTCATCTCCCATCTTGTATCTTGCTCATGTGTATCAACACAGTCCTAATGGGTACTTTTACAATACAATAATTTACCTTGTGAACAAGGTGCAAAGACAACTGAAGGCAAATATTTGATTGCATATCCCAAGCTTTATCATACAAAGTACCACTGGATTCAAGCACAATTTGCAGTGGCAGAATATTGAGATCTGTCTGAGCTGGACTCGGACAACATAAAAGAAGTCCTTTGCATTCATGACCACAGCATCTTTATTAATCTATCTTGCTAGAAAAGCTATCCTGAAGTTAACCTACTATTAAATTCCATATCATGTGCCTTCTTGTTTTACTTCCATCCTTTAGCTCTTGGCAATGGTTAGTGTATAGCTGCTGTTGATCACACATTTCCACACAGGTGTGATGGATACACTTGACTCCTAGCCATACTTTGGTTCAGGCTGACTAAGGAGCAACAGACATCCTGTCCTTGGGGTGAACTGGCAAGCTGGAAAGCCCCTGGCTCACGTACAAGGGAGTGAAGGTGTCTTGAAAAATATTTCGAAAGACGGTTTCAAAACCCAAAAGTGCAAGATAACCAAAGTACAGAACAAGATACCAGAGCTAAAACAAAGACATCTATCTCGTCTATACTACTGACTAGCAGCCAACTGCTTCACTCTATCAACACTACCATCAGGATAGGCCTAACTGGAGCTCTCCTTGAATTGCAGCTGGACTGCACGCCAGGTGACTCTCCCCTTGAGCAGGGATGCCTCTCAAGGTTAGAGATTCCTTACCTGAGACTAAGACATCCTTCCCTACCCAAGGCAGAGAGATCCCTTACCCACAACAGATCCTTGGTAAGTGACTGACAGCATGCTGAATTAATACTATGAAACATTACTAACCCATGTAACTACTCAATATTATTATAAACATTGTATGGATAATTCCATTAGACATAAACCGTTGACCAAATCTGAGACTAAGATTGGATCCAGACGCATCTAGGCTCCAAAAGGAGTTTAGAAAGCAAGGGGGTCCACTCTGAACCTCATGACTCAACGGGAGAGTCCTCCTTACTCTTTGCGTCTCTTCCATTAGAGATAAACCGGTGACCAAATCTGAGACTAAGATTGGATCCAGCCACATCTAGGCTCCAAAAGGAGTTTAGAAAGCAAGGGGGTCCACTTTGAACCTTGTGACTCAACGGGAGGGTCCTCCTTACTCTTTGCGTCTCCTATCTCTGTGTGAATCATTCTAACTCGATTCTAACTCAATTTTCCTTTTTCTGTTTCTTCCATGCAGTAATTAATAAGGTGAACCTTGCCATCAAACTTATTGAACCTTGTCAAACCACTGTTAAACTTTGTTGAATTCCATCAAACTTAATGAACTCTCTCAAATTTTCATTTTACCTCAATAAAACATATTGCTGCTTCTTTCTTTTGAGTGAGGTGCATTCCACTCATCCATGACAACAGGAAACATGATGTGCCCTGTTTTGAACAGAGTATAGTTAAGGCAAAAATATCAGTAACAGGTGAGAGCTTGGCCCAGCTGAAGTAATTCAGAGTTTTGCTCCATATTTCATTTCATTGAAAGTCATTACAGCTGCACTGGTTTTGGAACCCATCAAATTGCAGAAATAGTCACAAATTCTTTCTCCAGAGGCATGTGTATGCACTGTCTTCCATTCTGCTGCTCTTCAGACTCATGCCAATGTGCACAATTTCCTTCCTTTGGTTACATCTTTCTGAGATGCAGCATATTCCTCAGCATCTGACAAACATGTACACTGATCCTGCAGAAACATATATTTAGCCAGTAAGATTGACAAACACATCTGAAGGCTGGCACTTCCCAAACTGCTTTTGAAGACCGTAGCCTTACCTTCTTTGCTTGGAAATGTATGGAAGATGGAAATGTTTATCAGCTAACTTAAACATTTTTTAAATCATATGATATTTTTATATCATATATATATGTGATCTATATATTCTATCAATCCCATGTGATATAGAGGACATAGGGACAATTACTTCATCATCTAAATTGGCTGATTGTGCATGCTTAAAAGCATTTCCACTGTCTGCAGCAAAATTTATTCTGATATTTGCTATCTACAAATACTCCTGATGCACAAAAGTTCTCACAAATACCACAAGGAGGAGTGAATAAGGCTGGAATGAATTATGTCAACATTTAAACAAAAATATTCATGGAAACTCAGTTTCATTATTCTGGCTACGATCGGATTCTGTGTACAAAGAATTTCTAAAACCCAGAGAGATCATACCAACCACAAGGAGGGAGTTGAGATTTTTTGTTTTGAACTCCTCCTTTCCAATTCAATGTTGATTTTTCTGGTTTGAAATTTCAAATCCTAATCTTCAAAAATGTTATTCCCAAGTACTAGTGCCGTATTTCACCTGAGCAGTAGAATGCTGAGCCCCCCAAATGCACACATCAATAAATCAGAGTAAAACTGCAACGGAATCCCATGTCAGAGGGTTTATCTGTTTTTATAAATCGTTAGTTAAATTTTTATAGTCGATATGTTTTCTTGTGCACCATTCATGTTAAGATCCAGATTTTTTTTACGCATTACTTCATATGCATTACTGTGTATTTAATGTACAACGAAAACACCAAGGAATAGTGTCTTTTTATATTTTTCTTAGTTTTCTGGAAGGCTTACCTGAGGTGCTTCTAAAAAGAATTCAAGCAACTAGTAACTCCATTGTCATGCCACTGTAACCCCTAGTCTGGGGTTCAGCTACTATGACCCAGGGCCCAGACCACTATAGCACAGCTATGCATCCCTGGTCTAGCTTTATTGAAAAAACAGTTGTAGAGCKGTGACAGAGTATAATAAAGCTAAAGCCAGGCAAGATAGGAAATGTTTAAAAAAAAAAAAAAAAAAAARARARCGARAMARAAMWWAAAWMARWAAWAAWAAMWCAAGGACTGAAGAGAAAAATACCTTATGAACAGTATGAAGACCTGAAGGAAAAAGCAAACAGAATATGGCAATTAAGCAAGGCTGAGGACCAGCCTGTTTCAGGGTTGATAAAGACTGACATATCCTCACCTGCCTGACAACTGTCCAGACAGCAGAGACCCACTAGGTGACTGCAGAGGGAAACATTTTATGTCTTTGGTCTCAGCTGGAGCCGGTGCTACCTATATATATACTTTTTTTTTTTTTTTTAATACTTGCACAAGATCTCTGACAGAGGTGACAGTCATGATTGTTTCTTCTTACCAGCTGATGATTTTCATAACATTTTCTTTGGTTCAGCTATCACTAAATGCCCTGGGAATGATCAGGCTTTGGATGATGAGCAGCAGGCTGAAGCTGATGGCTGTAGAAGACCTGGTCAATGTATTGTCTCCACATTCAGTGATGGCAGGAACCCTACACGTCAGCATTGTGCAAAACCCTGAAGACCTGCTGGACTTCTCCCTACATTGGGAGCAGTAGCATCAGTTGCCAAATATTTGGGTTTTACTTTGTTTCCATGGTTTCTGTGGTTTTGTCCACCTCCTCTCAGATGGGGACTGTGCATTTCCATCTCCACCATGGGCTGCTGTGGCTCTCCATCCCTGAAGCTGAACATGAGGATGATGCAGGCATAACATCTGGATCGGATGCAGCTGCCTGACTTCCCCATGATCCAGCCTCCTGTGGATACCACATGCTTGAGCTCATGCTGCTCCCCAGGGACATTCTGATGACATCAAAAACTTTTAACTCTCATTTTCATTGCTATTAATTGACGAAATCCAAGGAACATCAGAGAGACCGTTTTCGCTCTGTGAAACACTGCAGCAGCTGCACTCTGTCAGTGTAATAAATATATATGTATAAAATAAATAATAACAATAAAGATAACAAAGCCATGGATAAATCACATTACATTTGAAATAGGCAAAAGTAGCTTGCTTCATTTCAACTGATGGTGATTGCAAAAACCTACCAAAGGTTGCACTGGAATCTGTCAACAACAACATCTTTCATCACTAGTTTTCTGAAGAAATTACTCCAGATCAAATAGCAATTTAGGCAAGGTCTAGATACTCTGTCAATATGGGAGGTCAAACCACATGAGCACAATCTTTTCTAGCTTTATATTTTATGAGAGAAGGGCAAGAAAACATTCTCAGTAAGGAGATTAGGCTACGGATTACCACAGAAGTTAATTTAAAACTCCAGGCATCTTCAGCTAAAGTTGCAAGAAAGGTTTTCTGCCAGTAGTAACACTCAAGCTCCTCTTCTCACCCCTTCATCCAAATGGCATGCTAAGTTCTCTGATGCAAGGAAAAGGGCAAATGCATCCAAATCTATTTGAGATTTCATCACCCCTCTTAATTTTACACAGAGGGTACTCTAAAGTTACCTACTTTCTGCAAGATTAAGCCTACTGTAAAACTTTTTAATGGAAGTATGTTACACATAACTATAGTCTACCCAAACATTTTCCCATGTTAAGGTCAGAAGACTTGACTGCACATCCCATATAGGCCTGCACATTCATTCATCACACAATAGAGGATGGTTCCAGGATCCATGTAACACAGACAACACATACTCCTGAAAAAACCTTTTCCCACCATCTCACTCCTTGCTACGCACTGCCAGACCCACTGAGATGGCAGACCTGAAACATTATGTAGTCATTGCAGAGGGACACAGAGGACAGAGTGCAACTTGCTCCTTTGTCCACCTGTTCTACTGCTGCCGCTGGGCCTGACAGCAATGATTCTTTCCTGAAATCCTCATATACGATATGTATATCACCAGGAACAAGACAATTCCAAGATTTCAGTTCTATGATTTTCCAACTGGAAAAAAAGGAAAAATAGATAATGTACAAAATGTAAGGAAATTTCCAGAAGATACTACATGCTGTGTACAATTCTACATTCTACTGGGCAGAATTTCCATGAATTAATGACATACTAACAAAGCTTTGGAGATCCTGAGCCTTTCATTCACACACGTTAGTTCAGTAGCTTATCATATTGTATCCTGAATGGACACAAAGCTATTTTTTAGGCACCCTTACCAGGCTGTCTCAGACACTAAGAAAGATTTATTATTTTGTAAAAGAACAATTGAAAGCTTTTGAAGATTTTTTCACTGGTGATTTCATTTCAAAAGAGGGGGGTATACAGTAAAAGATGTGACATTTTTTTGCCAATAAGGATTTATCTGTATGGAAAAAAAGCTTTGATTCCTTCCTTTTAGCTGATAGCATAGCTGTTTAAAGTGCCTTCTCCAGAGAATATTAACCAGGTGCACACCACCAGCACACATCCAAGCGTTCAGCTCAGAATGCACAAGAAACTTTGGGCTCTGTGCATTTTTTTTAAAGACCAAACACAAATAAAGTTAGAATTAGGACCAGGCTGTTGCTCTTCAGCCAAAAGCAGTGAAGAGAAGTATTACTACATGGAGCTCTGTTATCCTGGAGAGCTGCTATATGTGCTGCCTGTGTGTTGAAAGACTGCAGCATTACTACTCCTACAATTGTGCTAAAATGTGACACAAAAGGATGAACTGACGTATCTGAGAGCTCAGCTTTTTCAAGCAGCACTAGCCCTGCTGAAACACTCCTGCACAGCCTTTGGACAGGGACAATGAGACCAGACGGTCTCGGCATTCCTTTCTTTTATTTCCTATCTTCATCTTGCTTATCTCGTGTTGTTGGGGTTTTTTCTTCATTTTCTTGAACCAAACCCTAAAGTGTTAAGTCAGACAAAACTCTCACAGGTGTCACTAGGAGCTTTGTCAATGCCAACAATTCAGCACAGACTTCAGGTTTTGCACCACGTGATGACAAATTTCAGTAGCCACACTGAAACTTCAGAATTATTTGCACATGCTTTCATCAAAACAAAGTTCCAAGGAGGGCTCAAGCCTTGAAAAAAATCCTACAGAAACAAACAGAAAAGAGTATCCATAGTGCAGGAAAAAAATCTGTGGAGGATGGTCTGGTGTTCTACACAACACTTTGACTGAAGTTTCTTCATAATAATTTAATTTTTTTTGTTGCTTCCCTTAAACTGCATACTGATCTTTATCTGGAAAAGCATCACTAAACCCAGTAGTATTTAAAGTGGATTGTTAAAATATTTGCATCTGAACTATGAAACTCCTACAATGATAAACACAGCTCTATGTTGGCATTGGCACAAACCCAGAAATTCGAAGGGCAGCTTTCTACCTAGCCACTACTCCAGGTGCCTATAGTCTCACCTGAAAACCATCCACATTTTCTTATTCTATCTCTCTTTCTTCCAAAACATCTGGAAGCACACTAAGTGATTCCTACAAAATTATTAATTATTTCACTCTGTGGATCGACAAAGAATCCAAAGAATCAGAATAAACATTCTGCTTTACTGTTTTTTTTAAATATACATCACTGTTTCATAGCAACTTATTTTCCAAGTTTTTATTTGAATAACATCAGTTTTGGAAAGCCCAATGACGTGTTGCTYACAAGGTCATCATTAGCAATAGGTGAACCAGCTTCCAATTTGCCACATACAACAGCTTCTGTTTCAGAACCTGTATTTGTTCGATTGTATCGAGTTTTACATATGTGGGTATTAAAACTGTATCTCTAATTTGTCCTTTGCCATTTTTCCCCAATATCAAGACAAATCCCAATGTTTATAAAACAAGAACAAAAGCCCTTAGATAACATTCAGAAATCTACATAAAATTATTGTAAGTCAAACCAGAAATTGTTTATGGCTAATTTTGTGCTTAGGTACTCAAGGGCTTTCATTCCAAATTTACTATCAAAACATGGCCAAAAAGAGAGAGAGACAGGGGGGTAGTGGGGGTGGTGGTGGTGCATTTTTACCATCACTGATGCTGTCATAATGGTTTGGGCTTCTGGCTTTATTGGCAAAAGGAGCCCCTAGTGCTCTGATTTCACTGATTAGCCATTTTTCCAGGAAAGTATTTTTAATTGAAAATGCTTGATCACTTCATTATCTGACTTTCTTTGGGGTTTATAAATTAAACACAAAAATAATGACTCTTGCCCTCATTAGGACTAGTACTTCAACTCATTTCCTGATAATCAACACAAAGCAAATAGTGACCATCCTTTGGGATGAAACAAAATTAATGAGACATTAGCATCTGATAAAGATACCACATATACATCTCTCTTCCTTAATGTGGAAAGCCAAGCATGTAAAGTGCTTTCCATTAATATTACAGCACCTGCCCCTGCCCCAGGAGACCACAGTTCTCAGCCTAGGAGGGCAAACCGTACCAGGGTGCCCAGGGATTACAGTGGGAGGCAGGCTGGATTTTGGGAAAAGGCAATACAAAGAGCAGAGGCAGAAGGAGCCCAGGACTGCTGGGCAGCATATCACTGCCTCTCAGGCTCTCTCCATCATTTTCCATTGCCCTGGGACCTGTACTAAGAAGTAAAGGCATAGCTCCAGCAGCAATGAGACCCATCAACAAGTGTGCCCTGAGCCTTCCTTTCACTGTGGTTACATTACCAGCCTTTCTCCCAGCCACCCCATTTTGCCTGCTTCAGGTCTGCACTCCCAGAGGAATACAGCTTGAGCATCAAAGCTTCTTTCCGAGCAGGATACTTTTCTGCCAACAATAAAAAAAAAAACCCACCCCAAATTATTAATAGTTCTCATATACAAGTATAGGAAGAGATCTATAAAAAACCAAGACAAATAAATTGAGAAGTGATGCTCTAAGGTGGCAGCATTTCATTCATGTATCATCCATTGATTTACTTCATTAAATAAATTTTTACTTTTTTTTTTTAAATAATGTCTTATAATTTCCACAATAAAAAGGAGAACACAGATCAAATACTTTCCCCTTAAAAACAACAAAGTTAGAACAGACATCACAAAATAGGTTGACTCAAAAAAACCTTGAAAACTACTGGTCCCCAACCTGAGCACACTTAGCTGTCCCTTATCCCCAACYTTCTCTCTACAAAAACAGGCTTTGCAATGTGCCCTTGAAAGTTATTATTTTAATACCTTGAATATAAATGAGCCATACTGACAGGACAGTGAAGCAGAAACTGCACTTCCTCCATCTGTGCTGCACTGTATTTATAAACAAAGTTTCAACATGAGCACCGTACACTTACTGCTCATGCCATACCAGATAAAAAACAATAGTGCTCATGTACCAAGATGACAGTTTAGAGGACATCAGAACCTCCAGTATGATTTGCTGCAAGATCATCTGTGTTTTTTGACTTGGGTTCATTACTATTCACGCCGTGTGCCCTTTCAAGGTATTAGCCATCATCCCAAGTGTTCTTTTCGGTAAGGCAGGGCTGGTGCTGACAGGGATTTAACATCAAGAATTTCAGGACTGTAATACCTGTATATAGGAATTTAACGCAATCTTGACATCAATATAAGTACGGCAACACCCACAGTGTTCTAATGATAACTGTCCATGAGCATTTCCAGGAATTTAAAGCTCAATTGTGAGAATTTGAACTGAAATTTGACATAAAGTCTAGAAGCAGTAATCTGTACAAACTATAACCTAGCTAGCTTGATCTTATATAATTTCAGAGGTTATATTCTATAGGCATGTTTACATTTAGTAGGTACAGAGGAATCCCTGCCCTCCTATACAGTTTCTGATCGATCAGAATCTGTCCAAACCATGGCGCAAAGTGAAGCACGTGAGATGTATGTGAAACATTTGTACATATTTATGCACGGTGATTCTTAATTCTTGAAAACAAAGCCACGTTTATTAGATTTTTGTACTGCTGAATCATAACGTGAAAAGTTCTTAGCTCTCCAAGAAAGTATGTGGGCTCAAGTCCTAGTGTGCTAAATACCATGCAAGTATACAATGAGACACACTCTCTAACACAAAGTTCATAATCTAATAGTCTAATCAACGGTGAGATGCAATAAAGTCCTGGAGGAATGGAGGAGAAAAGAAAATAAGATAAAAAAAAGAACAGCTAAGAAGCATTTGTGAATAGACAGTGCAGTGGCTGTACTAAGAGATGGCATTACTATGAAATATCATTAGATTCCACCCAAACTCAGCTTTTCCTTGTCTCTAAATGGAGATTGGTTTTGTATACTCATTCACATCCATGCTCTTCTGAGGACAACATGCATCCTGAAACTCTACAGAGACTTTCTGCACATTTATTCACCTAAAAGAGTAGGTGTTGACATGTTTTCAATTTCTTTAAGAATTCATACGTAAAAGTCCCTTAAGTTTCATGACCACAAGAACAGCTAGACCATATTCAGCATTTAGGAGGGAAATTTCAAGGAAATTATCACTTTTTTTAAGTTTAGAGTTGGTTTTTGGTAAAAAGTTTTCGAACCTAATTGTGTTTTTCTTCTCCTGGGGACCTTAACTGAAAGCTACAGTAGTAATTTATTTTAAAAGCAAACACATGGAGATCTGTGGAAAAGTAGAGGTTTAATACTTCTATATATTTGTATCACTTAAGATATGTTAAATGAGGCTTCTTAACTTTGTTTCAGAAAAATGAAAGAGAGGCAAATTGTTTTCTGTAGTGCAATTTATCCTCTTCTCTCTGACCACTTCAGCTCTCTGCTGATCTCAGCAGCCCTTCAGCTAGCAGTGCCTGATCTTCACCACTGAGATAGCCCTCTTGCTTCCTCAGCACAGAGTTTGTACCCTCTCTGTACCCAAACTTTTCAGGCACCCAAATGCAAAATGGAGTTAAATAAATTTAATCCCTCACATCAGTGAAAATGGACTACTTGGGAAGATAAACACTTATTAATGATTAGTAGGTTTTTTAAAAAAAATTTTCCCCCAAGAATCAATGACTGAGTTTATGCACACCCCAAGGTAATGACTAGCTCTAGACAACTTTCTTCAGGCCTGTAGGTAAACTCCACTGAGAAGAATCCTGTCCCACCACAGTGCTTTGTGTCTCAGATTTAACAATACATACTGTGCATGCAGCTACTGCATAAAATAAGACATGCCCCTTTTCAGCATGCATTTCACAAAGTCCGGGCAAACCACAGTGCGTGGTTGCACTGTTCCATCAGTTCTACAACAGAGCAATGCTTCCCTGTGTTGTTATGGTATCGTGTTCTGCAGAGAGCGTCTGATTTAGCATTCAATTTCAAATTAAAATAAGTAGATTAAATCAAGTATAAATAAAATTGTGAAACTGGAAAGTGCACTACAAAGCATATTTCTTAGTTTTCTCACTTATCTCAGCCTGGCTGTACCTGTTCCTGGCCCAGCAGTAAGATAAGATTCAATCTCCTTTTCAAGTGAATCCTGGAGGGATATAATTAGAGCTAATTTGTAATAAATTACAGGAAACTGAGCAATAATTTAATACTGCATCATGAATTTTTATTCTTCAACAACTACATTTAAAGAGAATGGTTTTACAGTCCTTGGAACCAAAGTTGCTGACTTAGCCACCATAAAACAGCATTTTAAAATTTTTCTCACAGAGTGAAAATGGCAGCCCAGTATACCTCAGCCTGATACAAGCAGGCAGTAGCTATGCCATTTTGCAGGCAGGCTGCTTTAGGAATAAAAAGGCCAATCAGCAAGGCCACAGACAAGCCGCCTTGTGCCAACAGAGCAGTGTCAGAGGGAAAGGTGCTCAGGAAGCCTCGTCTTCCTCAAAGCATGGCTTACAGCAGAGTCCCAGCAATTCATCAGCTGCATGGCACTGCTGCGCTGCAAGCGCATGAAAGCCAGAAAGCAAGAAAAATATTAGTTCACCTCTTTTCATTCTACAAACTGATGAAAAAARAATTATCAGCAAGATGACAAACATGGAAAAACAGCTTTAAGAATATTCCTTTTTCCCCTCAGATACAACAAAGATCTGGCAAAAAGTAACTTTGGCTCTGCAAATGAGGTCACACTTAGCACAGCAGGCACGGTATTCAGAGGTGTGGAGCACTAAACTCTGAGTCAGTAGGAGTGCAGACATTCAGCACCAATAAAAAGTTCTGAAAAAGTATCAAACAAGGATGTTTATGATGCCAGGTTCATGAGTTTTTTTATGGGGAGAATGCTACTATAAGAACTTATTTCTAGGTTTTATAGAACTTACTTGATCAGTTCTGTGGTTCTGCATTAGAAAATAGCTAATCTCTATGCTCCTGCCCCCACCAGACTGCTACCAAGAAAAAATAAGGTTTAGTGACATAGATGTAAACAGTCTTTGGCTTCAACATCTTGACCTTACACAGTGCAGAGGAACTCTCTCTCAAGAGAGAAAACTGACACAATCCGCACTGAAAGTAGGTGAGGTTGAGGAGGCTTAGGTCGTTGAGGATTTAATCACACGGATTTCTAGGATGAAGAAATACTGAAGTTTTACTTTTTATATTTTCCTGTGCTATATTTCAGTGGTGGCAAATCACTTCTCCAACATTGTTTTTCCCACCAAGAGGTCATGTAGCAATTCAAGTTTTAAAAAGTTCATGCTCTTTTTTTCATCCCATTATTAGGATAATCTTCTTTAATATAGTCAACTACCATGTATGTATGACCTTCATTAAGGGTCCTAGTCCATGAAGAGATTTCTATTAAGTGCATAGATCATAAGACAATGAAATGACAATGATCATTTTTCAAGAAAGCCAAAGTCTTTTATAATACAGCCAAACAACACTCTATATACAATGGAATAATCTTCTCATTATCTTCGTATGAAGGACACTGACATCTTCTCATTTTTCCCAGTGACATGAATCCTGACACCAAAAAATTTTAAAAAAACCTCTCCTACATATAGTCATCCTTTGATGAAGCACTTCCTTTGAAACTCTGTTCTGCGAGTGCTTTTGGCTTGTGTTTAATTTGGCATAATTATACTATGTATTTATGTATGTGAATAATCTCACTTAAAGTCAATGAGCCAGCTCAAATGTTCTCTGCGCTTGGGATCAAACCCCTAATTTGGAAGAATGGAGATAATTTTGCCCTCACTCAAGAGCTGCACTTGTGAAACTGGGGCCAGAAGCAACCCTCAAAAGGTTAAAATAATTACACTTCATTTTCTGAAAAGCCTGTACCACAAATAAAAACTGTATACTAATAAATCTTTATTCTCCTGTCTTTCCTTCTGAACTGGAAGTTACCAGTCCTTTTTTCCATAACAAAACATTTAGATGTTCAAATGATCTGCAAGGAATTTTTCAGTTGTGCCCACATCTCTTCTCTTGCACTGACTTGCACCTTGGCCCACTGATTTCAATAAGAGCCTCTGAATCTTAGAAGCCTCCCCAGAATGACGTTTCAGTTAGGTTTGGGGAGAGGTTTTATACAATTATGGAGTGCCTCAAATTTTTTTTTTTTTAGTTAATCTTTCTTTCTTCCTGACATTTTTTAGATGGAAGTATTAAATAGTTTCACTTGTGAAGAAACTTCTAGATCCTTTTCCCTAGCCTGGAAATCGTTCAAATTTTGTTTCATTCTTGTCATAATTTCAAGCATTCTTCAAGTACCTGCATCTTCCAGCCAGGCAGAATCTGAATTTCAGAACAAGCAGAAAATAGCCCAAAACTTTTATTATTAAGAACATTTATTTTTCCTCTGCAAATCAAAAAGGAGCTGAAAATTATGTCACCCCAATTACCTTTTTCCTTGCAGATCATCCTTGAAATGAAGGAGGAGAGAGCATGATACAAGAAAAACAAGCAAATAAATAAAACCCCAGAATAATTGCATTTTATTCTACCAGATGGATGTATTATCCTGAAAAGCAGTGAGAGTTCATCACACAGCTGATACATTTCCACAGACTCATCTGCTTCCTGCTAACAGCTTTTGTAGTGCAACAGTAATGAAGTAAAAGCATTGATGTTCATAGATGAACTGGATATGGAGGACCCTTTTTATGCAAAGATTATATTCAATAATGAAGAAACATATTCATTTTTAAATAGCTTTGATCTTTACTGTATGCATCATTGTTGTTAACATCAGCCACTCTAATTTTCAGATAAAGAGTCACTGTCATATTTCAGAATTACCTTTAAACTGCAGYATTATGTACCTCCTTTTATACGGTGTTGTATATTCTGTACTGATATTTAGCAGACATTCTCATCGCAAAGGCTGGTCTTGACCGTTTTAATTATGTAGTATCAGCTGGGCAATAACAGAACTGTTTGATACTTAACTGCAGGTGCCAAGTGGCATCTCTGTTCCTGGAGATCCAAACTTGCTCTATAACTTACAGATGCTTAGTTTGCAGAGAAGATAGACAATATAAGCAGTCGCTCACAATTGCAAATTACTTGACGTTTTCCTAACCGCTGGCATATTATTACATTGACAACTTTGCACTAACTAACCATGAAAGCTGAGATTTGTGCATTAATGAAAATATAATTTAAAATATTTTCCAATAGCGTAAGACACAGACATAAAGCAAGCCATGTCAAAAGGTTGTACAGGAAAAAGAAGGGGAACATTTTTCCATGAACATAAAAAAAACCCCAGCAACAAAAGATCTATTTTTTCATGAGACTACTAAGGCAAGGGTTCATTCCTTGAGTGGGTGAACAAAGATGGGAAGCCAGTGAGACCAATGCAGAATTTTGTACCCTGTCATGGACAATAAAGGAATTACTCCACCATAATGCCATCTGGGAAAGAAACCTCTCTGGCCTCAATTTAAGTGGATACCTATTTGGAAGCAGGTTGCATCCTTGTAAGAGTTTCTTCTGAACATCCCTGGAGGGGGATTTTGCCATCCTCAGTCAAACCATATTTCTCAGGTGTTTCCCTCAGCTGCATTATTTTCACTACAGGCCAGCACTGTCAAAAGACAATGTCCAACAACCCAGTGTCACTAGTACAAGAGAAAGAACGCTGATTCAAGTGTTACCATCTTCGTGCCCATGGCAGTTTATACCCTAAGTGTTTACTTCTCCATAAATGGGAAACACACATTGCCAAAAGATACTTCCACAGATTTTAACTCCTTTTTAGAGATTTGAAAACTTGACGATTCCAACTATGCCCACTCCAGTCTCCTTCCACAAGACAGGCTAGCAATTTTCTTGGGAAATAATCTTGAAATTCTCCTATAGAAAGCAAAATTTAAATGTATCATTTTTAAAATATTATTACTGGCCACATCTACAGACTAGACATGACCTGGTTTCTTTAGCACTCCATCAAAAAAACCCACACATATGAGGTATTTAGAATTGAATCCCTGTTATATAAAAGGAAATGTTTTTAAATCGGGGGTGTGTGTGGGGGTGTGTGTGTGTGCGCGCTCTGTGTCTGCATTGTTCATCGCACGATGGAGCCCAGAACTGTGGTTGTGTGTTTGATACAAATCTATCAATAATAATATTGATGGAGTACAGAGCTGCCCACACTATAACTCATATTTAGCATTCTAAACAACCTGTGCACATCAAGTGGATTTGTTTCACTTACATGGAGAAAAGGTGTAAAGATTTCTTCATACCAGCATGGGGGGCATATGAACAACAACAACAAAAAGTTCTACTGAATGTATCTTGCCTACATCTGGATGTAACTTAAACCAGGAACATGCTGTGGGCTGTGGTATGCACCCTAGAAATGCATGCCAATACATTTTATTCAAGAGAAAGCTTGAAGAACATGCAGCTGAAAAGATGTTTTAGATAAGCTATGGGGAAGAAACATGACTCCAAACATGTGAAGTGCCACCTCCCTGCAAGTTGTTATTCATTATCCACCTCTTATATGCAAAAGAATAATCAGAAAATGTTGGACACTCATTTGAAATCCTGAGCAGTGCAGCACAGTACCTACCAGTGTGGCAGTACCATTCACTATACATTGTCTCAAAGGTTTAAAGAATCACTATGTCT
Organism: Phoebastria nigripes; assembly: GCA_035582835.1. Lineage (NCBI taxonomy): Eukaryota > Metazoa > Chordata > Aves > Procellariiformes > Diomedeidae > Phoebastria > Phoebastria nigripes. The sequence continues at coordinate 271,648 of JAYKAV010003089.1, read as the reverse complement.
AACAATGATACTAATACATCCATTCTGCAAGACTGAAATGGGATTTGAGCAATATACAGGCACTGGTTTGTTCCTCTGGACATGGGCAAATGTCTTTATGGTACCACTGGAAGGAAAACACTCCCTTACCACAAAAAGCCTCAGTGGTATTGTCAGAGGCCAAGAACCACAGCCAGATGTTGTGACATAAGTTGCAGCGTTACATGTCCACTCTTGCAACACTCAAGCAGTGATACAAACCCCAGATTTTTACTAACATTTTCAGAAAAGAGCTGCCAAGGTACATAGATACTTCATTATACAGCATGAATTTCTGCTTATGCTGACAGACCTACTTAACCTACCTACTCAAACAAGTCACCTTACAATGCTCCTCTGAAAGCAGATACACAAGAAAGCTGATATTTGCCAAATGCTCCAGTTACAGGACGTCACAATATGCTTTATTACCTATTATTAAACAGATTCTTCATTAAAACATGTTATTTAGTAATTTAAATAAGACACACTCATTGTCAGAGTCCTAAGCACTCACTGGCCATTACTGATTAAGCTTCTGGAGAGCCGAACATCTTAGAAAATTTCACCACTTCTTTATCAATGACAATCCCTTGTTTTAGACATCCAGCTAAAAATCATCAGCTTATTTCTACAAATAAGGTTTCTTAACTGAAGAGGAAATGTAAGTTTCTGAACAAAAGCAATATTCCCATAGAAAAAAGAAAACTGTGTCTTGCTATTTTTTTCCCCTCTAAGTAACTAATTATTTGTTTTAATTATTTTTTTGTTATAAAGAAAAGTCATTAAAGGTGGAATAAGATAGAAAAACATTGCTACTCCAAGTCACGAAAAAATATCCCAAACTCTCTGAAAATGAAATGGCATCACAAAGAAGTCTTGCACACATCACAGTCTGATACAGTTAACAATGAATAGAATGGTTCAGAAATTTTTCTTTTCTAATAATAAAAAAGACCAAAGCAAGAATCAAAATGATGGCATGACTGACTAGAAAGAACTGGAAGAACAAGAAACAAGACGGGACCTATTTTAGTGTGAACTTCTGTTTGCTGATTTAGAGCATTTACAATCTGGAAATTAAACAATGATGAAAGCATTTCAGCTTTAACTGAGTACCAAAACATTGACATAATTCATTAATCCTGAATGCTGACATTACTTAATGTTCTCTCCTGCAAGAAGATTTTTTAACTTGAATTGTTTAGCTCAATTCTTCAGGACTGTAAGTTTTCTTACCTTCTCTATTTTTTTCTTTAAATTCAGAGAGGTCAAATATCTAGAGAAATATCTCTGTGGAAAATGCATCTATATTTCTGGCAAAACACAAAACCAGAAGCAATAAATCTTTTTCTTTGTTCACAATCTCAACAGCCATCAACCTCTGATTACTATGTTAAAGATCTCTGTAGATCTGTACTTCTTCTGAACAGCCTCTACTGAGACCAAACTTTTACAGACCTTTATAAATAGTGCAGCTATGTAATTTTATTTCATTTCCAATAAAAATCCAACCACCTTCAGCTGACTCCCTGGACATATGGTATAGCCATCTGTAATAAAAACAATTTGCCCCATTACAATGACTGGAATGGAGAGTTTGATGCTGGGAATGAATTGGTAAGTGGAAATAAATTATTTAGTAACCAGTATCCAAATTCAAATGGCTGCGATGCAGTCCTCTCCCGGGAATGTGAAAAATATTTTTGAACAAGAAGGCCTTGGGACAACAGTAAATGGAAATCAGATGTCAAATCTGCTTGCTTGTCTCTGATGGTAGCCTTTGAGCCCATGGACTTTGCCTCTGCATTAGCACTAAAGAAAAAAAAAAAATCATAGTGCTTCAAGCAATGTATATTTAGCCTTAAGAATAAGCAACCATAATCCCCCCATATTTCTCAGTGTTCTAGGCTAGTAGTACTACATCAAAGACCCAGTAACAGCTAATTCCCCTGTAATCTTATTGTTCCAACAAGACTATAAATTCTTTATAATTCTTTATAAGTCTTACCTAAGTCTTACATAAGGAAAATATAGTTCTTTATAATTCTTACACAAGTCTTTAGAACTGAGGAAGCTGGGAGTAGGAGAGTAAGCTCTCATGGCATAAAAACCAAAACAGAAATGGAGGCAGCAGCAGGTGAGAACACCCAGGGCTAGTGGTGCCAGTAATGCAAATGCAAAGAGCAGTCAGAATAGGAGCCTTTGAAAAAAAATGCACTTACCTTGTATATAAAATGATACATCTGGATTTTTCCAGTGACATAGCAACTTTCCAACTGAAAACCTGCCTGCTTTGTGCTGTTCTGCTTTTAAAAGCTGCACATTTAAAATATTCCGAAGTCTAAAACATCTCTGCTAAAATTAAGAAAGCAACCCATTGGTGTAAGATGACTTATCCCAGGTCGCAGCTCTGCCCCCTGTTTTGTTTTTTAAATAATCTAATTGACTTCATGAAATCTGTAGGAAGAATTTGAATAAGAATTCTCTACTCCTCAATTTTTCCTTCAATCTTCTTTCCCCTTGTAAAATATCTCATCTCGGTTTTTCGGTGAGGAAGCTCAGATTCAGGTTTCCTTCTGCTAAAAGCTGCTTTCGTTGTGCCTCAGCCAGCTACACTTCTGTAGCTGTCCTTCTACCTGCCTGCCACTCACCCATCTGTAGCTGGAAAAGCTAGGTGCCAAGTGGGCCCAGAGAACTTGTACCTAGAATCAGCTTTTCAGCACAATCCAGACAGTAATGTAAAGTTATGAGGTGGACAAAAAGAAAATTTGAAAATGCTTTTTGAAAGGATATGTCAGCAGATTTCTTGAAAACCACCAGTAAATTCTGAAATCTCATGCCCTCTGCTCATCTCAAACTCAAACTTTATTACAAAAACCAAAATATTTTGAAAATACAAACCTGTAGGAACTAGTCCCTTTTTACACCACTGCTCTGCAGCAACAAGAGGGTTGTCTTAAGATTAAAAATATTACTGGACAGAGTAACACAATAAGGATAAGTAGTTGATATAAATTTAATGTCATAAGACACTTATGGTACGAAAGGTCTTAAACAAGGAAGCAATCTCCAAAATGCAGCTTTTCCTACAAAAATGTATTTTGCAACACAATAAGAAACATGTCTCTTTGCAGCTCCAGCCCTGAAAACCACAGCAGCAGAACAAAACCAAATGTCGAATTGGAGTAGTTTAAAATTATAAACAACAAATACTCAAAAATCTACAAGCAGCCAAGCTAAAAAGCTGTTTAAAATGTAAAGGTCTGCTGCTCCTCAGCAAAGGTTGAGGAATATATGCAAGAATACATACTTGTGCTACAAGACAAGCTCTTAGTTTAAAGATGATTTCTGATGTGCTAATCCCTTAAAACACCTGGCTTTAAAACAGCATGGAAGTCTTTTCAGAGAAGCCAATGTTCTTTAAGCTGGCCCCCTCCTGTGTTCCTCTAGTTCTCAAGGGTGTTGAAATTTCAGTTTTCAAGAATTTTATATCATCAGTAGTTTCTAATTCTGAAAGGTTAATTGGAAAATACTTGCACTTTCAAACTATTTTCCATTCTGATTTTTAACCTTCTACTGGTGTGCACATGAAGACAGAAAACTGGCTTTCTCCTTTGGCTCACCTTGAAGAAGTGGCCAAGCCCATCAAAGTTGCTGTTTACTGTATTATTTATAGGGTTATTTCTCTTTCAAAGTAGATATTTTACCTGTAACTCCCACACTGAATTTTTCGTAAGTGATCCTACAACATTTTGTTGGTAGGTTCAGTCAACATAGGTCTGGAACTGGTATTTGTAATGTCACAAATCTACATGTAGGTACACACTGTTTAAAACCCATTAATAAAAAATAACAATAGTAGAAATGTACACACACAACAAAACCAAAATTAGAGAAAAACATTTACTTTCTGACTCTTCAGAGCTCCAGCCTTTGGACCACCACTCAGTAGAGCCAAGCCTCCTACCCTGGCATTTTAATCTCTGATTAAAGGATAAACATAGAGAAAACAGGAGAATTTGTTAGTACCTTTTTTATTATTAAATGTATTTTATCTATAACCAGTACAATGCCATCCCACTTGACTGCATCCAAGAAGCATGTTGAAGAGCAACAGAAAAGGAAAACAAACCACTGCTAGAGGTAAGACACCTGTTTCACAATTTCAGAAAAGTCAGAACATAGCAGCTAGGAAAAACACTATTTTCCAGGTGCCAGAAAGTGTGACAAACTGATTTGCTAAACTTGAGAGCCTGACGAAAAAAATCATAAGTAGGTAGAGATGAATTTAGTTCGGGAAAGGAAGAGCAGGCTGACAGAAACTTCCACTAGGAGGAAAGCTAGCAAATGTTTATCATAACATGAAAGAAAAAAGTCTTATAAAATAGGAAATAAAGTTGATTTTTATAATTTTATCTTGTCTTTATCTGCAGTGTACCCCAAGTTGAATAAATAGTACATTTATAAGCTATTTTTGAACTACTGATGGTATAATATTTCAAGTTATGTATCACATGTACTATAGGTGCAAGAAGAAAATGGGTCAGCATATGGGCTTGCCTTGTTCCCATGAAGAAGCACACAGTACCCAGGTCTGTGTCCCAGTGCTCAGTCACTGACTTCTCTCAGTGACTGGACTGCAGCTTTTCAGCCTCATGAGGGGAAAGAAGTCATGCCCGTCTTCCAGAAGGTGCTCTCAGGAGAACTGGAAGGCATCTGAAGCAAGACGTGTATGGTCACCAGGATGAGGTATGAGGATGTTTTGAGACACATGGCGAACTTGCCAGAATAGAAATGCACACGTTCATCCAGAGACAGGAATCGCTGCAGCCATGTCTGCCATTGCCCCTCTTGGCCTTCCTCCCATCCCTGCACCAGCAGCAGAACAGCCGGGACATACATTACCTTGCACTGCTCCAGCACAAGTTGGCATCCTTTCCCCATCAAGGAAAGGGTGAGCTAGTAAACTACATGTGCTTAAAGCTATAGTAAGTACATGCTGAGCACTGTGACACTGTGGGGAACACACTGCAATGGGTTGCTCTGCCACAAATCCTCTCACTGACCAGCCAAACACCAGTTGGAAGGACAGAAGCAGTTGTATATTTGGGAATGGATGTTCTCCTTCCTCACAGATCATTGAATCATTTTCATCTCCTACCTGTGACTCTTTCTTCCTACAGCTCTCACGAACTGATAAAAATGAAACACATGAAGATTTCTGGGTGGTATCTGCTCTGCCTCAGCTCATTTCCATATGCAGGAGATGGGGCACATTTTAAGTGTGAAATGGTTCTCAGTAACTCACCATGGAACACCAACCTTACAAAATACTGCTGGCAGGAATGTCAGGTCCACCTCGTTGCCCCAAGGTAGTAAGTTCAAACTGATGTGCTAATAACGCCTGCCTGTCTGAGACCTCTCACAGGGCGTTAAAGGAAAGTTCTTATGTTCTGACCATTTAGGGACATCCCACCAGCAGTCTGCATGCAAAACAAATTTTATGGTATCAGCTGGAATCAGGTCGTGCAAACTGGTTTTATTTTAAGACAAGTGTATGAAAACCATGAGTTTCCACATAGGCAAAGTTCCCCAATAATAGCAAAGTGACTGAGTGGCACCCTTGTGACTTGATTATTATTTCAAGGTCTCACTGACATTTATTTTTAGAACCTGCTTTCATTTCAAGTGCCACTGCTGCCATATAAAAATGAAGCACAGAACACGCTGTTCATAACCACTTCATCCAGAGTTTTACATGTATACATAAATTTACCTGATTTCTGTTTCATTTTGCGCAAGGGCTCTGGAGGTGGAGGTACAAATAGGGATCATTCACTTACCTTGTTTTGCCAGCTCATCTGCCTTCTTGCTTATTATCCTGAGCCATGACGATAACTGGTGGCACAATTACTAGGAGTGTTTCAATTCCTGTGAAAAACAGCTTTTTGCTCAAGGCTTACAAATGTGAAAAGATGGGGAAAGAAGCTGAGTTATTTTATATATATATATATATATCATTCAGGTGCAATTTATATGTAACATAAAACACAAAGAAATTTTGAAAGTCATCTATGCTGATTCCCTGTTGAGAATCTTCCAATACAACCCACTTCTTAGGCCAGCAGGACTTATGACACAGTTAATTCTGTGCATACTAGGTCTTTCCTGGATCTAAAACGGGAAGAGGGGTATTTATCATTAAATTCCTCTTTAGGTATTTCTGTCCAGTGTAGGCAGCACTCAGATTCACAATGCTATAGGTTAGCAATGTTGTTTGTACCTAAGTTGTACCTAATAACTTGGCCTTTATGTTTTACTTTCAACACATACATAGCTTGAGATGGCATTGCTGGCATGGACACATGGCCAACAGGTATAGTAAGCAAGCACACAACCAGTGAACGATTTCTGAAGACAGGTTTAACATCACACCTTCTCATTAACTAATCATTACAAAACTGTAGGTGACATCATCTCTGTCCACAACTGACTTATCGTATTTAGTATTCAAACAAAAACTGAAGTACATATTGGCAGAGCTGGCTCACTTGACCAAGTCTGATTTCTTACTACAGAAAAGCATTTAGCTGAAGATACGCGCAAAAAGACAGATGTTCTTGCAAGCTCTGCCAAGCCAACGGGTCTTACTATTAATAAATCAATGACAGAAGCTATGAAAATTAATTTACCTACTGATAATTTTATCTCTTTTAAAGGTGAAGTCTTGACAACTGCTAATAAATCTACTTATACCAGAGCTTGTGTATTTGATGAAAGGTTCAGAACAGGGAAGACAAGTGCTGCATTTCAAATATTCAACATGTAATGAAGGTCCAGTGTGATTAGCAAGAACTTCAAATTAAATATATGAAGCAGTGACATTTTTAATCAGTTTCCACACAGCACGGTTTTGAAGTAGAAGGCTGCTCAGTCTGTATTAAAAGAACTTGCAATGAAGACACCTGTGCAGAGTAAATCAAGACAAGTGGACCTACAAAACTCTTTAATATTTATTCTAAGCACAATCACAACTAACTACAAACACAAATCACCTTGATCACCACAGGCAGGTTATCCATGCCAAGGACAGGACTTCAGCTGCTGCACCTCCTTAACACTGCTGTGCTGGTTGCCAGTCATGGCTCTGGCAGCAGCTGTACAAAGGAATTCATCTCATGAAAGTGAGCAAAAAAGCTGAGGAAGACCACCTATACTGGCCATACGTAGGGAGATGTCAAGTTCAGTCATCTCCTAGCCCAACACTTGTCACATCCTGCCTGTGCGGAGGGAGAGGTGACTCAGATTCGTAAATTCCCTCGGTATGGATTAAGGTGAAACGACACTCAAGGTCTGTACRTRAACAAAGACTTYTACTCCATAGCTAGGCTCATTGGTAAATAATTGGGTAGCAGAAAAGCTTATTGCTCACCACTGCTGTGGGAGTTTATGCCTTGCGTTACTAACTAGGAAAAGGTAAAAAAATAAAAGAAAGGGAGGAGAGTGAGAGAAAGAAAGAGAGAGAAAGAGATCACCAGTCCAGGTTCCAGTGTTGGTCCATCCAACAGGGGTCTCTGGTCTGTAGGAGTGCTCATTCAAAAGTTCCCACAAGTTCCCAAAAAAGTTTTTCCCATGGCACTTGCCTTCCCCTTTYATGTCTGCCGTTCACTTTCAAACTGCCCCTCTGCTATGGGGGCAGTTCYGGTAGCTCAAAGGGGTTTGCTTCTATTGGTTCTTGTATGCCCCATCTTCACTTAAAGTCACAGCATCCTTTCTTTTTACTGCACATATTCAGTGGGGAAGGGGCTTTGATGGGTAGGGGGCTTTTCCTGCTGGGGGGTGGGTTTTTTTTACTGTGCTAATTAGGATAGTTCACTCGTAGTTCAAGTAGTTGTTTCTTTGGTTTTATCAGCAGTTCTTGTTCTCTTAGCGCTTATCTTGGCCGACTTATGGTGTCATCATGTTTCTTCTCCCAAGGCCAGACCCAGTTAACTCTCTACAGAGGAGCCTTCCTGGGATTCACCATCCCTCAGTCTTGTGAGTGTTTGAGACATTCCTCRGACAGGCTCAGGGGATCTCCACCCCCTGCTCCCTTGTCAAGTTTTGTCTCCTGTCGTCCGCCCTCTTCTGAGAAAACAGTTCTTTGTTGCAGGGGGTTACAAGTTAGCCTTAGTGTTAGCTGCCAGTTGGTCTCCTAAAACCCTTCTTAGCACCACTTTTATTATCTACAATTAGCAAGGGGTCAATAACATAGGAGTATAATATGTAGGTGTTACACACCTGTGGTGCAGCATTCCCCCTTTTCTCCTAGGCCTCTCTACGATCTCAGGAACTCCTGTTAGGCCTTAGCCATTGTGTAACGAGCTGGGCAGTTAAGCGTCCCTTGACTGTACCAGGCACTCTTGCATGGCTGAGGTGGGGAGCGGCACTGATCGTACCAGGAACACTGGCTACCTGATCAAAGTAGGGAATGAAAGCAGGAGACAATTCGTCATTSCTGACAGCCCTGGATTGTAGATCAAGTGGAACGATACAACGGTTACCACAAAATGATACCAACTCTTGAGTTTGTGAAATTCGGAGGACCGTCGGGACCTGGCCTGAAACACTCCTCGGCCGAGACACTACTCTAGGCTCAACTCTTCACCTGTTGAGAAATGCCAAGACATTTAGTGTGAGTATTTCATGACATTCAAGGGGCATTTTTAACAGGTACCTTTATCTAGCTTAAGGCCTTTATAACCTAGCTTCAGGCCTGTAAATTTATTTAGCTTTAGGCCTTTATAGATCTAGTCAGCTTTGGGATCCTATGTGTGATGTGTGCCTGTGTTTGTATATATTGATTTAAACAATAAGTAGTAAGTATAACCTGCAATCGAGTCATTTTAGCATTGTAGTAACCTTGATTAATTTGCTTTGTAGCTGCTAAAATCACATAGTTTACCTCAATGATTAAGTTCTGCTAAAACTTATGATTTACCTCAAAACTATGATTAAACTTTAAATTGCTGCTAAACACCTATAATCCCTTAGGCATAAACTGTTGACCAGGTCTGAGACTAGGTGTAGATCCAGCCGCACCTAGACTCCTCTCTGAGAAGGGAGTTTAGAAAGCAAGGGGGTCTACTCTGAACCTCGTGACCCAATGGGAGGGCGTCCCTATCCCTTTTGTATTAGATATAAACCATTGTCCAAGTCTGAGACTAAGATTGGATCCAGCTGGGTTTTCTCTGAACCTCGTGACTCAATGGGAGGGTCTCCCATACCCCTTTTTCTTCAATCTCTGTATAAATCATTCCAATCCAATTCTGACACGATTTTTCCCTGTGTATGCTCAATCCATGTAATAAGTAATAGAGTGGACCTTGCCATCAAATTCTATTAAGTCGCGCTTTTATAAATTTCTATTAAAATCACTTTTTGCTGATACCTTTGCCGGTGATTCTTTAAGCAGCCTCAAACCCACTCATTCACGACAACACCAAAAAGATGTATAAGCAATTAGGATAAGAGAAACACTAAATCTGCCATCCCCTCAGTGGCTGTAGAAGAAAGTTGGAGGATAAAACCTGGCATTTTGAAAATGAGAAGACTGTCAGGCCAAATTTTCATTTGGTACTACAGCAGCTTACCACCAGAATCCCTAGCAGACTACCTGGACAGCCTTCAGCTCATGATGAAAGCACTGTTTTCACTTCTCTTTCTGCACAAATTCTCTTGTCCTGGTCTGAAAGCTTTCTATTTTTATTTGTTTTCTCTTTTTTTTTTTTTAATGAATTCTAAAGCCCTGAACAAATGTTCATGCACCATAATATTTACTGAAGAGTTGCACTATTTATGATCTTCCCATTTGGAAGCATTATTTTTTAGATTTCGGTCTTCGTTATCGTAAGTTAGATAAGCTTCTGCTCTACATGTCCAAACACTGATTTTTTTCTAAGCATTACTTCTACATCTTTAAGTTTCAAAAGGCTATAAATAGGAAGAAAAGAGACTGGTGGGTTTGACATCAGCTGAAGAACAGAAGACAGCTGATTTTCCTTAACAGAAGTCACAGAAGATGCAATTTACAAAAGATGAAAAAATAAGCAGCTCAAAACCTAAGAAGTTAACAGCATTAAAAATTTTCCAGCTCATGTATTTATAGAGCTTGTTCTACGAATCTCTGAAGAATGGTGTTGGAAATGGGTTTAATGTCTTGCAGCTGAATAACTCCAGGTTGTGTCATATTAGATATTTGTTTTTTTCTCTCTTCCTCAAATAAGCTTGCTCAATTCACAGACGTCACAGCCTTTGGAGAGAAAATCTCAAAGGAAAACATTTATATTTTGGTAATACTGCACTTAAGCGCACAGTGTGGAATACGCTATTGTTCATTTGAGACAGACTTGAGGGTAAAGTGAAAAAAGCTTAGCAAGCAGCTAATTAAGAACTTTTCTTTTGCACACTCCATTACCCTGGCCTGAATGCACATAATTTTAAATTATTACATGGATAGTTTGTGGCCACAAGGGGCTGACACAGGACTTCAAGAACAGCAGTAACCAGGGTGGAGCTAAGGCCATCCTTTCCCGCTACGCGGCTCTCACTCCCTCCACCTTCCCCTGCCTCCTCCCTCAAGGTAGTGGATTAGTCCCCAGTGCCACCTGCTCCTGACCAGTATCTCCTCCCTTTTTTTATTYCTCTTTCCCAATAGAGCAAAGCCTGAGCTGGGTCCTGCCTTAAAGCAGGAAAGTAACAGTGTTGGATCAATCCTTGGAGAAAACTCTCCAAACACAACTGAAACATAATGAAGCATTACTAATAAAATCCCAGAATTATGACAGGAATATTAAAAATCAATAGTTTTGGTAAATGGTGAGAGAACTTTTAAGTACTTTTTTCTTCATCACAGCTGAAGTAATGCTGACAATTGTCAGGACAGATTTATCTCCTTAGATATATATTATGGATTAACTCTCAGGTACATTATCCATTTTCTTAGGTTATAAATTTTTTCCCGTATCAGCAAAATTGATTGTATAACTACAAATAAAAAAATACTAAACTAAAATATTTCTATCTAATAAGCCACCATAACATCCACCTAGCCTAATTAACTACTTTAGTTCACTTGCATCAAGTCTGATTCGTATTTGTGTTTTACAGAGGCAAATATACAATCAATCCTGCTAATGCAAATTAACTTAGGCCAATAAGGGCTACCCAGTGACATATATCACAGTCTTTACGCCCACAGCACAAACTAGGATGGTTTGAGGAAAGGGGTTCCTCATCACAGAGGCAAGCTCTCCAGGAAGGCTGCTCAGGGCTGTGCTACTCCAAGATGCACTCTTAAATTTAGAGCACTATTAAAAGCACAGACTAACAAGTCAACCTTATTCTTTTTCACCTCAAGTTCATTAATGGAGAGAAAGGCATCATGGCAAGGAAGCATTGGTGGAGTCAACAACGCATTTGTAGAGGGTAATATGAGGACAACTGATGAACTCACTGGAACAAAATCCTCATCACAAACCTGTGAACGATTTTTGCCCTCCAAACTGAACTGACCCCAAGTCACCCTTTCATAAACACACAGTCATTCCCTGCAGCCATAGAGTATATTTGCACGATCCTTGTGTCTGCAGGACACCTCTGTGTCTTCCTCATGAGCAACTCCAGAGCAGCCAGCAGAAACACAGAAGCGCTGTGGTAAGTGCTGGCAGTCTCTTGAATAACATTTACTTGACAGATCCTAGCATCACATTTCTGTTGTTGCAGCAGAACAAGAGCAAGGTGCCCACAGCCTGCTCTGCTACTCTCAGTAAAGATGATCACTGCAGCAATGGTGACGCTACCATCACTCTAAGGATGCACCTGGAAGATGGCAAGCAGTGCTTTTGCTCCCTCAGCTGGACAAAGCTGCACTGCTTCTCCCTCACTCTGCAAGTCAGAGAACATGCTGCAGATGAGAAAGCAATAGCAATTCTGCCTTATACAATGAATCCATCCTTGACCAACACTAACATAAAAAGTACCAGACAGTGAAGGTTGGATATCACTGAGTAATGACATATGTAGGAAAGAATAACCTAGAGCTAAAATAGGAAAAACCACTAACACAAAGGGTATACAAAATTGAGCACTGATCACATCCATTTGATTTTTTAAATTCAGTGTTCTGTTTCTGAAGTGTGTAGTAATTATCCTTCTAGATCTAACTGGCAAGAGAAAAAATCGACTAAATGACAAGATTCAAAACTGTTGACCAGAGATATTTCAGGTCACTGGGCAATAAAAATAAACCAAAGAATCTCACACTTATACTTCACTTTGCCAGGAAAGAGACCGTTAGCCACACGTGCCATAAAGGATAATATCCATGATGAAATCAACATTAGCTAAAAGTAAAAAATTCACAGAAAACTGAGAAATCTGTGTGTGCATACATGCACACAGGTAACATTGTAAATATATATATTGCCAGTAAAAGATAGTCAAGATATAAATTGATTCCAGTTAGCACTTGCAAGAAGTTAGATATTAAGGTGATCAAATCATGCTTAACTAAACGTAAAATTAATTTTAGTCTAGTTCTCACAACTGAAAACTGATCATCACAAAACAAACTGCAAACTCATCAGCATATCTGAAAAATGGCTATGCAAATTTAAGATTTGATCCTCATAGCTGGATAACAAACAAATGTTACTGCAGACATACTTTCCAATCATACTGGTTTTCCAAGCACAGTCCAGAGTCATCACTAATGTGGAATCTATCTGCAGTGCTTGTAGATGGCAATTTAAGCTACCCTTACTCATCCTGCCGAGACAGGTGGGTAAAGAATACGTTTGTCTGTGAGCAATAAAGGGTCAAGAAATGCTAGACCTCTGAACCAAACACCTCATCCAGAGTCTGCTAGCAAAGCAATAGCAGCCAGAAGCTCACAGAGATTAGAGCTATAATGCCATATTCATTCATCACAGCTAATTCCCCTCAAAACTCAATATCCTTGCCAGCGTTCTGCGCAATTCCCTCTCACTATTTTTATTGTTGCAGCTTTTTCCTTCACCTTTAGGGTCAGAAACACACTGAGGAGCAATGGCTTGGAACAGTAAAACCTGTTTGTACCTTTATCTGCAGAGAACTATCTGCTCTCTCTAATAATCATAATCTCAGTTTATCAGAAAAATGGTAAGGAAAGGACAAGCGATTGTCTCATAACATTTTCATCTTTTAAAATGATTGCTACAGTTCATATTTCTGAGCTGAACAAAAAAAAAAATCAAAGTTCTTTTGAGTGAACTTGAATTCTTCTGTGCTTATACCTTCTGTCCATTAAACTAGTCATTTGCAAAAGAGATGAGGTGTAACTGCTTCACACACTTCAGATCTTTCTGTATTTTGTTCAGGTTTGTGTTTTATACATTTAATATTGTTTTCACTTATTAATAACTTTATCTGCATATATATTATAGGAAACATAACATGGTAGGGTATGTCAGCACGTATGTACCTTCAAAATGAAGGGACCTAGTGACCTAGAATATCTAACAAATTTGTTATTCAAACAATGCAGATGCGTTAAAATTACAGAAAAATAAACTGAATGGAGGCTTTTAAGGCAGGCATCACAAAATTAAGAAAAGCCTGGTGAGAAATTTCTAGCTTTGCTCTGAGTCAATCCTCATAAAACCAAAGACGCAATTCTCAGACAAAATCAAAGACACAATTCTAAGTGGAATTTTGCATTTCAAAAGAGTCTTCTGAAAAGTCAACATAACACTTGAAATCCCTAATGAATGTAGACGCTAGATTTCTAAGAGCAAGGAAGTTCGAATTGGTTCCTGGGGGTACAACGAAGTACCACCGCTTCTTGAGTTGAAATATAGGATCAATTAACCCACAAACAGACTGCTGAATACAAACATGTTACTAGTTTCACATTAACAACAACAAAAATCATTCATCTCTAACAGGAGTTGCTGGTTAGCTCTCTCCAAAAGCAATGATATGAAGGAATGAGAGCTGGTGTTTTCCAGGTTTATTTTTTTGGGAAAATAAGTTAAGTTTTGTTGCAACTAAATTCTTCAAGCATGACATAAGCGTCAGATGTGTTGATGGTCAGACATGTAGAGAAAGAACCAATCTTTGCAACAGACAGCTTCCCACTACCAGACTGTATTTGGGAGCAAAAGCAGGGATAGGGAGAGTGAGTGACTCCTGGATACAGGAACAGGGGAAGATTCAGCCCCAGAACAGAAATTGCCTTTGAGAAGTAAGGAAGCAAACGGAAAACCTAACTGTAAGCAGTATTTCTCTCTCTATGTACCCAGCACATTGGCCTCCCAAGCACCTTAAAGCGCTAGCAAAATTGTGCATGGTAATAGCAAAGCAAGAAAACTCCTGTTTAGTCTGTATTTTTGGACAAGCACTGCCTCCCAAATGTAGTCTCAGCACCAGAGGAAGCTCCTGTGCTGACCACAAGCCCCCAGKCAAGAGCCAGTGGCCCTCCTCCACTTCCGGGCAGGCTGCTCTGGGAGTTCTCCCTGGCACCAAAGCCATCAGCCTTCACTGCTCCCATGGATGGCAACACAGCACCTAGAAGAAGGGCTGTCAGTCTAGGATCATCTAGCTATCTCAGCAGGAGCAGGAAAGTCTCCCAAGCTTTGGGAATGCTCCTTAAGCCACACTGATCCAGAAAGGAAAATTCAGGGGGGACATTGAAAGCACCGGGGCAACAAAACCCCAGCTGGGGTCTGCCCCACCCCACACCTTCCTGCTCCCTCCCTTGTACCAGCAGCACTGCAGGAGCAAAGCCATTTGCAAAAAAAACAAAATCACAAACCAATTACGTAAGCTTTCAGCTGAACCAGGGTGACAATATCGAGGCACAGATAATACGGCAGGATCAGCCTGGCTCTTTCCCCATGCTTTCCAGCTTTACAACCTCTGTTTCCTAGACGACTGCATTGTAGCCCCACACTTTCTACCTCCATTCCCCCATGCACGGCCCTCTCTTCAACATAAAGAAGCCAAAGTATTTGTAGGGAGGTGCATCATCTGCAGTGCTAATTTCTGTAACATCTAGATTTGGCAGTCTCACACCTACTTGTCCTTTGCCAGCTGCAAACCAGAATGGATTTCATGGAATAGGATGAGAGCCCAGCAGCCCAAATGAATACAGGGAAACATAGAGGATTCACCTCTGGCCCGTATGATTCTTGTTCCTAAAACTCCCCTCATATGGTGTTCTGACATCAAATAAACCAGGTAATCGAAAAGCATTTGATCTCTGTAATGATTTTTTTTTTTAGCACCTTTGACTCATAAAACATTGTTTTTAAAATCAAGAAGATTTTATATGTATCTATATACATATATGTCTATATCTATGTCTATATCTATCTA
Organism: Phoebastria nigripes; assembly: GCA_035582835.1. Lineage (NCBI taxonomy): Eukaryota > Metazoa > Chordata > Aves > Procellariiformes > Diomedeidae > Phoebastria > Phoebastria nigripes. Next base: position 256,231 of record JAYKAV010003089.1, on the reverse strand, counting down.
TCTATCTATATATATATAACTCAACTAACTGAAATGTTTCTTGCTCTGGCTCTAGGGAGCATAACAACAATTTCTTGCAGCTTTAAGCTTCAAGGTATTATTTGGTATGAGAAAGCATTGTAAGAAAATAAAATCTTACCAAGGCAGAAGCATTACAGAGAGTAGAAGTAACCATGAATGAGAGTTACCCCATATCATGAGATAAGAGGCTGTGAAAGTAGTTCCTGCTTCAGAAAAAAAATATGAGGAACAGCACTTGTGCATCCTTCGTGGCTTTACCGGAAAGTTTTGGTGCTGAATCCTGAGTCCTGCTGACCTAAACTGGTCTGTCAAAGAAACAAATGTTCATTGCTCAGCTCCCATATTCCAAAAAGCACAAGGTTTTACTTAGTGAGCGTTAAGTGGTTTAGGAAATGCACCCAGACAAAGATCCCAAAGTTTGGATGCTTACCTAAAATTCAACACAATCAAACTGGGTTGCAAAACAGGACTGAAATCCCACCAGAATTTGCTATAACAAAAATTCTTTTTTCTGTCTTGACTCAGACACAACATAAAAATTTCTGCCTTGTCTTATCCCACATTAGCTGGACCAGAGTAGCACACCTGCGTTTTTTCTCCCCATTTTAACATCCTTTTTCTCACTCCAGAAACCCCACCATATACAAAAAGTATATAGAAGTGCACCAGTACTTATTTCATCAGTATGTATCTTTTACTATTTTATCAGCTTATGCCAATTTTTGCGCTGTGTGAACATCAAGTTCAACAACAACAAAGCTAATTCTGGTTCCATCAGACCTTATATTGCCTTTTGAAACTTAGCAATCCCTGAAATCCTTTAGTCAAAATGAGGTTATTCTGATCTTTTTAAACTTCATCATCACTAACTAAATTAACCTCAGAACATGATATAACCTATGCAGCCATTGTTGCCATTCATTAGACACTGCAGATGATGAATAGGACTTTCCCAAGGTTTGATAGCAAAAAAGGAGACCAAGATCCAGTTTATTAAGGCTCTCTGCCTCCTGTTCTAACCTGCATAACCACCAGAATAAAGTGAAGGCACCGACAATGGTTTAGAAACTTGCAGAACTGTCTTCAGCAAATCACTGCAATACTATAAAAATAGGAGTGTGCATAATAGGTAACTGAGGAACAGCTATGAACTTCCCACTCAACATATGCACATACACACACTGCAATTATTATAGAAAAGCTGCAAACAGTAAGAAGTCCAAAGTGTTTACTGGTTTTTATTTTTAAAGGATTGGCCCTTGATAATCATCCTATCAACAAGTTCTAGATGAACACAAGAGCTGAACTTCCAAACCTTCAAAAATTCTCCTGCTTATCCTTTTTTAAGAATTATATTGATACGCTGGCCCAAATAAATAACTGATGACAAATTCCACCATCTCAAGTGGAATTTTTCAGCTGATATTTAATTGGGCATTAATTTTTATTTTTTGATTTTTTTTAAAAAGGACATTTTATTTCTATCTCAACTTTGTTCACAATCACACTCAAACTACAGCATTCTCAACAAATGGTTGCATCATCTTTTTATCTCCATGAGCACTTTGTATTAAGCTTTGTCATCATTACACAATCTTCTGTAATACTATCATATTCTCACTAAAAGCCTATCAAGAAAACCAGTTACTACACACAAAGGTCAGCTTTTGTTCACTGAAGAAGATTAAAACCCTCCTAAAACCCTTCATGTCATCAGCCCTGCCATCAGCAAACAGATTACTTCTCTCCTTTTTACAGTAAAAAGCCTTGCAAAGAAGAGGACTCAAAGCAAAGGAAACAGAAAAGAAAAAGAAAATAAGGTGAAGGAGCCAAAGTATAGTAAAGTTGCTGCAGAAGTCTCTCTATACTAAAAGAAGTTGGTTTTATTTGAGCCCCACGTTTGGCTCAGTGGTCGAATACGCTTCATCAGTGTGAGTGCCTGCTGTGACTATATTAGTACCTTAAGATTTGCACAGGTTTCAGAGGTTTCCTGGCCCCAGGAAATCCCAGTTTCTGCATGGTAAGAACTGCAGGTCAACACAAAACTGACTGGACTGTTCTGAGGCATGACACAATTATGAAGAACAACACTAAGATTCACACACAGCAAGGAAGGATTTAAGAAAACTGTATAGCAAAAGATATACCTGGAACAAGTTGATTATCAGTTTCCCCTTATTGACAAATGTTTGGAGGCCTAATTTTTAGCTTCAGGCCGGGCAGATACAAATGATTGCAAATTCTGCTTCTGCCTATACAACAGCAACAACAGATTTGCAAATGTAGAATTAGCATTAATAGTAAAATGGGAATGAAAAACTGTATCCATACCTTTTAACTGCCAGAGCACAAACCAGTGGAATACAGTTAATAGGGGCTGAAGCTACCTGGCTTTATCCTTCATTTCAGAGTTCACCAGCCATTGGGGAATGTGGAAGAACAGTTTAAACAGCTTCAGGGGAGACATCAGCAACAGCAAACTATAAAGAAGGCTATTGCAGCCTTTTTGTATCTTTTATAATGTGCAAAAAGCTAGTTCACATTCCCCTAAGTACAAATAGTCCATTCCCCCATGGAGCAAACGTATCTACACCTAGGCTGCTGTACCGCTAATGCACAGAAACTACTACTTTTGCATTTGATTTATCTGAATTATTTCAGACTGTCCCTTTCCGGGGACCAATGATGACCAACTCTGATGTATGCACATCTGCTCTGGGGTATTTATACTTCACAAGGCTCATTCCACTCTTTGTGCCTGTATTAAGAATTATGCAACTTCACAGGTATTTGCATACATGAAAACTATTCATGCATTTCAAAAGGCTGGCCAGATGCGTCATAGCCAAAAATCAAGTAAACTAAGACAGTTCTTGTTTGAATACTGCATACAGTTAAGCTTATGATGGAAAAAATACTGTGCAAACTATTTTCAGACATGCCATATACTGGTTCTAAAGCTGTACGAATACACACACATTGTCCCAGGTTTCTAAGTAATGATTCTTTAAAAATGCAAAACAACAACTCACTCTTTATTGCGACAACCTTCTCTTCTCCCCAGTCATCATGAACTCTGGAGTGCACAACAGGGGGAGGGAAGAAAAAAAAAAAAAAAAAAAAAAAGCCTGACAACTTGGTTTAAAATGTTTTGCCTAATAAACAGCATCTCTTTGATCCATGACAGCTGTAGACTTAACAGGCATCCAGCCTTCATCTACACTTTATCAATAAGGCTGTACAAAACAGATCCCCCCTGAACATTGCAGAGGCTCACAAAATGCCCACCGTATCCTGTGGGATACTATCACCTCGAATACTGTGTTCAGTTTTGGGTCCCGCAATACAAGAAGGACATTGAGGTGCTGGAGCGTGTCCAGAGGAGGGCAACGAAGCTGGTGAAGGGTCTGGAGAGCAAGTCTTATGAGGAACGGCTGAGGGAACTGGGACTGTTTAGTCTGGAGAAGAGGAGGCTGAGGGGAGACCTTATTGCGCTCTACAACTACCTGAAAGGAGGTTGCGAGGTGGGTGTTGGTCTCTTCTCCCAAGCAACTAGCGATAGGATGAGAGGAAATGGCCTCAAGTTGCGCCAGGGGAGGTTTAGATTGGACATTAGGAAAAACTTCTTTACTGAAAGAGTGGTTAAGCATTGGACCAGGCTGCCCAGGGAAGTGGTGGAGTCACCATCCCTGGAGGTATTTAAAAGACGTGTAGATGAGGCGCTTAGGGACATGGTTTAGTGGACATGGTGGTGTTGGGTTGACGGTTGGACTTGATGATCTTAAGAGGTCTTTTCCAACCTTAATGATTCTATTCTATGATTCTATCTTCTATTTTCAAGTTACTGTTTTTAAACATGCTTCTTAAAAGCACGTGCAGCTGGTGAACAGCTTACTTCATACTGCCTGATGCTTTTTCTGACACAAGTATTTTCCCCAGAGAAACAAATCTCCTACTCTTACCCATCATGGCCCTCACATTTACCTCAAACGTATCACCAGAATTATCAGAAGCTTTGTTCTCAACCTACTTTTTGTCTCATTAATGCTCAGAGGACTGACATTTGTAAGCAGTCCAGTAAGCAAATTGCTGAAACCTTCCTTTGAAAAACTCAGAGCCGCGTTCTCATTGTGTGCTGAAACATCTCATACCACTAGAGAAGACAGCCCAGTATCTTTTACATAGCTTTCATAGTTTGTTTTTCCACAGTGTGCAAAGAAGCTGTGCAACTCAATGAGATAGGAAATCTCTGATGACAAGAATTAAAAATTAAAAAGAAGATTTATAAATATACCAAGGATTTCAAAAGTTGCCATCAAGAACAACTGTATATTCTTTGTATATTCTCATGAAAGTTCTGGGATCCAGTGGTTCTGCAATAACTTGGGATCCACTTCAGACGCTGGAAGAGGGCTGGAGCAAGTGTAGTGTTAAACTTAGAAACTTAAGTTGCATTTGGTGTTTCTCTGATTACATGGCTCATCCTACCCCAGGTAATACAATAGTGTTGCAAGCATATATATGTTATAGCTATATATCTCTGCAATCCCTTTCTCATTACTCACAGCAAATGTTTGTTATTGCATATAACTCTAGTCCAAGGATGTATGTGAAACTCACACAATTTAGTCTTGAAAGAGTGACAAATTTAAAATTCAGTGCCTCGCAATTTGTTTGGAATTAAAAACCCAAACTATGATTCTTCATGTGAAACACAGAACTTGCTTTTTGTCGTGAAATACCAATTCCTGAGGTCATTACATCACTACAGAAAGAAAAGGAATTAAAAGCCCCTTGCAGAAACTTTAAAACAAAAAAAATTATACATTTTGGATAGCTGAAGTTATAGCAACTAATATACCTGAACTTCTTGATAAAAATTAAAAAAAAATACTAAGTACATATATTCTGCATCCTACTAGCCTGTTTCAAAAAATTAATCTCAGGAAAAGCAGTTGTTTTGTTACTTATAAATAATAGAGCCACCGCAAACTCCTACCTATGAAATCTTCATGAGACAATTTGCCATCACATACTTTTCCCATATATGGAAAAATTACTAAGTTATGAAACAAAGTGTTAGTTAGAGGAAAGTATATATAGGTTTCTACATTGCTGTTTTGCAGGGACTGGTGGTGTGTTTTGGTTTAATTAGCAGAACTTCAGCTCTCCTAACAGCCCCTATATTAGTACAGAAGCACCACAGCAGTAGTGCAATGGAACACATGATATGCATATATATAATACAGGATTATACCTCCACCTCCTGTGTACTACCATTAAAAATTGCCATTATCGCATTTATATTGCTTTTGTTCTTCCTTTCTTCAGCTCCCTAAGCAGGAAGCTTTGTTCAAGTGAGACTGTCCTACTGCAGGGAGGTTGTTCTCTGCTTATGCACAGTGTCACTAGGCAAACATTTGCTTTCAGCAAATTTTACAGCAACTAGCTAAACCCAGAACTAATGCATATGTCACCCCTTAACTCAGATACACTGTCTGCAATTTACAGTCTGCTCCAAATTATAGCAATTAAACCAACAGAGGAATTTGCCTTGGTACTTCTGGTATTTTTGGTAGAGATCATTAGTACCACATCATTTAATAGCTCTTGAGTTAGCACACACCTGTTCATTTTTGCTTGTCAGTTTTATGTGATATAAAGCAAGAAGCATCAAATAGAGAAGAGTCTTACAGTTTTAGCTAGGCTATTTTACTAGAACAGTAACAACCCTTACTTGTGAAGTATGACACACAGAGGAACACAACATACTATGCCTAGGAACAGTAACGAGGTCCAAGAAGAATCTAGAGCCAAAGAAAAAGATGAGAAGAGCAGCATTTCTGTCTGCAGTGCCTTAACCACCATCTCTGTCATCGCAGTGAGAGTGCACCACATGGTGCGCTACAGCATCAAGCCCTTGATGCTGCCTAGCACGAGCCCGCAATGCCCAACACCTGCCTGTCTTGAGGGCAGAAGCAATGAGTAAAATACTCAGACTGCAGCTATATAAATGATATGTATAGTCAAGCTCCACACAGAGCCAGTATGAGTGAGCATGAAGCAGTTTTCTCATTCTTTTCACTGTTCATCCAATCCATAGGGCTTGTGTTGCTCCAGTAAGAGCCTCCCACCTTAGCTGAATCATGGTTGCTCTTCACACACCTCCCATCCTGCTCACATACACTCAAGCAGCCACAGTATGGAGCTRGACTTCCAAGTTTCAGTACATTTTCTAAAACCAAGATGAGCCCAAACAGAATTGGGTGAACTACAAATGAAGGGACCACACTTCATGTTAACTAGACCCGTTTCCTTTGCACCTCTACCAGTGCAGGCCAACTGTGGACAAGTGAGACCCATCAAGGTATTTTTAATTGGGCTTTAGTGTTGCTGATACACCGTTTTCAGTGATGCATTAGAACATCCAGGCTGCAGATTAAGAAAGCAGCAGGTATAGAAACATCCAAATTGCCATGCTGATGATTGAGCTTAGTCTGGCAATGTTTATTAGCTCAAATATTAAGAAGTTGAGCATAATTTATAAATTCCAGGCTAATTCAGCCAGATAAGCATTACTGCTGCTTCAGTGCTATGGGGGGCCATAACTAACAGGCCTTGTTTGAACCTACCCTAACACATGCAGATCCAAACGTGGTGTTTCTGGCCACCTTTCTTGATTTGGGAATACTAGATACAATAGCGCAAGGACATCTGTAGCAAAGCCAGCTCTGGTGCAAAAAAGATCATCAGCTCAGCATGGACTTTGCTAGAGCTGAGCTGGTTCTTGCACAGCCTGTTACCCATGAGCCAGGTTCTGGGAAAGCACAAAGAAGCAAGCCGTGTCCAGCATGGGCACGGAGGTAGCAGAACCCCAGAACTCAAGTCCTGGAAGCACAGGACACTAAGCAGCTCTGCAGGAGCAAGGACAGCCAGCTCCAACTCAGAGCCTTAAAACCCTGCTAAGGCTCCACTTGGTACGACTGAGATCTCTGCACCATTTCTCGCTATGTTCTCTAATACTGACATTATCCATGCAGTAAACTATAGTTATTCAGCTGTATAGGCCCCAAAACAACTCAATGGGGGAGAAACAAATCTTGCCATACCTTACCCCAAGCACAAATAATTTGCCTATTCCTGACCTATGCTTCGCAATTTCACATCATAAAAGACAGACTGCCCCAATTTACTGCAAAATGAAGATGAGAACTTCAATTTAACCTGGAAGCTGCACACAAAGTATCTTGTACTTATCTGGACTTAGGATTGCTTAGGATTTGGACTTAGGATTGCTTAGGATTTTATTACTTTAAGATTTTATCGACTCTGAAGTGCAAACATAACTGTAGGCAAGGGGAAATAATGTACATTTCAGACATCATTTCTACTGAAAGAAGTGTTAAAGTAACTTTGAGTGAATTCAGTATTTGGTAGACTGACAACTCCAGAGATAAGATCACACAAACACTCACTATCTGAAGTGGGAGGCAAATACCCTACTGGATATTTGGATTTGTTTGTTTGTTTGTTTTTTCTTAATCAAACCCACACTTCAAAGCCACATTTTTCACTAGTGATGCCTACAGTAAGGCTTTACATCTGTATTTGGGGCATGTGAAAATGATCGAGAACAATCGTGTTATTGTCACTTGGTGACTTACCACTGATTTGCTGCTGTTAAGCTTTGAAGCTCCACAGTCGTATGCACCTTTGGTGTGAGTTCATGGTGGTTTAAGCAAATGCATTGTACTTCCTATTTAAAACAGGAGGAGATCATACACAAACAGCATACCAACTCTGCCAAATGGTAACTCGATATGCCATGATTTCTATGAATGTATGTATATTGGTGAGGCCAACTGCATGAGGTTCAACAAGGCCAAGTGCCGGGTCCTGCACTTTGGCCACAACAACCCCATGCAACGCTACAGGCTGGGGGAAGAGTGGCTGGAAAGCTGCCTGTCGGAAAAGGACCTGGGGGTGCTGGTTGACAGCCGGCTGAATATGAGCCGGCAGTGTGCCCAGGTGGCCAAGAAGGCCAACGGCATCCTGGCCTGTATCAGAAATAGTGTGGCCAGCAGGASTAGGGAAGTGATTGTSCCCCTGTACTCGGCACTGGTGGGGCCCCACCTTGAATACTGTGTTCAGTTTTGGGCCCCTCAATACAAGAAGGACATTGAGGTGCTGGAGCATGTCCAGAGGAGGGCAACGAAGCTGGTGAAGGGTCTGGAGAGCAAGTCTTATGAGGAACGGCTGAGGGAACTGGGACTGTTCAGTCTGGAGAAAAGGAGGCTCAGGGGAGACCTTATTGCCCTCTACAACTACCTGAAAGGAGGTTGCAGCGAGGTGGGTGTTGGTCTCTTCTGCCAAGCAACTAGCAATAGGACAAGAGGAAATGGCCTCAAGTTGCGCCAGGGGAGGTTTAGATTGGACATTAGGAAAAATTTCTTTACTGAAAGAGTGGTTAAACATTGGAACAGGCTGCCCAGGGAAGTGGTGGAGTCACCATCCCTGGAGGTATTTAAAAGACGTGTAGATGAGGCACTTAGGGACATGGTTTAGTGGGGCTTGGTGGTGTTGGGTTGACGGTTGGACTTGATGATCTTAGAGGTCTTTTCCAACCTTAATGATTCTATATGGCTGCATATGACTGTATGTATACAGCATGCATACATTCTGTATGAATATGGCTCTAAGCACCAACTAGCTTCTTTCTCCAAAACTGGAGAAGTTCTGGCAAACTTCTGAATGTGCTCAGATGCAAGCTTCAAGGGCTTACTTCACTGGGGAAGCTTGAAAAATATACCAATCCTGGCAACAGTCACAGAAACACAGGTGAGTGCATGCACACATACTAACATGTACTGAACAGAACATTATTACTCTGACACTGTGGCCTGTGTTTTTCCTGTTTTCCAACCTTTTGTATTTATCATTTTTGTAGTTTGGTATAATTCATTTCTTGCCTCTGTTCCCATGTCAACTGTCATCACCTTCCTCCTYCTTTTTCTTTCCTACTCTACTTTTCCTCCAGAATGCACTTTTTCTATCCTCTTCCTCCCTAAGGCAGTCCATTTCTCTTCAACTCCTACTGAGGGTATCTTACACTCACCTGCTTTCTGTAAGCAGGCAGCTGAAATTGTCCTACTCCAAGCTGTGCAGAGAAACCACGCAGCAGAAAACATAACCTGTTTGTGTTGAAACTCTGCTGAGGAGTCACTGACAGTAATATGCAATTCAGACAAAATTAATCTGCAGGAGTGACACTGTGAGGTCCGTGCTACCGTCCCAATCTCTAGGCCAGAAAGAACTAGTTTAAAAATACAGTAAAAAAAAAAAAAGGCACACCTGGAATCATTCTCAAGTGCCAATAGAAGCATAGAATATTTCTGAAAGCCTGAGAAAATCTTCTCCTCAGTTAGTAACTACCAGTCCATCAAAGTCTCCCAAGATCTAGGGCCAGTAGGATTCTCTAATGCCACTGTTTTTTATTTAGTTGGAGCTTYTGGCTAACTTGCTTATTCTATGTATCTGTAAAGGTAATGAAGCATATTAACAATGGCCTAAGAAATATGCATTGAAGGTAGCTCTGTTTAAAAAAAACCAAAACAACAAAAAAACCAAAAAACCAAAACCAACTTCTTTCCCTCTTTTTGAATCTGGTAAATAGAATAGGAAAATGCCAATCTAACACAGCGGTCAATCAGAAGCAGCACCCTGGAATCCTTCACAATAAATGATAAAAGAGGTTCAAAATAAAGTATAGAAAGAGAACAGCCTCTGATATGGTGTGCTATGTTTAAGTGTTCTGTACCACTCTAATATTGCTTCAAAATAGTGAGAAAGTGACAGAATAACAYTGATAAGTTTCTAAAGCTGGTTTATGTCATTATTTTACTATTTACAAACAGATTTTACACAACGTGCAAATTAAACCAGATTATTCTACTCAATTGCCTGTGGGCAATAAGACATTAAACATTTCAGTATGTCCTCGGTGTTTAACTCGCACTTATATCCTTACATATTAAAATAAGGGCCTTGAACTCCAGACATAGCGAGATCCATGGGGATGCTCATGCTGTCATGAAAAAATAGTCAATATCCCCATCTCAAATTAAGGTTAATATCTTCCTTACTGTTTTACAAATGGTCCGAGCCAACACTGCTGGTTTTGTGTTGTGATGCAAGTATGAGCATGGCTGGGCGCATATGAGATGCCTCCAAACCAAACAACGGATTCAGGGTTCATCTATCTCCAATTGTGCAAGTTCAGCTAAGAAAACAGGACAAAATGATTCTGTCTTCCACTCTTCAACCTCAGCGCAGATTTTGTGAACAAATTCAACCTTAAACACTACGAGATCAAATCATTCCTTCCACAATTAATTTGACAGCTGTAGGCCTCAAGGCAGAAAGTATTCTCCAAATCCCAATCCGCCTTTCCCCAAATCAGAAGTCCTCCCTTTACAAGGAATCCAAATAAAATACCACCTCACCCTTCCTGAAGAGGTCCTTACCTCCTTCTGGTCTTGCCCCTGAAATATCATCTTTATCAAGGTTCAGGTATTTCAACTTCCTCATTACAGAATTTCTGTAAGATCCCTCCAGCCTGTGGAAATCCATATCCTCTTGTTACTATGGGTCCATCCAGTCTCCATACCCTAACACTGAGCAGTTCTCTGTTCTAACCCACAAACAATCCTGTTTATTTCCACACCAAGTAACCTTAAGATGACTGAGTTTCACCATTTCACGTTCCTTAGCGGGAGAACTTTTCCAGCCCATCATTTACTCTACAATTTTTATCCTGAAACCTCTCCACAGTAAGAGACTCTCAAATCTTGAGGGATCTTAGCAGCATGTATAAATACCTGATGGGAGGGAATGAAGAAGAGGGAGCCAGACTGTTCTCAGTGGTGCYCAATGACAGGAGAAGAGGCAGTGGGCACAAATCGAAACACATGAAACTCCATCTGAACACAAGAAAACAGTTTCACTGTGAGGGTGGTCGAACAAGTTGCTCAGAGAGGCTGTGGAGTCTCCATCTGTGGAGACACTCAAAACCCAACCAGACATGGTTCTGGGGAACCTGCTGTAGCTGACTCTGCTTGAGCAGGGGGTGGACTAGATGATTTTAAGAGGTCCCTTCCAACCAAAACAATTCTGTGAAATCTCATTTCCAGCTGCAGGAGCTTGTTCAAATTCTCTCTCCCCCTCAGCAATTGGACCCTCTAGGTTTCCACTTCACCAGCCCCAAGGAAAACATGACACACTAGGGCCGATTCTGAACACCTGTTGCAAAGCTGATCAGCATTTCCCAGCACTGAAGCTTCATCTGCCTTTGCATTGCTAGACCACCCTGCTCAGTTACGTTCCTTGGAGTTCCTATTTCACTGGCAATTTTTGCCAGTTCACTATTCATCAACGCTTCCAAACCATTAATAAAGTTTGAAAAGAATCAGTCCTAATACAGAACCTTGTGGCATCTTGCTATTAACTTTTTGCCCGGTTGAAAATTGCTTATTCACCTTCTTGCTTTCTACCTCTCAGTTATCTACACGTTAGAATTTAATCTCTGACTGCACAACCACCTGGCCTCCTTACCAGCCTCTGTGCTGCAGCTTTCTGAAAGTCCAGCTCCTCTCATTCAGTCACACTTTTGACATTGTGCTTGCAGAACCTCAAGAAAGAGGCACAAATAAACTTGTTTATTTCTGCACAGGTATTTCAGGAGGTGGAGGAGGGAAAAAACTGCTGCGGAGCAGAAAAATTCTGCTTGCAGGGCTCTGGGCCCGATTTCAAAAGTGAGACAATACATCAAAATCCTTCAACAAATGAGCATGGCTAGCAGCTAGAAGAGGACTCTTGGGATCCAGGGACTATTGATACATGCTGCATTACGGTATCATTGAATAAAGTGCGTAGATAGCCTTGACGGCAGATAAGAAAATATAGGACTCAGTGCTTCCTACGACGACAGCTGTTGGATTAATCAATCTCCTGCCTGTTTTATCCCTGACCAGAGTGCTTGGTAGCCTGCATATAAGGATTTCATTTATGTATTTAAAAATTGAAAAACACAAGTGCTAGTGAACCAGCCTGTACTTGCTACAGATGTAGTAAAACAAAAAGCAACTTCTGGTAGTACTCTCATAGAGAGTGGGAAGATACAGGGCAGAGCATTTCAGCAGCTGAATGAGATGACAGTGTTTTGCTGCATGTACAGTTTATGCCTGTGTGCTTCCTTGCACACCAGTCTGATGTTTAAAGATTGGGTGGGTGAACCATCTGGGTGAAGGTGATGGTTTTAGGTCTCTAATGTTTCCCTTGCAAGCTCGGTTAGCGAGTCAGGAGTCATAAGCTCTGTACATGTACAATTTCCCACATTCCTGCTGTACAAGAGTTTCTAGTTTTCCTCAGTATCCTGGAAAAATAATGAAAAATATCTGCAAGATACATTTGTCAACTTTGTTTAAAAAAAAGAAAGAAAATCAAGTGATAACTACAATAAATAGAACATTTCCAACTGAAAGAAAAACTATTTGGTTTAAAATACTTGAAGAACAACTTCAGAAATGATTCACGGTGTATTTTTGAAACACTGCCATGCAGCAAAATAACCAGATTTAGACTTTCTCTGCTCAGAATTTACCTATCAGCAATTCAAATTTGCTCAAGTTGGTAAGTTAATGGGTAATATTTGTCTATACTGTATGATTGATTCAGCTGGTTTCCTGAAAAACTTATGAAACATTCTAAGCTTAAACCACAACCACTGACCACCAGTCAGGCCCCACAGTGTTCTGTTACTTTCCCTGAGCAACACCAAAGATTTTGCTGGTGCAAATATTGGAAAAACAAATGTAACTTTCGGGTCAAACATTCGCTATTTGCTTCATTTAAACATTTTCTGTCTATTTTTAAATGCTGCTTTAATAATCTTTCTTGCTAGGAAGCAGTTAACATTGCTGTGGGAAGTGATGACAACCCACAACCACAGTCAACATGACTAATTTTTTGTTGTTGTTTTAAACACTGGTGTGTCCCTTTATTTGCGCTACATTCCATAATAGAATTGGATAAGCTTTCCCGAGGTTAATAAAACACAAGTTGTTTTACCTAAGAATACTTATTTTTAATGTTTTGACATATTTAGAATTGACAGCTTGACTTCAAAATCAGTTGGTATTTTATTAAAAGCAGGTTAAGAAATCTAGAGAAAGAAATACAACATTAAACCCTGGGTCAAGTAAAATACTTTTGCCAACCCACCATTTTTCCCTTCTTCAGAAAGAATAAAAAGTCAATTACTTGCACAGCTCCAGCCCAGGAGATATGCTTTGCCACCTGCTGACAGTCACAGCTGACTTCAGAAATGACATGTACCTCGATGTGTGATGTGATTTTATTTTGTATAATCAACTTTTAAGGGGCATGCTTTAGTTACATTTATGTATTGGTGGTGGAATTTGCTTGTTTGCAGCAAATTCAGTTTTGTTCCTTTTCACTTCATTTTAGACCACTCTTTGGAAACTGATCACCCATTTTGTGTAAACCTGAAAACAAATTCCTTCATGATCAATATTTTTAAGTAGTATGTACTAGTCAGTGCAGTAGTACGCACTCAGCCTAACAAAATGGTGCCTAGCCAGCATGGAGAACAGAGGATRTAACATTTTTAAGCACTCCTTATGAATCCCCAATAAATTTTTAAAGGGGGCTGACTACTGTTAATTTGATTTCATTTTCCCCAAGAGTCAGCAAAATCTGGTAAGAACAAGCTATTGCACCGTATTAAGTTTCTACAGAACCAATCAAATCTTACCTGATGATTAGTCATCATTATTAATCATAGCTAGCAATATGACGGAAATTGTGAACATTTTAAAATTAGTAATTAATCACTTATTTTTTGAAGCAGCAGAATTGAAGCAAGACAAGTAAATGAGTTTRGAAAGCCTTCAGTGTGCACCTTAATTGCAAAGGTGCTGCTTTTGCTAAGTGAAGATGTGGCATGTTCAGCAATTCAAAGAACACCATGAACTGCAATTTAGGAGCATCACAAGAGTTTGGAACTAAATAAAAATTTAAAAAAAAAAAAAAAGTCAAGCATACTAAACATTACTGAATGATATCGACTGTAAATCTGATAGTATGTCTGTGTAATATGATCTGTAGAAGTTATTTTATCATTGCTGAACCATCAGAGAAATGAGGCCATCTGTTACAATTTGCAGTTACGAGCTGTGACTCTGCTTAGGACTTCGGCCATCACTCCTGGCACCCTGGGAGAAGATGTCTGAACACCTGTTGGGACCAACAAGAAAACAAAGAGGATCTTCATGAGCAGCTTTGCTAAGGAGTAAACACTACATGGTGGTCCCTTTTCAAACAAAAATTGCAGTCCAAACCTTGGAAAACAGACAACTTCACAAGAGGAAGGATGAAATCTTAGCGCTCTGACATTCTTTTCTTCAGGGCAGTATTAGCTTAAATAATGCAACTTGCAGAGCAACTGCAACAGCTCTTCCTCAGCAAGACGCTAAAGCACTGCAGGAGCTGGGTTTCCCTCCTGCAAATCCTCTGAGGCTTCCCTGGAACCGCCGAACCCCTCCTCAGTCGAGGCAGAGCCGGCAGAACGCCTCCTGCTATCTGTCTGTGACACCCCGAGCACTCGCTTACCTGACAAGAAGTGGAGTTTTCTCCAATGGCTTTGCCCAAAAGGGCTCCTTGGATGGCATGCAGCGTTGCAGCATCTACAGGCACCCACTGCGCCGTGCACTCTCCCCGCACCCTCCCGGGCCACCACAATGGCAGAGATTATCGGGAAACGGCCTGGCCCTCGGTCTTGTTCGCAAATGATGCAAAAAACCTCTATCGCTTCACTAAAGCGAAGGTAGCAGGCCACAACCTCCCTCCCAGCGAGGCAGGGAACGCTGCAACAGCCCAAGACCACTTCCCCTGCCCACTTCAAGCATGGCGGGAGTGTTAGTCCACCTCACCACAGCAGCGGGGTGCCTGCTGTGAGGAGGGAGGCCTGAGGGAGTGCCCCCGTGGTGGCGGCCGCTGGCAGGCCTGGCCGCCGGGGCAGGAACACAACTGGCCCCACTGGAACAGGGCGGTCACGGTGAAACACGAGTGTCTGTTACCTCCCGGCCCCACAGATACATGATATACATCTGTCTACATGCACATTTTATACACATACCTGTATTTTCTTTTTTTACTTTGTAAATCTAGAGCTTTAACATACTTAAGGTTATCTATTATACTTCAGGTTATCTAACCTTAAGTTTATCATACTTAAGGCTATCTATCATACTTCAGGTTATCTAGCCTGAAAGCATTTGTAGAAGTAAAAATATTCCAGTAATTGTTTTGTATGAGACAAACACCTGGACTGTCCAATAGGATTAAATTATAGTGTGGATAAAATTACCTTTAGAAGCTGAAAAAAAGTTCAACAAAATGCATTGAGATGAGATAGGTTATTAACACTTCAGTTAGGTCAAAGGCCTAAAAATGGTCATTTCATTGATACACCAAAGTTAATTTTTTGAAGATGAAAGCAGCAGAATTAGTCCTCTCAGTTTCTTTAGCACATACCTGCAAAGACATTTAACTCTTATCAGAGACAGAAGAAGTTTGTCTTCAACTCACAGTCATTGCCTCTTCTGAAAGGTAAAGTGATAAAATTCGTAAGCCTCAGGAGTTTAATTGTGCTGTAGAAAAAAAAAAATCCCGATTTAAATTATTTTTTGCCTTGAAAAACAAAGCTCTAAGGGCAACAGGATCAAAGATCCTTCCTCACGAGAATTTCAGAAACTGTATTTTACTGCTTCGGTGTCAGGCAATTTGTTGTATTTGGTTTCCCCTCTTCCCCAAGAGGCTAAAGTCAGAAATTTCAACAACAAAAAGGGCTAAAGCTTGCTGCAGTCCTAATCCATAACCTTCCAGTGAAAATGTAATCCTATATATAAGGATTTAATATATAAGGATATTATATATAAGTTTTTCTGCTGTTTTAAGCTGAAATTTTTCCACTTTCTCAGTACTAGACTGCTGCTGAGCACAGACGGACACTTGTTTTGCAGTGTGCTGACAGTGGTTGTCATATAAGCAGTTATGGTGATGATAAATGTTTTCATTTATAGTCCAAGCCTTGGAGTAAAATCTTCCAAGATGAAAAGCTAAACACCTAGTGACAAATTTAACTTGTTCCCTAATGCATATGAAAATTAATGCATACACTTATTCAGAGACATTACTCAGAAAGTTAATCACAATGCTATCGTGCCATTATTAGCCAAAATTATGTCCATCATTCCTGACAGAGCATGTGCCAACATTAGTTACCATGCACTAAAATAAATTGCAGTTAACACTCCACCACGTGAGGTAATGGGGGCTTGAGTACCTCGGAGAATGACGCAGGCAGGCAGGTCTGGCTCAACTGCGCGCAGCCGTGCTGACACGTTTGACCTAACTGCAAGATGCTGCACAGGGAGCTTGGAGGCTCGGCCATGCAGCAGCAACGCAGAGAACAGCCTTTTGGCCAGGGCTGGACTACAGCAGGTAGGACCTCCCTCCCTCTGAAACACCAGGGGGCACCATTCGGTGCTGTGCAAGTGATTTTACCGAACGGTGATATGAAAGTATTGCTTCCCGACCTGAGGTTTTTCTGTACACCATGCAGTCATGCTGTGCAGGGTCAAAGCTAGCGAGGCTGACCAGATCTGTGCCAGTTTTACACTGAGCCAAAAGCTGAGGGTCTCTGCAGGTTAACTATGCAACAAATGCAATTTCAGTCAAATGCTGTCAGGTTCTGGTAACTGTAGTTCACAGCTGAAAGGGACCGTTAGCACAGAGTCCCTTCCCTTGCAAGTACCAAACGTAACCAGCCAGAACTCTTAATTGTGAGAATTGATGTTGGTGGATCATTGAGGAAACGACATGCAGATAACATACAGACAAATTGTAACAATTCTTCTAACAAACCTCCCTAGCCAAGGTAAAAAGCAGGAAACAATGAGTTACCAAACAACTTCTGCAGACAGATGCTGGCAGCTAGGTACAGGGGAGGTTTTGCATTGAGAGGTGCAAGAGCCCCAGCAGCCTCTGCCACTGAAGCCAAAGGAGAAGGAGGGAACGGTCAGGCTTCCTCTGCAAACAGAAGGAAGGTTTCAAAAACAGTTACTCCCCAAAGGTTCAGTAAAGAAAAAGGCTCAGATTTTTAAAAGCATCTGGTTATCTGGTAAGATTATCAAAAGCATGCAGGTGTCTTTAAACAGCTAATCCCCTCGGGGGGGGGAAATCTGTCTTAATAGCTTAATCATCCCTTAGTGAAGCAAATAAAGTTCACTTCAACTTTGAAGGCTGAAGAATAGAACTTAAAAGGAAAAATGTCAAAATGGAAAAGAGCCTTCTCTCCCCTCTCCCACCCGCAAGGTACAAAAGACAAAGGCACACAGAAAGGAGCAGCTTTACCCTGTCATTCCTGCAGCTGGCCAGGTAACTAATAAATAATGAAAACTCAAAGTGAGCTTCACATTTGCAAATAATTATTTCAATTGCGACCATCTGGGCTCAAACTTTTCAGTAACAATTATGAAGTATCCTGATGATATGCCTTTGATGAAAAAAGCAAAGAACTGAGATACTGAACAACAGCAATTTTAAGTAGTCCAGGTACAGCCAAGAATTAATTGGAATTAATTACTCATCTAGCTCTGGTGAGTTTCTCTGCGTTATGACAGCTAAAAGTGAGATAGAAGGAGCTCAAGAAAGCAAGAAATTTTTCATAATAGAAATAAAGAAATTGGTGTAAAAATGAAAACCCACATCTTCAGATAGAGGTATACATTGATATTCTCTAACACCTCTTCAAATACAATTTAAGCGTTACAATCTAAGTTTCTTTTTCTCTGGGACAATTCAAATGGGAATTCTCTTTCTCTCATGAAGGAATATTTCTGCTCACATTCTTACTACTTTCCTAACTCTTTCTGCTTGTATGGTTGAATGTATAGTCAAGAAATGGTAATAGGAAGGGGAGAAAGTTATAGGTATGCAGTATCAAGACAAGCAGCTCCTGATACTGAATTATACTGCTGGATTAATAGACACTTCTCACATTACTAAGTTCCTTCAGACCTCTCAGTTTATGACATAGCTTTGTGAACCAAAAAGCCAGTAATGGTACCAAAAAAATGGTACTATCTAGGACAGCATATACCATGTTAGGAATCATGGAAATGTTACTTTGATGATAAAACCCTAAGTACATTATTAAAAAATAACATAAAGCGTTACCAAATTTAGTTTAATAGCAACAGAAACTTATTTTTTATTTTTTAACACAAGTTATTTTCAGCTTTCAGTAGGCTCTTCCATACAAGATGGAAGGCTAGAGTTCTTTCATATTTTTTTGAAAGGGAAATTGGACATACAAAATCTTGTTTCTGCTTATTTAGAAGCCTTGTAAAAATTCTTGTAGCTGTGCAACTATTTCTGTATCCACGGTTTCCATAAGTGCCTGAAAACCTTGTTCTCCCAGTAACTCCTGCTGTGCCTTTAGCTTCTCATAGACGAACTGCTGCAATGACACAGTGTGTACAGGGTCCTTCAGTGCAAGCTGTGGAAAACACGTAAGAGAAAAATATATAATAATGCACTGAAAAATACTCTGCGACTTAACTCAACTCTTTTATAACCTCAGCCCAAGAAAGAAATCATCGGCTTTTCTTTGTACTTAAGGGAGAAACAAGAGGAAAAACGCCTGTAAAGCAAAGATCAGATTAATTATTATCAAAACCAAATATCAGTTTAAAACTATTTGAAACAGTCTCAAATCCTGGCCCCAGACTGCTTTAAGATTTCACCCTTCTATAAGATAAAACAATTTCAAAGCTGCTTTGTTAATTACTACCAACTGAGTTTCCCATAACTCCTGAAAAACGCATCAGATGTTACCATGATAAGCACTGTAGAGATGGCATGAACTATGGTCAGTTATATTTTATTAGTAAGGAAACAAAACACTGGAAAACTTGAACTAGTTTAGATTATATGACAAACAACAGCTAAAATAAACTGTCCATATGCATAAAGAATGGACACACTTATTTAGTCATAGTACCTATACAACCTCATCAGTCCAGCTGGATTATACAATTTTCTTTTGGGCAGCAAGGGACAGAGCATTTGTCACTATTTTCCACGTTAACTGCTTCTTAATGAAAGCAAAAAGAGGTGAATGAAAGGGCTACATTGACAGAGCACCTATTCTTAATTTCAATATCAGAAGACAGGTGTGGGCAGGCTAAGGACACAGATAGTTATGCAGCATTTGTCCCTCAGTCCACCAGGCTGGACGAAAGGGGACGGGAGGTGGGGACACCTGGAACTTACCGCATCATAAAGAAGTAGGATGTTGAAATAAACATGCAATTACTGCAGACCTGTGACCTGTTCATCTTAGTATCAAAACCAAACAACACTACCATTTATTACTGGAAGTCAGGAAACAAAATACAATGCTAGATCTCAAAGCCCACTGAAATAGGAGACTTCTGAGCTCGAAATACACTGCTATACTGCTATTTCCAAAGAAATGAGGCATATTAAACTTGCACAACTGCTCTTTTGGCATAGTACAGAAAAAGAAATACTTGAATTTTAATATGGAGTGGAAGACATTAAACCTTAAGATTATTTACTTATTTATTAAACAATGTTTAAATAAACCTAAAATAGGCGGAAAGACTGATTGAAACAGCCACATAAATATAAGACAGAGTAGAACATCCAAAACCACTGTAATTACCACAAAAGAGAAGTTAGTCTTATTTCTTATGAACAACTCCAGTGAAAAAGTCGGCTGCTTTTTAGCTCTTCCATCAGTGCTTGCAAGTTCTTCTTTCTTATTATGGTCACCTCACCTTTCATATCATAAAACTCTTAATCATTCCCACAGTATTCCTAATATTGGCTTTTTAGCCTTCGATCCTTCACCATTTTCTACTATCCAGCTATTTAACATTTCAAAGGTAAGATATGATCTTTTTATTACTTATTCCTAACATTACACTCTTTTGAAAAGGGGAGTAATTGCAATAATAGTTTAGTATTCTGTAATAATTCTTCTCCGTAAGTGTAATCTGGTCTCTAGAACATAAACAGACTTTTCTAACAAAATTTCTAAACCACAGCTACTCTAATCAAGATTTGAGAAGGTTAGTGATATCCTTTTATAACAGCGTTAGCACAATCAACATGGTAAAAAAAAAAAGACTGTCTTGCCAAGCAAAGAATCTACTAGTTTCTGAACAATTTGCATTTGTTAACCAACAATTGTAATTTGGGACAAATAACAGATTTCTAATTAGTTAGTTTCAGTAAGTTCATAGCTCTAAACAGTCACGTATAAAATTACTGTAGGGAATTCTGCACAGAAAAACAGGTATTAAAATTGCCACAGACAAGTGTTCTCATCCTTGTGACCCTGACACAGCAGCAACTAGATGCATGGCATGCATTACAAAGTCACGTTGGGAAGCACTGCCAAAAAGCCATTCTTTAACAACCTTTTAACCCACAAACCAATTAATCTACATATTTAGTTAACTGTATGACTTATGTGACCCTACCATAAACCTTGTTTAAGTTAAAGTACTCAGAATTAGAATGGGAAGTCAGAACAATTTGCCTTAAAATACCAACTTCAGCTAATTTTTCTTTCTACTGTACCAAGACAAATTCATCTAGTCAGCAATTTCATATTACAAAGTAAATTCTGAAAGTAAAAAAAGAAAAAAAAAAAAAAAAAAAAAAAAAAAGAAATAAAAAAAAGAAAACCAGGCTTAAGTCAATGGTAAATAAACCTCTCGTTTCTCATATGTCAAACGTTCACTAATAAGCCTCCAGATTTTTTCCCAATTTTAACAAGCTACTAGAATACAAGTATGTGGGTATTGCTGTTCTAGCACCCCAATGGTGGTTTTCAAACTCTGAATAAAAGTGCTATATTGTTCTAAAAATAAGGGGTTTGAATCCTTGCTTATTTGCAAAGCTTGCTGGAACTTCAAGTCTGAGCTCTCTCAGGCATTTCTTATAATAATAGAGATGCTCTCTAGCATCTCTTAGAGGTGCTAACCCTCTAGCACCTGCCTCATGGCAGGTAATGATGGGTTTCCAAATAATCCTCGGAATCATCTCTGCAATACTACTGAAAAGTAATTAATCTTGAAAAAACAACCAAAGTGAAGAAGATGACAAAACTTAATATATTACTGAACTCAAAGTTAGTATTTTTAATTCCTAATGGAGCTGCCAGATTTGCACAATGTTGGCAGTTACAGGAATAGGCTACCGAATGCACTGCAACTTTGATACGTAATTACTTTGATTTTAGAAGTATTATAATTCCACATTTTCTTTTTCATAAAACTTCAGTGAAGCTAGTCAACTTTATATGTAGTCTTTTCATTAGATAGAAAAGTAACTGAAACACTTCTGCTGCATATTTACCAACATATGTTCTATCAGGGCAAGTGAGAAATGGTACAAAACTCTGCTTAGTTTATTGCAACAAGCATAAACCCATCCCTCACAGTTCAAAGCAGCAACACTGTAAGCCAGTAGGGACTTCTCTAGTATGATTAATACTTGCTGCTAGAAGCAGCATCTAATATCTGTAAGCCAAATAGGACTTAAGAGTCTTCAGGCTTAATTAAGGAGTTAACACCCTAATTTGATTTCATTCAGTCAGTCACGTCAAAAATATTTTGAGTAAATTAAAGAGTTTCCTGCAACAATAATAAATTTGCTTTCCTTTCACTCTATGTTTTTGGAGCTTGTATTCAGAACTAACAAAACAAATGAAATAGCTTGGTACAATTAGTTTGTTGACGATATTAAACAACCAGCCACAGTCTTAGCTGAATAAGCAAGCAAAATCAGAAGTTTGGAAGAACAGTAAGCACTGTTCTTTACTCACTGTATTTTCATTATGACAAAATTAAAATAGTACCTGGTTTAAGAGAAGACCCATAAGATGTTTTCAGATTATTCTATCTGCTTTTTGGAGGAAAAATCATCCTCTTGAAAACTGAGTCTCCAGCTTGCTAAGCACTGAGCATCCAACATCAGTCCAGCACGGAACACAACCATATCGATATTAGCACTGGCTACTTAGTCTGTAAACACTGGGACAGGGACCATATTTTTGAATTTAAGTATGTATGCTGAGTTCCTMGGTGTGTGGCCAGAGTTTTTTTAATTGAAATGCTCCTGATTCTGATAAGAGCAAAACACACCTATTTTCCAGTAAAAAAAAAAAAAAAAAAATCCTAGGAAATTCCAACAACTTCTTAGTAAAAAAAACTCAGACAGGAAACAGAAGTTTAGTGAGGAAATACACATTATTGAAATGTGTTTTATGCTGCTCAGTGAAAACTTGATTTGACTAGCTTTTAAATCTAGTTACTTTACAAATTGATCTTGAAACTGGACAYGGGTGCCTACCTTGGGGCTGGACTGAAGAAACTAATCTTCCACCTCACTGGTTGTAAACAGCAGTTTGAATCAGAAAAGCAGTACAGAGGTTTTACAGAACAACCGTTTCCCATCCCTCCAAACTCCGCTTGCCAGCATCAATGGCATTCTGCAGAATTATCAGTTGTCTGAACCAGTATTTGTTAGGTTGATCTCTTTCCTCAACATCTTTAGACAACACTGCAGTGAAAAATCACACCGTTTTCAATAAACAATTATATATTATTCTGTACTAAACCAGTGATCTAACAGTGAGCTAAAACAAGCAATAACACAAGCCAATGGAATGGCATTAGAATGCCAGAACAGGTAACAAAAGTCTAATAAAACTCAAAAAAGTGTGTTGGTGATATCTGAATTAAATTGTTGAAAAGATTTCCAGAACTTGAGAGATTCTCTTCAGTTTAAGTATGGATACTTTGATACTAAAGAGAGAGCAAGAATGCTGGATGTAAAATTATACATATTTACCATGATGGTTAGTATCTTGTGACTGTGATGCTCTGGGAAAGACTGGAAAAAATAATTTAAGGAGGGAATGTATCCTCTACTTTTAACAAGTGATTATCAAATGGAGCCAGATGATACAAAAGGCTCCTAATATCAAAGCTTTTTAACAGATTTCAGTGGGACTCACATTAGATCTATGGCTAGTTTGTAGATTAAATGTATAAGGAGAAATTATACCCCAAACAATGAAGTAAAAGTATTACTTTTAGTAAACCACATTATCACACAAAACTTAATCATTTGGCTTATTACATTGTAGCTCATTTATTTATTTTCCTGAAGATATAAAATCACAATTCATCTAGTTTCTTCCCATACTAGGGTAAAATAAACTCCCAAGTCTTCTATATTTACATGTAAGTATCATCCAAAACATGTACCAGCATAGATAATTCAAGTTTAAATAAGATAGATTTTTATTGGAAAATACTTTACTTCATTTTTCCTCTCCACAGTTTCAAATAAAGAGTTGAAAAAGCTTAACTCCCTTTTTGAACAATGATACCGGAGTTCTTAAAAACTTACATTACGGGCACATAAAAATAAGTCACCTGAGGTCTACACACTATGTGCAATGCAAGGTCATGAATCACTCTCCACCTATTTATATTTTCCTCAATACATTTGCAATGAGACTGAAATATAGCAGTATCTGGAAACATCGATTACATAAAATAATCATAAACTTATAAAGCACTGTTCTGGCTAAAACTCTCTTTAGTAATTTTGAGCTATGCATAATAATGAAGAGAGGTACCAATGACAGGATAAAGGGATAGATGAAAGAAAAATACCTAGACCCTGTGCAAACATTGGGAAGTGATACTTAGCATGGACCGTGCCAGTTTATCTTTTTTCTCATATTAATGGCCTTAAAAGTTGCAAAGCTTTATTATTTTAAAAGAGAGAATCCCATTATCTTTTTATTATTGTTTTATGAGGTTTAAGCTCTAAGCCCTGATACAAGCTGCTGATTCAGCAACAGAATATATAAGAGGGTAGAAACTTCTTGCAGGAATGAAGTGGGACAGGAGACTAGAAACTTTCTTAAATCAATTGCAGATTCCCTTTCGGTTGTTCTGGATTTTCTTCTTCTCACTTCAAATATTTGTTCCCACTTTCATTTCACCAGAGGTATCTGCTACTGCAGTTGTTCTAAATGTCACATGAATTGAGTGTGTGTGCTGATGCTCCTACAGAGAGGAAGAAACTTCCAGTACAGGTGGGTAGGAATGGGCCCAGGTGATGTTTTGTTTTTAATCCAGTTTTTCAAATCAAATGCTAACTGTGCTTTCAAAGCCATGATTAACAATCCTGATTATTATTTGACACTTCTACTACTAGTGACCTACTCAAATGACCTGTATCATTTTGAAATAAACAGCCATGAGAAGTAGCAAATCTCAATTTCTGCACCATCCACAAAAATTTATACTGAGCAATTTCAGCTGGGATTCAGAATGAATTTATAGCAGACATTCATAACAACTGGAGTTTGCTTGCTTTAACAGCTGTGAGAAATTGCATAGAAAGGAATAAGAATACAGTGAATACTGAAGTTAGTTGAAAAAATGACAGTATAGAAGGCTCAAGTCTGAAATATAACAGGAATAATTGGCTAAATATGGGAATGGGAAGAGTTAAACAGACTGCTATTCTTACAAAAGAGGATTGAAAGGAGAAAACCAAAGGATTTTCATAATGCTCAGGAATCTAGAAAACACAGTAACCGTGGAAATAGTTACATCTAGATTATGAGATCCGAAACAAAAATGAAGCTTCGATGTTCATGTATGAAAATTTATTCTGTGTAAACCTTCCAAGGAAACAAAGGCTCAAAAGGTGTTTAAGCTGAATGTTAAAGAACAGTTGAGGAACAGATCACAAGCAATTCCTTAGAGAAAAAAGGAAAGTGACATGCAGGGGTAGATATATTTCCCATGTAAATCAAAACATGCATTGTCATGTCCTTATCGGTTCTGGCTCCTCCTTACCAAAGCACAGTCATTTCTCTTTATTCAAATAGCCATTGACTCTGAACAGTTCCCTCATTATGACTGTGTTCATCAACACTATACTGGTGCGTTGTATCATTTAGGAGGGAAGAATGATACAGGTCATAAACCAATGTGCCCTACTTTTCATTTTGCCTGATATATCTGCATTGAAGGTAGTCCATAGCAAATCTAACAAATTAGATTCCTAAATACATATCCAAATGATTAAATTCAACCTGTAACTGAAAAATTAAGAGAATTTCTGCAAGAAAGTTATTAAAACTTTAGCCAGACAGACAGAAATAAAATTTGAGTATATTCAAAGAAAACTAAGAACATGAAAGGACTGTTGATTTAAATTCACTTTATGTTTTTTAAGATCCGATTAACAAACCAAACGTTTCTCTCTCCCTATTGATATATAGATATATCTATCCCTATCGATAAAGATTATATGTATCTGTCTATATACGTCAAGAGTTTATCCAAAACCACTAAGAATAAATATTGTCATTCTGCAACAAACACCTAGAATTTAATTTAAGCCCGCAAGCTGGAAGAAAATTTAACCAAATTTAACAGAGTCTAGAGATGCTTTTAAGAGTTACTGAATTATAGATCTAATACATTTTTAAGGAACATAGAAAATAGTATTTCTGTGTTTTGTTTAAATCTGAAATTGCAAGACACTGGGAATTTCTCTTACGGTATTACTAATAGCAGAAGAATACGCAAGAGTTTTTGTGTCATTTTCTCTTTTTTAAAAAGGAACCATATATTGATTAGTATTTAACAGAAAAGCCTACTAACAAACCAAAAGCATCCGGTGGCTTAAAAAAAACCCCCAAATTAAAACAAACTATCAAAAGCCATCCAAACTCTTTTCCGCTCCTACAAGAAGAAATAAAGTACTAAAGGACTGTCCACAAGTATTCTTTTGGATACATGTAGGTCACTTAAAGCAAATGCGTGACAGGGCTACACACATCTACTCAATCACCCAATTCCATGTTTTGCAATTACTCAATGCCAAGCAGTTCAGACTCTATTTTATTTCACAGCATTTGTACACTGCAGTTTTCTGTGTGAGGAACCAGTTTCCCTGAACTCTTACAAAATTAAGTTAAATCATGAAACATTCACAGATTAGGTTGGACAAAAATAGCACAATTGCATGTTACCTAATCCAGATATCTTCATCTAAATCAACGTTCCTTATTAGATTGTTTTAAATATGAGAAATTTGGCCTGCCATGACATCTCAGCAAGCTTCAGCTGCCCGTGTTTTACAATAAACCCTTTTTATAGTATCTTAGTATTATAATGTCCAGATTTTGTGGACAGATGATGTTTATTTTGGCAACAGTTTCCAAGACTCAAAAGGAAAGCAGAAGCATAAGTGTTGTGGCAGCAAAGTTTGTCATCAAAGCATTTCCTTTTTTGATTCAAGAGATGAATTTTCCAAGAACAATAGATGAACCAAATCCAAAGGCAAAGAATTTAGTCTGACACAAGCAAATCACATAATCAGTTCTATAATTGAGTAACAGAT
Organism: Phoebastria nigripes; assembly: GCA_035582835.1. NCBI lineage: Eukaryota > Metazoa > Chordata > Aves > Procellariiformes > Diomedeidae > Phoebastria > Phoebastria nigripes. The sequence continues at coordinate 229,591 of JAYKAV010003089.1, read as the reverse complement.
CTAAAACTTACCATTTTTTTCCTTTTGTCTTGTTCTGTGGGAGGTTCCTCATCGTCTGTAACTTTGGGCTCTTCAAAATGAGACATCAACATGCAGCTAAGAATGGGAATAAGAATAGTTTTAACATACATTATCATTAAAAATTCTTTTAAAGCACTTATAAAAACACAGGACAGATATGAGGGAGTTTGATGAAAGTCAGGCAACCTTTTAGCAAGTAATTTTTTTCTGAGAACAGTGAATCTAAAGAAGCCTGAATGCATGTTCTGTGTCACCTACATCCATGTAATAACCTCAGTTATACTCCATATTTTAGCTCAAGTTCTGGCTTAAAAATGCATTTCTGCATATAGAAAACAGACTATGTGTGTTTAAAAAAAAAGTAATATAGAAAAAACCTACTGTTCCTAACTAAAATTTCCCAATCTTTCCAAGGAAGTACTATACTAGCACTCTGTATCCTATCAACATGAAAATCAAAGTGGAAGATACGCAAAACCAGCGAAGATTTCTCATTGCGTTCATGTTTTCCTGTGAGATCTTTAACAAGAGGACCTGAAAACGAATGTGGTCACTGCTATTGGTTCTAGACACTAAAATCTGCAAGACACTGAACAATAACGTTTTAGGTGGACAGAAATGAGTTAGCTTCTGCAGTCATTTATTGAAAGAGTTTTTTCTAGGCAGGTAAAGCAAAGCTTTTAAACTTATTTTTTGTTTTGCTCCACCCTCAACTGGTAGGTACCAATATGCACAAGTAACAGCCATATTTTAGCTATTATTTTTGTAGTAAGTATAAAACCAGAAAATATGAAAAAAAGAGAATAGTTTAAATGCCAGAGGTTTTTCTGTCTCCTGAAACAGTTTGAATGGACTTTATAAAGACATTGGTGAAAGCTATCCTACAACAAACATGCTTTCTATTCACTTTACATTCTCTACGTTGAAAGAGTACACAAATATTCCACCACTTTACCAAATTTTTCCTAGAAAATCTGCTTTAAAAACCAGAAGGATTTAAAAATCACTCAGGTGACAACAACTTGCCACCGTGTACTAGGTATGTTTTATGGCAGGAAGGACACATAATCCACATATTACAAAGCACCAAGACAGATGCACATTATTGCTCATTTTCAGCCCTGTACTACTGTGCATTTTTAATTGCTGCATTCCACTAGCAGGTGAAATGTTCCTGGAGCTAAGTTGAATAACTTTTTCTAAAGTTACTAAAATGAAAAAAAAGTTGTGATTTTATGTGAAAATGTTCAGACTTACTCTCTTAATATATTCAGTTTTCTATTAATGTGTTTAGAGCTGTATGAAACACTTGCTAAACAGCATGGCAGAAGGGTCAAATGCTAATACAGAAGCCATTTTCAACGAAGGGATTAGTTATTTCAAAATAATACAGCAAATGTCATGTCTTCTCATAAATGGCATGATTTCTTGCAACTCAGTTTATTAAAGAAAAAGGAGACAAAAATATGTCAATTGCAAAAACATACAAGACTGAATTAACTTTTTCAGACCTTGATAAATTTTAGGTACCACAGAGAGTAATTCAAAAAACTAGGAGAGGAGGGAATAAAAAAAAAGAGAAGATGATAAAATTGGGAAAAATGTGAATAATGGTGAGACAAAACTAGAGCAATGGAATGCTGCCCTTTCCAGAAAATCTGAGGTCTGTAAAGCTTTCTTGTAATTATCACTACAATGCAAAACATAACCTGTCTGAGTGTAATCCCTTTGTATTTTAAGCCAGGGCACTGTGTAATCATTTTCATAACCTGATCAAAACTCCACCTAAAAAACTGGTGAGACCTTTATCTCTGCATTTGTATTTGGAAAGGCTCTTCCAAAATCTCATTGCTCTAACTACAACAGTTTCTTCAAATTTCCAGTTTAAATGTATTCATAGTCAGCTTACACTTAAGCCAACATGGTCAGTTAATGTGTACAGTTTTTCCTGTGCATGTTTACCCCCTCTTCCTCCTTTAGTGGCTGCAGTTCTATATTGCTTCAGCCTTGATTCTCCTATGCTAAACATACATGTTGTTTTAGTCTCTGCACTACAGTAATTAGATATTATGATAATCAGTGGAGTACACAGGTTTTTTTTCTGAACCAGTTCAGGCTTAAAATCATTCTTCTTCAACCTGGAGAGCCAGAATAATGCACACAACTCCAGAGGAGTGCTCTCACTTTATTTACTTTCAGATGATGTCAAAATGTATAACACAAATATCAGAATCTTTCAAACAGCCCATTCAGTATCTGTCAACAGAATTATGTCCTTCGTTCAGTGTGCCTATATTTTATAAAGCGAAAACAACGTCCAGAGTTTGGAAAAGTACAGTGACAAGTTCTACAAGCCTTCAAGCTCAAAATATGAAATGAACTAGGAAAAAGTTTTATTTATTTCTCTGTGAGAACACTTTTCAACAAGTGCTGGCGAAGCAACATGTTTAGACATAGAAGGGACTCTGTAACATTGTCTCCAATTGTAAATAGAACACAGTGCCAAAGCACATTCCCAGACTTCAGAGTTACATCGTCTATACTGAGAGTAAGGGGGAAGTACTTTTGCTAGCAATTCTTGGGCACCTATCAGGCTCAGCGTGAGTGTGGACCATTCTCAGCGCATGCTTGTGTGCACACCACCTGTTTTAAGTGGAGGAAAACTTAATAGACTGCAGGCTGCTCTGTGCCAGCTGGCTTCAGTGCCAGCGAACATCCCCTTAAGCAATTAATTTATTCAGATACAGTCTGTTCCATCACCAGGTGATTATCTGAAAGTTAGAAAATGTTTGATTCTTAGCATCCAGTAAATACTGTTATTAGAATATAGTGTCTGTAGGGACATCTTGCAGAGCACCTGTTTTTCATGTCTTATAACTCTCCATCATTCTAAAACTATGTAAACACTACAGAGAAAAACTAACATTAAGATCTCTGTCCTAAAAAATCCTTATTATTCMGTGGTTTTTTACTTTTCCAGCTTTGATGGAATACCACCAGTAACCTGGGAGTCAGCAGGAGATGAATGAGTGTGCTGCTGGGTGGCAGTGCACTCTGAGCACCACTGACACCACCTTCCTGCCACAAACGAACTCTTGCTCCCAGCTCCAGAAACTGTCTTTTGAGGTATGCCCTGTAGCAGCAGGTGTGTTAAGTGGAACAACTGAAGGGGGAGAATTGTCCTTGTGGGATAGGTTTTCAAGTTCTCCAGGCCGTGAATTATTGTACACTAGGTCCACTCAATGAGGCTGAGGCATTTAAGAAAAGATCTGGGTTAAACTCCAGATGTCACACTCAAAGAAACTCTGAGCTACCACCCTATCAATATACAACCTTGTTGGATTGTAATTTTAGATATAATAGTCAAGTGAGCAAAAAGAAAATCTAAGCATATGAACATTTTAAGACATCATTTAGTAGATAACTTAATGAACAATATAAAATTATATTGGCTGTCATTTTAAGCCCTCCCTCCTCCCATTACAATTATTTTTTCTTAAGACCAAAAATTTCCTATCTTACTAAAACATTCACTCTTGTGAAAACAGAACTCTTACGAGCATGTCTTAACTGCCTACAGATTTTTTCCAATCAAAACACTACATATAAACCAGTACTACTACTGTTAAACCCACAAAAATTAATTTGATTTTCCACTTACTCTTTGTATGTTCCTGTTTCAGGATCTTCAGTCATGACATCATGCAGCCCTTCCACTGAAATGTTGATGATACCACAAAATTTATCTTGGATAACACTGGAAAAGAACAAAATTTATCTTGGATAACATTGGAAAAGAACAGGAAAGTGACTTAGCTAAAGGAACTGAACAGGAAATTTGCTCAATAACTGTAGAGCACATTTAATAAGCAGTATTTTCATTGCTTACTGCTTCGCTGAGCATGCTATCAAGCAGCTAATTCAATATTTTTTTTAATTACACAAAGGCTTCAAAAATATGCAAGAAATATTATTCTCAAACAGAATAAAACCTCATGTGCCACTGTTGAAAACCTAGAAATAATTGCAAATGTAATAAAAGAAAAAATACATTAGCACAGGACTCAAGAACTGAGCGGGGAGGGCATGCTCCTGCTAGCAGGGAGGTCAGAGTACTGGCTTCTATTCCTAACACATTTACACATTTTCTCCCATCACTATTCAATGCAAAATCTACACACAAACCCTTGGGGTGAGTAAAGGGCAGCTTGTAAAGATGGTACGGTCCCCCACTGTTTTCTCTGTCCAGCTTTACGAGTATTTCTTCAGCCTCCTAGGCAGCTGAATGACTCCCCATAGAAGGTGAAAAATATCTGCGCCCAGTTCTGCAGCAACGCCACTTCCCTGACTATAGAGAGAAAGGTGGGGTAGGATTTCTCTGCTTAAATGCAGGCACCTCCTCCCATTTGAAACACTAGGCCATTTGAGACAACTGCAAAGGGCCGGTAGGCATCACTCGGTACTTAAAAGAGATAAGCACCTTTCCCCAGCAGGAACTGAAGGCCAGACTGGATACCCCCACAACACCCAAAATGAAACTAAACACTGACATTTAAACCCTTGCCCCTGCCTTGAGAATCGCTGTGCCTGTAGGGTCATAGAAACACAATCTCCCCATAATGGATAAAGTAGGTGCCACCAGCTCCTAGTTAATGGAAAGCAGATGTGACTGCTGTTTCTGCTGAATTTCCTGCTACTGTGGGTCTGATGCCAGAGATGCACTATTGTGGGACTTCAGTGCATGGACTCCTACTCTGTGAACTACAAAAGGGTGAAGACATACTGCAAGTGAAAAGATGTTCATCTTGGGAAGACCGCAAAAGTTCCAGCTACAAGCAGCAAAGAAACAGAAATGGCCTAACTGGTGATGGTAAACTACAGCTCTCTTCCTGGGACTGCCACTGACTGAAGCATTTTATTACTCCCTGTTTGGAATTTCAGGCTTAATTTTCCCCAAAAGATGCTGCTGCTGTCTAGTAGGCAGAAGCAGACACGTTCCATATTTGTTTAAAGGTACTGAATACTAAGTTCATGTATTGTAGTTTGATCCTTTATGTTTTAACGTAGACAAATCTGTTTCTTAATATTCTTTCATTTCCTTTTCTTATTTAGGATGAAAACTGAAAAACTGGATAAACTGTAGCTCCTTGTACATTAGTTACTGCATTTGAAAAACTTCTTGTCAGACATACAACAAAATTTTACACACATGACAAACAGACTTTATACAGCAATGGACACTTTGGAAAAAATGTGTATCAAGTTAGAATACTAAGCATATAAAATATTTCTTCTAAATTTGTTTTGATAGGATTGTGATTCAACTCATGATCATTTTGTTTCCAAAGGATTATTTTTGTTCCCTTTTTTATTCAGCTACTGTTGAATGCCAGGATCTGAACTGTATTTTGTATAGTGAAACTTGAAGTTCTACTAAATTCCACAAAATGAAAGTTGACACAATTTTCACTCAGTCTGGCTTATTCTTAYTATCAAGTATATATTTTAAAAGAGACATTCTCTCTTGCCAAAAAGCTTCCCCATCTCATTCAGAACAGCAAAGTACTACATGTTGTGAGACTGAATCTCTGTGAGGTTCTGCAGACAGCAAGCCTACTGACTACACAGCACCGCTGAGAAAGTGCGCACTGCCTGCTCAGCAGCCTGCAGAATGAGCCCTTGGAGACAGAGCAGGTTTCTTCACTCGAGTCAGAGGTTCCTACCTAGCACCTCCTATTAAAGCTCTTTTGCCTCATACTTTTTTTGAAACACATCTCTAGGAAAATGCCATTAATGTGGTTAATATTTTCCAACATGAGAAAGGAAACAGCTCTCCTCAGATTCATGTCAATAGAGGACAAGGGGCATTCAACCAAGAACAAATGCTAACACTGCGCACCGTGGAGAAGTGAACTATGCCCTGTACGTATGCACTATTTAATTAATAACACAGGTAGCTATCCATTACCTGGTAGTCATATTTCTTCCTTCCAAGCTGCATGAAGAATGCCTAACTGCCACAGAAATTTTATATTGGGAGGGAAGAGAAAGGTGTTTGACCCAATGAAGGCATAGCCTTTTCATCAGCTGCAGGGCTAATTATGGTCAATCTATTCATAGGGAAGTTACTTTAATTAACCAACATGTAAATAAATACTGTAGGCATAGTGCTCATTAACTTTATGGATTTTTCCAAGCTTGCAGACTGATAGGAGGAGCACACAGGGAGGTCCATTTCAGCAACTTGTGTTTCCAAGGATCTGTGATATTTCCAGAAGAAACTGAGGATAGTGGTTGAAGACCCAAAATACTGTTCTTGATAGTTAGCTCCAGAGCACATAGGAATCATTTATTTACTTGGAGAGGACATTTTTACTTTATGGCATAAATGAGGCATGATATTTTACTTCTTTCTTCAGTGAAAGATAGAAAATTCATGGTAATTTTTCTTTTTTTGAGGAAAGCAAAGCTAAAGAATGTAGAAGACCTTTCAAAATGGGTAACTGTTGCCTGCAGTTTTCAGTAAATACCTTCTCTTTTCTCCCCCTTCTTCTTTCTCCCTTTAAATGGGACATGAAGTTTCCTCCTACCAAAGACTCACTGAAGTGTTTACCAAGTATGGAATCATTAAACAATGCAACTATTTTTAGAATACAAGACACATGCTAGTGAAAAATAAAGACAGCACAGGCTCATTGTGCTTTGAAAAAAGAAACCTCAATTAAAGTTCAATGGCAATATAAAAAGCATCAGGCCTTATTTTCATAGAAGAGAAAGAGAGCCATGCAAATCAACGTAATACCTTTTTAAAGAGACTAAAATTAGCCTTCTTTCAAGAAATACATTAGAAAGTCATATGAGTAGATGCAGAAAAGACAGGGACACTGTATTTAAATGAACTTTCAAAATGAACAGTTAATACTGTCCCTACTGAAATCTTAACTTGGGAGGAAGGCACCATTTAAGCAGTTCCCCCCTTGACTTGCATATAATCCAGATAAGCGATGGAGCAAACAACAGCATCAAGTTATAACTGGTTTTATAACTACCCAGTTTCCCTAAGTTATCAGGACAAAACCTCATTTGGTATGCAGCAAAAATTATCAAAAGACAGGCCCAGAATTAGAGGATTATAACTTCTATAAACTTGTTAGGATCTAAAACACTCCAGAACCCAGTTTCAAAGATGCAATTAAAACATACTAATATTATTTTTCATTACAGAAAGGATCTTTTATGCTGTCTGTAAATAAAATTCACCGTCTATAATGAAAACAAAATATAGCAAACATTTAGGGCAGCTTGTACATGAATAATCTCAAACCTTTTATTCCAAAGTTTGCATAATTTGTCAGATAAAAGAATAAAAGCTTTGCAAAGGAAAAAACAGACTACATCTGTTCTGAAAAAAGTAATATTCATTTTTTTCTCATTCTATCATTTCTAATACACTCAGCTATCTATTCAACATTTTTATTATCCTGAGATTTTATGCAAAAATTCAGAATGTGGATTTCAATTACGTAGATAGCCACTGTAAATAAAGCTTTATCAGCACCTTAATAAAACATCTACCATGCTACATTTTTAGGGGTACTTAAATAAAATGGTCCCCATGTCTGCTATGCATCTTCCTCAGCCTATCAGAAAGGGAGGAAAAGTTCTGCATGGGAAAACATACTTTTTTAGAGATTAAAAGGAAGAGGAGAAAATCTTTTCTGTTTTTCTACGTTCACCAGGATGAAGCAGTAATCACCAAAAAAGGGAAAATCTTAATTTCATATCTTTAGTAGTGTACAGTACATTTGAGAAAGATTAATTAATTCTTTATTCTTATCTCATTGGCCAAGGAAAAAGCTGGAGTGGGACAAATGGAGATTACTTAGCACATACTGCGAGCAATGTAAACAATTATTCCACACACACCCCCCAACCTTAGGGGCTGCACAGTGCTAAGGAGCTCCTAAAACAGTAATGTAGCAACTAAGACAACATTTCCAGGGGAGTCCTATGGCCAACCATAAACCTGATGACCACAAAGTGCCATTTTGCTTCATGAGGGCAGACTCAACGAAGTCTTCTAATGTATTCTCTAATGATTTTAATAGTTAGACATATGAACCACACATGTACATGAAAGGATCTGCTTCCTAGTGTGAACATTTAAATACAAAAGCTACTAACTGCAAAAGAAAGGCATTTCCCCCACAACTGCATAATGAATCTCTCAATTCCTTATTAGCCTAATCCAAATTGTTGGCAAGCTGGATATTAGAGGATAAGTCCACTCCAAAGCATGGCTTCCAACTGCCCCAACTCTTTGCTTGCACAAACAGTTCTGACAGCATCGGTTTCCTTTCATGCTCCATCACTACAGATGGTAAGACTCATACCTGGCAGCATACTCCTACAGCAGCTTGTCACGAAACGACGCACCTTCAGAGGGAATGTCTCATGCTCTTCTGCAGAGAGCAACTGTGGAAATCAGAGCCTAAAACAACAGAGCTGTCCCCTATCAGATTTCTTCGAGAACTAGGTTTGTTCAGTCTCAACCTTTGCCCACTCCCAAAGCTCCTAACAAAGGCAGAGCAGCATTTCTAGCAATGAAAACTTAGTTAACTACCTTCCACTGAATTTTAAGTCCATTATTTCTGAAGACATCCATATAAAATTGAAAATTTAGAAGTATAGCACATAAGACTGCAGAACCTACTACTGTGCAATCACTGATTGTGCAGCTGTTATTAAATAAAAAAAAAAAAAAACAAACCACTTATCATGAGGAATTATGTAGGAGAGGCAGAAAGTAACAAAAATGGGTTAAAGAGGAAGAGACCATAATGGATTAGCCACCTAAAAAAAAAAAATTAAGCATTAGTCAATGTTTTCCCTCCTTAAAAACATTTACCCATTACATATAACATCTGATCTACAAGTAGAAAATTATAAAAAAAGTTTCTACTCAAGCAATCCAAAGTAGTTTAAGCTTTTGCCCAAATAGCTGAATTAAGCGTTGCATAAAATAAAAGTATTTGATCTATTATATAGTAAATTTCAGTAAAATATTGTATTATGATATAGTAAATTGCTATTTCATTACATTCATTTCAAACTGCTATTTCATTACATAGAGACACATGACAAGCAACAACAGAGGCACACTTGCACATTCACACCCACACAGTGCAGTTAAGGTCTGTATATGTACTGGTAGCAGATAATACGTGTCATTCCTGGAAATGAACTGGAGGATGGACAAACAGGACAATAGGGAGCAGCACAACATGGCCACGCACATGAGTTACACGAGCAGGAAGCAGGCAGTCTAGAACAAGAACCCTAAGGGCAGTTCTCGTTCATCTGGAGAATGCCCCGGTCTCCAGGCTGGATCCTGGAACAGCAAGATACTTCTACATAACTTAAATCGACCCCATGGAGGACAGACTACCAAAACATTGTTCTCCATTTTTCCTTGAGCAAAACAATCTAACTGTCAATTGTGTTGCTTATAAACCAAGTGGTTGAAGTCTCTAGGGCACAGGCCTGTAGAAGACAAACAGTACCTACAAAACTGAGTCCCATTCAGCTAGCTGAAAATTTTACAAAATTGGACTATTTGGAACATATTTTTATGACTTTTTCCTGAATAAAGTCTGAATTACTGGAGTAACAACGAGAAAAAAAAAAAAAAAAAAAAAAAAAAAAAAAAAAAAAAAAAAAAAAAAAAAAAAAAAAAAAAAAAAAAAATCACAGAAATTCAGGTTGAAAGTGAAGCTACAACACACTAGACATAACCTGAGAATAATGTAAACAGAACATCAATATTTGAAATAGAAATAAAAAGTTAAAACAAATGCAAACTATATAGTAAAATAATATCCATCTTTTGAAGATGAAGCCTAAAATTAGGTCTTCACTAAGAAAACATACTTTGACCTAACACTTCCAAATACACACCACAAATATGTAAATGTCTTCAGCAATTAATCTAGAATTATGTATTTAAAGTGCAGTATGTTTCTTCAATTTATACCTCTTATCTAGCCAAAACCACCCTCAAACTATTACTATATAGATAACAAAATATCCTTTACTGACAATAATTAACCAGCTCTATTACCTTAGACATAATAAACTTGGTCAATTTTTCAATCCAATAGAAATTTAGTTTCCCTATTAACTCCAGTTTCAGGTGTTATCATAAAATGATACAGATACACACTAACAAAAAATTCACTTTAATATATTCATTATACAGATTGAATACACAACTTCGTATATTAAAATCGTCATAGGTATGAATAAAATTTGTGTAATTTTAAATTTTTCTTTTCCTTGAGAGTTTGAACATGCTAGATGTAAATACGTTCACTTTTTTCCCCACTGTGGTGATTAATAGAGGCAGAGTAGAAACCGCATTATAATAAATAAATGAAGCATTGCTTTTTTTCTCATTCCCCCAGATTTATTGACTTCATGATCCTGCTAAAATCTGATGTTTTACTTGCTTCAAGCTTCAAGTTAGCTATGGAATTTCTATAGAAACTTACATAATTAAGTACTGCAAAATAAAAATAAATATGTGTACTTTATACTGCACGTATACTTGAGTTATAGGTGAAAGATTCCTACAAAAGGGACAGAGGAGAATATATCTATCCATGCCAGATTTAAATGACATCTAATAAAACAATAAACTTCAAAACATTCAGGAAGCAAATGATGATGCAGAACCCAAATTATACCATTTTCCACAATTCTACCAACCAGTTGATTTAAATCAGTGAAGGTATTTTTAGAAAATTGAGTTCTTGATTTCTTGACATTTCAGATCACAATAAAGTTAACATCAAATCAAATGAGATAAATTACAATGATGAATGTTCAAACAGTATGACCTGTGCCTGACTTTCAGATGCTGTTCGCTTGAGCAGCCTAATTTGGTCCAGTTCTGAATGCCCCATTGAATTCCGAGTTAGAGACTGCACGGGGTCAGTTATGTTGTATCTGCGAGGCTGATAAAACCCGTAATATTCTATTCTCTTTTCCCCTGAGTTTTCCAGCACCTTTAGTTTCTGCCTAAACTGAATAATTTTACAGGTTAAGAACAGGATCACAGCACAAGCCAGAATGAAAAAGGCTAGTAAAATGTCAAAAGCCTGATTCAGCTTGTCAACCTGTTGTGTACAAAGTAGGGATGTTTTTAATGATACAGGAGCAGCATCTGTTGGAAATAAACTTTTTTCTTCTACGGTTCTGTTAACAGGTATAATCTGTGCTGGTATTTGCACTGGTAATGTTGATAATACTGTAGTTGCCTGTGATGAAATTTCAGCAGCATCTTCTTCATAGGGCAATGGGTTAGCAGATGCAGCTGTAGTTCCTTCCCAGAAAGCAACATACTTAGTTTCTGCATTGACAAACTGTTCAAACGTGTTGTGCCTGTATCCCTTATGCCATGCCATCAGCAAAGTGGTAGCACTGTGATGGACACCTACGGATCCTAGACTCCAGGCTGTTTCTGGGCTGGCAGTAGGGCTACTACAGTTTGCAAACTGAGACCACTTAATATAATGCAAAGGTCTACCACGCATACTCAGGGGATTCTGACAATGAATTTTTACAGAAATAGGAGATGATGCTAGCCAATTAAGTAACCCAAGCATTTTGCAGCTGCAGTTCCACGGATTGTAATTTACCTGTAGATGAGTTAAAGACACTAAGGGCTTGAGCACTTCAGGTTGTAACTCTGTAATATTATTAAATGCTAAGCTGAGTATTTTAAGTGACTGTCCCATTTTTTCAAAGGTACCATCACCAATACTGGTTATTTTATTTCTGTCTAGCTGCAGATACATTAAATTGTTCAACAAAGTAAAAGTGCTGGAATTTATATTTTCTAAATCATTATAACTTAAGATTAACTGGCTAAGGTTGTTTAATCCAAAAAATCCATTTACAGCAATACATTTTAGCCTTATGTTTTTTAAAGACAGATATCTAAGCTTGTTAAGTCCTTTAAATGCAAAAGGATGTATTGATCCAATGGGATTGTGAGACAAAGAAAGTCTTTTGAGATTTTTGAGCCTTCCAATAGCATTCGATGGCACAAGTGTTAAGTTGTTACCTTCAAGGAACAAATATGCAAGGTTTTCAAGATGATGAAATGCTGAATCTGATATCCGTGAAATCTTATTATTGGCTAGGTTAAGTGTTTGGAGACTTATCATTCCCAAGAAAGTCCCACTTCCAAGGACACTGAGACGATTTCTTTGAAGTGTTAAATATCTAACAGAAAGGAGATCACTAAATAATCCTCTGGGAACAAAAGCTATTTGGTTATTCTGAAGGTATAAACAATGAAGATTGGAAAGACCTTCAAAGATTCCTGGATCCAGGCGTTTAATATTATTGTTACTTAGATGCAAGTAGCACAGTTTGGGGAGTTCCACAAAAGCTTTCGGGTGTACATACAAAATACTGGAGTTATCCATGTAGAGTGCAGCAAGCTCTTGAAGGCCTCTTAGTTCATTTGGAGTGACATGCGATATATTATTCCCACTGAGGTACACAAGAATTGTCGTTTTTGGAAAGTTCCACGGGATGCTCGAAAGCCCTAAATTACGACAGCTAACCTGTCTCCCTGTGCAGAGCTGGCAAGCAGCTGGACAGCCAAGAGCCTCCTTCTGGAGCAGCAACAAAAGAAAACAATTAAGGATATACAGGAATGCTCCCAGGCAGGGTGGAGAACTTTGCAGACCACACATATCCCTGTCCTTGGCCTTCTCACTCATCTCTGACTTTGCTAGTAGAGATAAAAAGAAGTTTATAAATATTATTAATTTGAAAGTTTAGAGATTCTACGTGTACAGTCTTTAAAACACAAGCATTGCTTTCAAGATGGGTATTTTATATATTCTCCTTTGATGCCAAATAAGCAGTTTAAAAATAAAACTTACTAAGTTTGAACTACACTGAAAAAATTTTCAAAGTAAATGAACAATGAAACAAACGTACTGCCAACCTAGCCAGAAAATATTTAATTGGTTGCAGCATAAAAGCCAGTAAGCTGCCAAAATAATGGCTTCTAGTAAATTAAAAATACTGCTTATTAACTATTTTTTATAGTTAAGAATGACTAGGAAATGTTTCAATAGCATTCAAGTAGAAATGCCAGCTGGAAACAAGATTCCTTTCACTGGCGGCTCATTAATAATTTGAATTTTACTTTTATAAAGCTGAGTTACATTCAAAATACATAAAAACAATTCCTTACCCCAAATCTGAAGCTCATTATTTCTGTTATTTTGCCGTTTTGCAGTTCATTGGACTAAGTTACAGGCTGACCAACTATACTCATCTGTGAAACCTTTGTAAAGGCAGTATTGCCGCATACTAAAGTGCTCACATTTTGCCCCAGGATTTGCAACTGTTCGCTCAGGAAACTAAGAAAGAAGTGGTTAAAGTCAGGTTACCATGGATACAGGAAACCCTGGGACAGGAAGCCATTTTATCTGTGCTTCAGAAGTATTGTTGGAAAGGAAATCTCAGTGATTTGTTTCTAGAAAACCAAGAACTATCTTAATTTGTAACTGTTGCTGGTTTGGTTTTTTTTTAAACTACTGTTTTTAACTAGGAGAGCTCAAAAGATTTTTATCTAAGTTAGGTATAACTTTTAGAATAAAGCATACCTATTTGTTACAGCACAATTGCATTATCCGTAAATCCTTTAGCTTTCAGCTGGAATCTGAACTGTTTTATTAAATCAATAGCAAGACTTACACTGTTCCCTCTCTGTCTGCAGAGCCAAACTGCTGCCACCACACACACACACGCTCCAGCGGCCCAGCAGAGAGGGAGAAGACGGAGATCTGGAGGGCAGAGCCCCAGTGCCTCCTGCACTCCGGCAAGGCACACCGTGCCAGCAATCTCAGGGAAGCCCAGGAAATCTTAGAGATGAGAACCGCATGATGTGGTACTAAACTGCTGTGTATTTGTTGTATTTCAGGCTTGATCCAGGCACTTTGTTAAGTCTCACTTTAAGCCACTTTTTTATAGCCAATTTATCCACAGAGGACTATGTATATTGACAGCCACACCTTTGGTCCACAGCTTTCGTTTCCTGCAGTGTCCCTTGTGCAGATAAACACTTAGCACAAACACGTGTGCTATAAATATCCCCCTCGCTTAAGTACCGGAGATTACATCCTCAGTTTATCCATCCCAGGAACTAAATACCTGCAAAGTCCAGTCACATCATCAAAGAGGGAAAGGGGAAACAACAGAATGAGATGGTAAATTAGAGATTAAGCCTACAAATAGAAATGTAACTACAAAATCACGATTTATACTGTAAGGAGACCTTCTGCTCAGCAAAACAAAGATGACAAAGCCCATCAGTAGCCATAGCCAAGGAAGAAACTCAACAGCAGAAGAATCAAGTCACTTCGGCCACAATGATCTCACACAGGAAGCACGAGTTCATGTAAGGGGCGAAATATCACCCGAATATCTTTGTATATAATATTCCAAGCAGAAATGCATGAAGCGTATGAACAAAGGAAGCAGAATAGACAAGGACATGCTTTTGAAGAAGCTTTCTTCCAAATTCTGCCAAAAGAAACTTACATTTCTAGAGTTTTCAAAAAAATGTTTTTGACCATATATAACTGGCCTTTTATGTTTGAAATCTGTAAAACATTCAGTATCAAGATAAATACTCCTTCAATTTTTCAATTTGAGCCAGCCAAAGTTACCTAGAGTTGGGATGGAGGGGAATGGTTTTAAAAAAAAGGACAAAAATTAATGACCTTCGATTCTATCAGAGTCAATACCTCTTACAGTATCTAGTCTAAAGTAAGAAGTCAGCAGGACCAGTAAAATTGGTCCATGGGCCACTTTAGACAAAGCCTGTATCTGTTACAACCCAGAATTTGAACTGCATTTGGTTTTTTTTTCCTGAGAAAAAGATTATCCAGGTCAAATAGAGTCAGGTGAAGAGAAAAACAGAGATTGACCAAAACTGAAAAAACACTTCAAACAAGAAATTATGTTCTACCTAAGCTTCACTACCCATAGCCTATTTATGCTGATATTTACTTGGGTAAAGAAATCATTAAAAATTGTTTCTTCCAAGATGTGCTGTGTGAAACAACCCCATAGGGCTAAAAGAAGCAAGTCCCAATCTAAAAAGAAGTTTTAAAAGACAAATGTTAATAGATCTCCCTTTTTGCAAAATGCCAGAATTAATGTATTTAGAAAGACTGAAGGAATTGCTGAAGCTCTATGGGATATCAGATAGCAGGAAAATTTAGAGAAACCAATAGAGTAGTGGCCAGGTCAATGAAAGCTCGTGCCCAATAAGTGGCTGAATGTCTCTGTGGTCTTGTACTAAAGGTGCCTTATCAATATTCATAAAAATTTTGCTCAAATCCTAGCTGCCACTGTGGTTCTGAGCACATCGCTGACCTTTCTGATTCTCAGATCCCATGTACAAAATGAGGAAGAAAAATCTTAATCCAGGTCATGGCTCCTTTCAGCTTGCACTAGGAAATCTGGAGAAAGTCCTGTCTTGCACTTTGTAAATATGGCACCTGGAGGCCTGCAGATCCGATTGGATTGTAATTTCCAGGTATTGCTTCATTAATAGTACACACTGTTAAAGTATCTGAAA
Organism: Phoebastria nigripes; assembly: GCA_035582835.1. Lineage (NCBI taxonomy): Eukaryota > Metazoa > Chordata > Aves > Procellariiformes > Diomedeidae > Phoebastria > Phoebastria nigripes. The sequence goes on along the minus strand of JAYKAV010003089.1, from coordinate 213,897 downwards.
GCAGTATCTGTTAAGAATGAGAGGCAAAATAACAGCCACATAACTGATACCATTTTGGGGAAAAACGTAAAAAAGACTGGGATACACATATAACTTGGATCAGTATTTCTCAAACTGGCTTGTATTTACACAATAAAATTCATTACTAGTTGAAAACTCTAAGGAAAACACATAAACAGGAAAAACCCAAACATTTCTTTCAAACAAGCTTAGGCAGCTCCAATAGTGGTATATTTTATTCACTGCAAATTTTGTTCTCCAGTGATAGAAATACCAGGTCTATATCTGAATACAGCTTCACATGGCAACAGAGAAAATTATTTTTGAATCCTGAAGTGAATTTTATCTTAATATGCTAACATTGATAAAGTTACTAATGTCATTGCTTTTTAACGTATTAAAATCTAGTTCAACCATCACTCCTTGTCAATACAAGCATGAAGTCTGAGCAAAAGCAATTTGTCAAATTGTGCATAAAATGACAGGTCAAAGTAACTGAAAGAACATACAAGCACTGCACCCAGTGCAGCCTTTCCAAACCACCTCTATTTTCTCATTGATCCATGTTAGATTAAAGCCAATATAACTCAGGTTATGAATATTAGTTAGCATAAAAGAGTAATCCAACTCCAATTTATGTATAGCAGAAAAACATGCAACAAGTTCAAAAACAGGTTCTAAAGTTACCCACCTTTAAAATGTATTAAAGCCCATTTTTGAAGAGGGATTTCATTCTCATAATCACTACAGAATTATGTTAAAGCTCACAAAACAGAGGAAAACCAATTTTTAGCACTGCAATTATTCTTTTGAGCTTATAAGACTGAAACTATCTGTTGCCCTCCCACTGTGTATTTAGCAAGTACCTCCTCTTGCAGGTCTTCCTTCCTTTTGCTTTTATTCTCCACAGGTGGGCTATGATACAACTTTCTTGTTTTGTTTTCAAATACCTACCATCTTCATCTACCTACCCTATCTCATTCCCCAGATATGACTGCAAGTCAAAGTAATTCAGCTACTAATCTACTGCCTGGGTAGCATACACATCAACATTTAATCTCATTTCACCTACCTACATCCAGTGACACCTGCTGTGGACACCTTATTGATGTTAACTTATCAGACCTCAAAACCCTTTTTTGTTTTTCTCATTATCATCCAGATTATCTCAAAATTTCTGATTATCTCAAATCTTACAGATTCCTCCTAGTATTTCATACTCCTGCCTAAGTAAAAATCTTGATTTGCTGCTTCAGTTACTGAAAATTTCTCTGTTGCACAGAGTGCTATTCCACTCTCATAATAGCAACAGTAACAGTTATAAAGGGGAGACACAGGCACAGAAATTGTAATACCAAATTAATAACCCAGCAAAAACATTCCTGTTTAATAAACCCACAGTACTAAACATTTGTGTATGTCAACATACATCACAAAATCTATTACCAAATTATGAAGCTGCCTTTGTAACTTATTTTCTTTTTTAACCTTAGCATTTATTATTTTTGATTAAATTATCAAGCAGGTTTTGCAACATGCTGAGAAACAGTAAGAAGTGAAAACCATACAATTATTTTTCCCATTGAGAATGAAAAAATAAGTTTCCCTTCTATAAATCTTATTTGGCTTTAGACTCCAGTAAAATAGTATGACAGAAAGCTCTTACGAAACTAAGAGCTCACTTTGAGAAATTGTTAGAGTAAATTTCTCACCTAGTAGTAAATAATTATTGCACCAATGAACTGCATTTGTCATGCAAACTGACAAAAAATAAAGTCTTCTATGGAGTGAGTAGTAAGTCTGTGAACAAAACAATAACAAAAAAAGGGTTGGCCATCAACGAAATCCACAGATGTGATATGCTGAGAAAAACATATTTATATCTTTAGTCTTTACTATTCACTGCAATATTTAGTAAACTCTGTTCAAACTACAAAAGCAGTAAGAAATGTACTCAATATGAATACAATTCAAACCAAAAGGTTTAAAGAACTCAAAGCAAAGTAATTTCCCAAATTTCAACCAGAACAACTAATTCACCTTCCAGAAATTGATTCAAAACTAAATCCAATTGTACAGCTTTCAGCAGCACACTGCCTGCTAGTTTAGGGGACAGAACAGGCATGCACTTAGCATTAGCAACTGATAGCTTTTAAAAATTTTGCAAAAAGAGAAAACATAAACAATTAGTGCATTTCCTGAAAACTACTACAGAGAATACCCACACACAAAATACAAAAGCTGTTTCTTCCTTAAAAATACAAACATTCTTTACACTAGGCATTTCCTTAATATCAAAACCTGACGTTTTGTTTTAAACCCTCACTTTCTCATTAAATTGTTTGAAAATGAAATGTTAATTTTTAAGACAATACTTATTTGCAGAAGTTCTTGTAGTGACATGGGTTGTGTTGTTAACCACTTCTGGTATCTTATCATAATAACTGTCACTATTAAGAAAAGTCACCAAAAATCTCAGTTACTGTCAGGCAGTCTCAAATTTCACAGAGAGAATAGTAGGTGTACCAAAACAGGTCAGAACAAACTCAGGCAGAAAACCAGCTAGAAATCTGTATTAATTTTTTTTTTTTAAAGTTTGTTACAATCTTGTGATTTTTACATTTTTAATAATATGCTATACTTTAGTCACTGCTTATTCAATAACTAATTTGTAAACATGTAAACTGCATATTACAAAGGACAAAGATAAAAAGTTTGAAGAAAGCTATTTAGTCCATTATCATCTTTTGCTGTCTTTTATATAATTAAAATGTTCAATTTTAGGGTAGATTATACTTAGAAGAGCTTTAGGAAAGACTTCTGAAATTCTTTATATAGGCCACAGACAAAAGCAAGATAGCAGCAGCAATCAATCCCTTATGACTGCAGTTTGTTTTCTGCAGCAGTTCAGCTGCATTTAGTGACATAATCCCTTGCCATCACTGGGTACATTTTCCCTGGTAAACAAGCCTTATGGGTCTTAGCGGAAATGATAATTTGTTCCTGACCGGTCCATACTAACAATTAGGTGTAGGAGAAAAATTAATGGAGATTGTGAACAAGGAAAGTTTAAAGAGTGCATCCTCTTGCCAATGCTATAATGTGACATACAATTAAGAAAGTCGTGGTACTATACGTAACACACTGAATGATGCAGACTCTGGTACTCAGACCAAGACCAAAGCCACTCATACCATTAAAACTGCACTGTTACCTGGCAGGGAAACTAAACAAATCCAAGGCCAAACATGGATGACAACTGCAAAATCATAATTTAAAGAGCTCCTTTTAATACCAATAGTCTAATAGATGCATGGGTGAGCACACATTTGACTAGAGGAATTAAAAAAAAAAAAAAAAAAAAGAAGKGGAAGAGGAAAATAGGGAAATGGCTTCAGAGTATCATCCCTATAAAGAAAGAAGGATGTACAAGTTAGTTATGTAACAACTTCTGACCTTATAAATGAGGACATAACTACCCTGAAGGAGAACATGACATTTTATTGGACACTTTCTTGCCATTTCCTAACATTACATACAAACAACTTCTTGAGAGGAAAATTAGATTTCTAACAAAGTAACTTTAACAAATGACAGGGGAAAAACTTCTTTAATAACCTAATGAAGATTTATAATTGCATACTGTAAGTACTTATACTCACAGAATGCCAATTATCTAATTGGCAGAACTCATACTGGCTAACATATCAGATTTGATACATAGTGAGAAAAAGCAGACATTCATCTACATAACGATTAGAAATGAGCAGAGCAACCTGAGAACCTCTTAGGCTCTTAACCTTTTCCTCACAATAGATTTTCCAGACAAACGCATTTGACTCAAAAGTGAAAAATTAACACTGGCATCTGGAAATACTACTTGTGTAGCACAAATTAAAAAGGAAGAAGATCAGATCAATTAAAACGCTTTGTATTTCAAGCTCAGTAGAGTCTCCTCTACTTTGGAGTGGTACCACTCTACACTGGTAGGTCCACCAAAAATGAACCTATCCTCAAGCACCAAAATTAGTGGACTGTTTTGGAAAGCACTGACTTCAAGTAAAAGCAAACTTGGCAACCTCCCATTCAAGAAGGATAGGCATAGCATTAATTACACTTACCAGCAAAAGGGGAGTGCTTAGCTTTCAACATGGTGTCAAATGCTACTTGAGCTTACAGTTAGGTACCACACCAAACTAAGCTAATCATTGATACCCTGTCTTTCCAAATTCTGTTTACATTTCCTATTAGAGACTGAAATATTCCTATCACTCTTAAGCATCTTTCAGTATTGTTTGTGTTCTACCAAAATACACAGATAATAACTGGAGGAATAAAAAAGAAATCCACTTTGCTAAATAAATCATTAAAAGCTTTCAATACCCCCAAATAAGGACATTCCAAAATACTGTAATGCTGACATTATACAAAGTGACAAAAGCACTGTAAGCAAGCTGGTTAAGATTATTTCCAGATATACATAGGTACGAGAAGGGGAAGAGGTACAATYTTAGCCGCTTTGGTCTCAGGAAATACAAAGAACGCTGGAGATGTGTATCTCCAAGTGTAGCACCTGAGATAGTGGTGGGGGCCTGCATCCTTAGAATCATAGAATAAAATCATAGAATCATTAAGGTTGGAAAAGACCTCTAAGATCATCGAGTCCAACCATTAACCCAACACCACCATGCCCACTAAACCATGTCCTTAAGTGCCTCCTCTACACGTCTTTTAAATACTTCCAGGGACGGTGACTCAACCACTTCCCTGGGCAGCCTGGTCCAATGTTTAAACACTCTTTCAGTAAAGAAATTTCTCCTAATGACCAATCTAAGCCACCCCCAGAGCAACTTGAGGCCATTTCCTCTTGTCCTATCKCTAGTTACTTGGCAGAAGAGACCAACACCCACCTCACTGCAACCTCCTTTCTGGTAGTTGTAGAGAGCGATAAGGTCTCCCCTCAGCCTCCTCTTCTCCAGGCCAAACAGTCCCAGTTCCCTCAGCCGCTCCTCGTAAGACTTGCTCTCCAGACCCTTCACCAGCTTCGTTGCCCTTCTCTGGACACGCTCCAGCACCTCAATGTCCTTCTTGTAGTGAGGGGCCCAAAATTGAGCACAGTATTCAAGGTGGGGCCTCACAAGTGCCGAGTACAGGGGCACGATCACTTCCCTAGTCCTGCTGGCCACACTATTTCTGATACAGGCCAGGATGCCGTTGGCCTTCTTGGCCACCTGGGCACACTGCTGGCCCATGTTCAGCCGGCTGTCAACCAGCACCCCCAGGTCCTTTTCCAACAGGCAGCTTTCCAGCCACTCTTCCCCAGCCTGTAGTGTTGCATGGGGTTGTTGTGGCCGAAGTGCAGGACCCAGCACTTGGCCTTGTTGAACCTCATACAGTTGGCCTCAGCCCATCGATCCAGCCTGTCCAGGTCCCTCTGCAGAGCCTTCCTACCCTCGAGCAGATCAACACACCAACCCAGCTTGGTGTCATCTGCAAACTTACTGAGGGAGCACTCAATCCCCTCATCCAGATCAGCGATAAAGATACTGAACAAGACCGGCCCCAAAACGGAGCCCTGGGGGACACCACTCGTGACTGGCCACCAGCCGGATTTCACTGTTCACCACAACTCTCTGGGCCAGGCCGTCCAGCCAGTTTTTTACCCAGTGAAGAGTACACCTGTCTAGGCCATGAGCCGCCAGCTTCTCTAGGAGAATGCTGTGGGAGACAGTGTCAAAGGCTTTACTGAAGTCCAGGTAGACCACATCCACAGCCTTTCCCTCATCCACTGGGCAGGTCACCTGGTCATAGAAGGAGATCAGGTTGGTCAAGCAGGACCTGCCTTTCGTGAACCCGTGCTGGCTGGGCCTGATCCCCTGGTTGTCCCGCACATGGCTTGCGAGCGCCCCCAAGATGAACTGCTGCATAATCTTCCCCAGCACTGAGGTCAGGCTGACAGGCCTGTAGTTCCCCGGGTCCTCCTTCCAGCCCTTCTTGTAGATCAGCGTCACATTGCAGGCCTCCAGTCATCCGGGACCTCCCCCATTAACCAGGACCGCTGATAAATGATGGAGAGTGGCTTGGCAAGCTCCTCCGCCAGCTCCCTCAGCACTCTCGGGTGGATCCCATCCGGCCCCATGGACTTGTGAGCGTCCAGGTGGCGTAGCAGGTCATTCACTGCTTCCTCCTCCTGGATTACAGGGGGTTTATCCTGCTCGCCGTCCCCATCTTCCAGCTCAGGGGTCTGAATACCCTGAGGATAACTGGTCTGACTATTAAAGACTGAGGCAAAGAAGGCATTAAGTACCTCAGCCTTCTCCTCATCCTTGGTGGCAATGTTCCCCCCTGCCTCCAATAGAGGATGGAGGTTCTCCTTGGCTCTCTTTTTGTCATTACTATATTTGTAAAAACATTTTTTGTTGTCTCTAACGACAGTGGCCAGATTGCGTTCTAGCTGGGCTTTTGCCCTTCTGATTTTCTCTCTGCATGACCTAACAAGATCCCTGAACTCTTCTTGAGTTGCCTGCCCCTTCTCCCAMRAGTGGTAAACGCTCCTTTTTTCCCTGAGTCCCAGCAAGAGCTCCCTGTTCAGCCAGGCCAGTCATCTTCCCCGCCCRTTCTTCTTASGGCACATGGGGACAGCCTGCTCCTGCGCCTTCAAGACTTCCTTCTTGAAGAACGTCCAGCCTTCCTGGACCCCTTTGCCCTTCAGGACTGTCTCCCAAGGGACTCTCTCGACCAGTGTCCTRAACABGCCAAARTCCRCCCTCCRGAAGTCCATGGTAGTGGTTTTGCTGGCTCCCCTCCTTACTTCACCAAGAATTGAAAATTCTATCATTTCATGGTCGCTRAGCCCAAGACGGCCTCCMACCACCACATCTCCCACCAGTCCTTCTCTCTTTGTAAACAGCAGGTCGAGCGAGGCACCTCCCCTGGTAGGCTCACTGCTGTGTCAGGAGGTTGTCTTCCACACGCTCCAGGAACATCCTAGACTGTTTCCTCTCTGCCGTGTTGTATTTCCAGCAGACGTCCGGGAAGTTGAAGTCCCCCAYGAGAACAAGGGCTAGCRATTGCGAGACTTCTGCCAGCCGCTTGTGGAATGATTCATCTGCCTCTTCATCCTGGTTGGGTGGCCTATAACAGACTCCCAGCAGGATATCTGCCTTGTTGGCCTTCCCCCTCATCCTTACCCATAAGCACTCGACGTTATCATCATCACAACTGTTGAGCTCTAGACAGTTGAAACACTCCCTAACATACAGAGCCACCCCACCACCTCTCCTTCCTCACCTGTCCCTTCTGAAGAGCTTATAGCCCTCCGTTGCAGCACTCCAATGGTGAGAGTCACCCCACCATGTTTCTGTGATGGCAACTAAGCCATAGCTATCCCGCTGCACAATGGCTTCCAGCTCCTCCTGTTTGCTGCCCATGCTGCGTGCACTGGCGTAGATGCACTTGAGCTGGGCTATCGATTTCACCCCCAACATTGGCATGCCATCCCTAGGCTCATCTCTAGTGAGCTTGGTTTTATCCCCTTCCCCCTTCGAACCTAGTTTAAAGCCCTCTCGATGAGTCCCGCCAACTCATGAGCAAGAATCCTTTTCCCCCTGTGAGACAGCTGAACTCCATCTGTCACCAGCAGGCCTGGTGCCGTGTAAACCTCCCCATGATCAAAAAAGCCAAGATTCCGCCGACGGCACCAGCCTCTGAGCCGTATGTTAATCAGGTGCATTTTCCTGTTCCTTTCTGTATTCTTCCCTGCCACTGAAGGGATTGAGGAAAACACTACCTGTGCTCCTGATCCTTCAGCCAATCACCCCAGTGCCCTGAAGTCCCTTTTGATCGCTTCTGGACTTCTCTCTGCAACCTCATCACTGCCAGCCTGTATAACCAATAGCAGGTAGTAATCAGAAGGCCGTACCAGACCAGGGAGTTTCCTAATAATGTCTTTCCCTTCCACAATGGCCTAAAGAAATGGCCTTCCACAATGTCTGTCCTTTCCACAAAGGCCTAAAGAAAAGTTAGGCTGCTGCTCCTGACCATGTTCACTACGCACTAGTTTGGGGACCAAGGGCACATCTAATAAAACCCAACTACATCTACTGTACTGTACTAGAAGAGTACTCTTGAAGCTGTACGTTCACAAACAAGCCATTAAGATTGTAGACAAACTGGAATATGACTTATATAGACCAGGAAATTATGACATTTATGTATGTATTCATCCAGGTTGCTGTTACTGCTCATGTCTCACACCCTAGCTTAAATATGATTCTCCTCCACCAAAGTCCTTTTGTGTTTTTCAAAAAACCCTCGCTGTTCTAGCTATTGTGTGTCTATGCATACTTCCCTTGTGTGCTGAACATGGGGACACCACTACTCCGTAAGTGTATCCTTACTGCCTAAATCTTGTTACTGGACCCTACTGTTACATACATCAGTTTAAAGCCAAAGGTTTTTAATTTATTTTATGAAGTACCAAGAACTTTTAATAAATGAATGAAAATGTACGTGGATACATATGAGTGGTAAACAGGCAGTAAGAGTACAAAATGTGGAAAACAATATGGATGCATATATCAGTCAGACACAAAAAATGCTAACACTGAATGGCCAGACTCAGATAGCAAATGCAGATAATTAGGTAGTATTTAGTTTATGCAAAAACCCCAAGTAATACCAGGAAACTACTGCTAAGTGAAAAGGTGCTGAAACACACTAATCAGGAAAGAAGCAGATATTGTTCTTTTTTTAATATGAACTGCTAAAGACTAACACAATGTGCAACTGTGCGTAGGATGATAAACAGGATGCTGGATTGAAGGACTATATGCATATATGATAAAATGCAATAGTACTGTTGGTACTAAAGACATGTCATTGCATGTATCTCTGGATGATATTGCCTAGACAAGAAAGCTATAGTTTGGCTAATAAACTGTTAACGCCCTTAGTCCAACTAATTGGCCCGAGAACCACCGTGAACTACAACTGCTCTGCAGCGATTCCCATCTTATCTGCTCTAAAATCCTTCACTCATGATGCTGTCAAAGGCGCTATATTTGAAATAGGAAACTATTTTTGCCATACTGATTTTAAATGAATAATGATGGAAGCTTTAGCTTCCCGCAAAAAGTCCCAAGTCCACATATATATAGTTATAAACACAACCACTAACTAGATATGTACCTAAAAGCAATGAAGTAATACTATGGAGTTTAGAGGGAGAATAAAAAAGGTCACTCCGTAGTATTTTCCCCAACATTTTATCCATAAAGCAACTCCGAGGGAAGAATGAGAATGCACGTTATCTTCATTTCTCCCCCAGTACTTTTGTCTATTCCCTCCCTTTCTCTCTAAAATAGCCTGATGCTCTTGGGACAGCTCCAGCTATAGGCTAGAGGAAGCAACGGGCAAAAAGAGCAAAATCCTCAGGAACTGCTAGACACAGTGCAGACGCCTGTTTTCCCTATAGCAGAATCTTGAAAATCTGAGCTTGCTACTGGTACTAACCATGCTACAGGAGCAAGCTGAGGGTAGAACCTCACCCTCAGCTTGGTCTTCCCAAGCACACCTGTCTCATGGCCATCCTTGGGAGACAAAATTCTGTTCTGTCACTGCAGCTGAGAAATCTTGAACTGGCTTTGGATGTCCAAAGTAATATCTAATCAGGAACTTGGTTAGTGAAGTACTCCAACAGGAAAAATTACTCAAGCTTTTCTTGGAAACGTTGTTTATATGAATCAAATATTTTGTTTAAATACTGTATTATATTTAAACCACTTTTGCTTGTACTTTTCAAATGGACTTGCACAAGAAGCCTGCTTTTGAAAAATTTTATTTTTAATACAAGTTTCAGATGTGAGATGCAGCAAGCGTATGTAATACAATCCCTATGAAATGGCAAAACCAGAGTGAATCACACTGTTTGGTAGTAGAAGGAACAATCACTTGACAGAATCAATTTTACACATTCTGTCTGAAGCTGTGTTTGGCCCTGGCAGTCTATCAGTTGCATAGTAAAATTTTCATAGCTTTGACATAAATATGTCCACTAAAGAGAGGCTTTTTATTTGAGAAGTGTCTTTCTTAAATGATTTGAGTATCTGAAAAATAAAGCTGTCATTTGCAGAAGGTTTTGTTATGTTAAGGACTGCCAGAAATAATTGGCTCTTACAGCAGGAAATTTGGAGCAGCTGAAGGTAGTTCAAAATCACATGGTTATCTAAAGCAGTTTCTTTTTTCCTTCCTCTCTTTAAAAGAAACTTCACAGGAAGACAGACATGTAGTTCAGCACCTTAAATTTTAGATAACACCTCTTTAAGAACATTTCAAATATAAGTAATATAACATTGTTACATGTACTGAAAAAACCAAAAGCTTTCTCATAAAGCAGCTGCTTGGTTCACCTTTGGCTAGATGTTTGTCCTGATGATCCAGGACAAAAAAGGAAAGCTTCTGTGCACATTAAAGGCAATGAAGCTTCTAAGTTTTACATGTAAGAATTCCCTGATTTTTTAGGTAGTGACTACATATTCTACAGCTTTACAGATACTAACATAGCTTTAGGATTTGTAAGCAATACCTAAATTCCCATTAGACAATACTTAAGACTTTTCAGGAAATCTGGCAGACTAAATGTAAACTCATGCAGTCTTGTCTTCCTGACTTTCAAACAGACAAGAATAATCTGAAGGTAAGCATGGGCTGAACTCTCACCTAAACATGTGTTATACACAAATTCTAGTAGTGACAATTTAGAAGTCAGTGTAACACTATTCAGCATTTTCATTAAAAACTTTTGGTTTGTATTCAGCAATGACGATGGCTAGAGAAAGGACAATAGTAAAAGCTGCTTGCTAAATGAATCTACAGTGCAAAAACTGTTTCACAGTCTTTCACAGCAACTCTTCCATTTAATGTCACAAAGGGGAAAACCAGGATGAAAGTTCATATCTACTCACCACAGGAAAGAAAACTGAACAAACGTTGTTCCCTGGAAGGACACCAAAATACTAACAAGCCAACTAAAGCAACTGCTTAGTCACAGATGAGAGAAAGCAGCTAGTTCAATATTAATATGAGAATGGACAATGAAATATGCAGTGCTGTTTCCTCACTTTTACTAAATGACATTTTCCATGAAATAGAAGAAAGGTTACTATATTCCTATGAAGCCAAATAAAAAGTTAATATTAAGTAGCATGAAAATTCTACCTTTTTAAGTTTCTCTTGGCAAAAAGAGGCAATAAAACTACTTACATTGGAATATTTATCTGCAGAATTGTGAAATACCTTAAAAACCATCTTAAAGGGCCTTTGAAGCATTCTTATTTAAGGCATTATACATTTGCTTACCTATTAAATGATGGCAGAAGTGAAAGCAATGCCAAAGCAGAAAGTTTTCTTCTTTCTGGCTGAGTGATGTTATCCATCCGATCAACCCACATTTCAATCATGTTACCAAGAATTTGGTCCAACTGCAATGGGAAACAGAACGTTCCTTTTCATTTATGACTACTTCAGCACATTTAGAAAATGAGATATATTTTAATTTTTCTACCAACTGAATAGATTATTCAATCTGGGAAAGACACCATACAGTTATGTATACCTGACAAAGTAGCAAGCGACAGGTATTTTTTAAATTTTCTATGACAGCGCTTCCAGGCCCTGAACCCCGCCTCACCATTAATTGTAACCTAAAAGTAGGAGGTTTACAAGAAGGGCCGGAAGGAGGACCCGGGGAACTACAGGTCTGTCAGCCTGACCTCAGTGCTGGGGAAGATTATGGAGTGGTTCATCTTGGGGGCGCTCGCAAGCCATGTGCGGGACAACCAGGGGATCAGGCCCAGCCAGCATGAGTTCACAAAAGGCAGGTCCTGCTTGACCAACCTGATCTCCTTCTATGACCAGGTGACCTGCCCAGTGGATGAGGGAAAGGCTGTGGATGTGGTCTACCTGGACTTCAGTAAAGCCTTTGACACTGTCTCCCACAGCATTCTCCTAGAGAAGCTGGCGGCTCACGGCTTAGACAGGTGTACTCTTCACTGGGTAAAAAACTGGCTGGACGGCCTGGCCCAGAGAGTTGTGGTGAACAGAGTGAAATCCGGCTGGTGGCCGGTCACAAGCGGTGTCCCCCAGGGCTCTGTTTTGGGGCCGGTCTTGTTCAGTATCTTCATCACTGATCTGGATGAGGGGATTGAGTGCTCCCTCAGTAAGTTTGCAGACGACACCAAATTAGGTGGGTGTGTTGATCTGCTCGAGGGTAGGAAGGCTCTGCAGAGGGACCTGGACAGGCTGGATCGATGGGCTGAGGCCAACTGTATGAGGTTCAACAAGGCCAAGTGCTGGGTCCTGCACTTHGGCCACAACAACCCCATGCAACVCTACAGGCTKGGGGAAGAGTGGCTGGAAAGCTGCCTGTYGGAAAAGGACCTGGGGGTGCTGGTTGACAGCCGGCTGAACATGGGCCAGCAGTGTGCCCAGGTGGCCAAGAAGGCCAACGGCATCCTGGCCTGTATCAGAAATAGTGTGGCCAGCAGGACTAGGGAAGTGATCGTGCCCCTGTACTCGGCACTGGTGAGGCCGCACCTCGAATACTGTGTTCATTTTTGGGCCCCTCACTACAAGAAGGACATTGAGGTGCTGGAGCGTGTCCAGAGAAGGGCAACGAAGCTGGTGAAGGGTCTGGAGAGCAAGTCTTACGAGGAGCGGCTGAGGGAACTGGGACTGTTTGGCCTGGAGAAGAGGAGGCTGAGGGGAGACCTTATCGCTCTCTACAACTACCAGAAAGGAGGTTGCAGTGAGGTGGGTGTTGGTCTCTTCTGCCAAGTAACTAGCGATAGGACAAGAGGAAATGGCCTCAAGTTGCTCTGGGGGTGGCTTAGATTGGTCATTAGGAGAAATTTCTTTACTGAAAGAGTGTTTAAACATTGGACCAGGCTGCCCAGGGAAGTGGTTGAGTCACCGTCCCTGGAAGTATTTAAAAGACGTGTAGAGGAGGCACTTAAGGACATGGTTTAGTGGGCATGGTGGTGTTGGGTTAATGGTTGGACTCGATGATCTTAGAGGTCTTTTCCAACCTTAATGATTCYATGATTCTACGATTCTAAGTAGAAATGCATTTAATTCATGGACAGAGCACTGATACAGAACAGTGAATTACTCAAACAGTTTTCCTGTAACAGTCTAATACATGTAAAGCATGTGAACTTACTCTCGTGTTTTACTTTCACTGGTGACAAATGAAAAAAAGACTTGTCTTTACCTGTTTGAAAACTGTAGTATACCTAAGGATAAGAAAATTACTAAATTTCACTTAAAGATATAGTAGAACACTTGTAGCAAAAGAACCTCAGTAACCTCATCAGTGAAACCGGAGCACAATGAACCGGATACTCCTAGAAACTCACCGGAGAGTGATCAGACCGTTATCCCTGGTGCAAGACCCATCAAGATGGCACAAGGAAAGAAACTCCTACCCTGCAATACCATGCGAACTAAATGGGTTTATATGGCTTATTGTGGGATGCAGCGGGAAGAGGATTTAGAGATTGTATAAAACTTTTAATGAGATGTTTTAAGGTAATTGTAGGAACATATGAAACTTGTTTCAGGATGTTCAGGGGAAGGACCAAAGGAGGGGAAAGGGCCCTTTTCCAAGGTGGACTGGGGAGGAACAAGCATGGAAAACAGACAGAAAATTTCTTTCAGGTCAAAAGAATGCAATATTTCCACATGCAATCCAGCTGAAATACCAAGACAAAAATCCTTACCTCCTGACCCAATTCACATGCCATCTGGTTCAAAAGTAATGAAAAAAAACTTGCATTTTGTAGTAGAACTCTACCCATGATCCCCAGATAAGTAGACATCACCACTGGGTATCTCTGAAATAAAAGTAAACCAAAACAAAGGGGGCTTAGTTTAATTAAGAGAAAAATACTTAACAGAGAGAGCAGAAATACATGGAAAATACTTGCATGCACCCTTTATGTATTTTATTAAATTTGAAATTATAAATTGTAATTTAGAAACCTCTAGGAACACAAGACTGAYCGAGCAATCATTACCAGAGTTTCTCAATTCTTACAATAGGAGAACTATGGCAATCTCAAAAATCAGTTTCCTCCAAATAGCCAACTGACAACTTGCAAGGTGATTTTACTTTAAATTTAAAAACCCGCATCTTAAGGAATAAACAGTATATTGTACTGTTAAAAAGTTACTTTCAAAGTTGATTATGGTTCAAAATTACTGTTTACAATGTTAGTAACATTAAGAAGTGCTTTGTATTTCTGAAGTTGTTACTTATTTCACGGAGACAAACTGTAATACATTTGCCAATAACTAATTTGCAAGTGTCTCATAATTGACTGGATACAGTAATAAGCTCATTAGTTTATTATCTTTTATTATTACGTTTAATTTTAAAATAAGCTACAAATTTCTTTGTATTAAATTCAGCATCTAACAATATAACAGTAAGTATTTCGTAGAATTGCCTACTTGAAAAACAAAATGCCCACATTTACCTGAAAATGTTAACCCAGATTAATACCTTTTTGAACAGGAGCAATGAATTTATTACAGTCTTAAATCAGAAGACATTTTAATAATCCACTCTCCAATTTTGTGTCTTCTTAAACTGTAAACTGTTCAAACAAACTCTCTTTTTTGTGTTCTGTTCAGCAAAAGGTACATTGCTAAGTAATATTACTTGGCTTAATCTTGGAAATATCTTATTTAACTCAATAATAATGGGAGCCAAATATTGATATCAAAGTCTTCAACTGTGAAAAAAGCAAAGGTTTTAATCAAAAGAGTCAAAAGCATAGAGAATTCCACCCACTGGTTCTGCTGATTATTTTTTTTCCTCCTACTAGTACTGCAAGGTTCAACACAGTTAAAGCATACTGGATTTTACTCTTTTTTTATCCAACATGGAAACTGGCTGAAGGCAAAGAGAGAAAAGGGAGAACTTAAGACATCTAAGCAAGCAAAATCTTAAAGCCTCTTCCATCTCACACAAAGCATTCTCACATCCTTCAGCTCTTCATATAAGATATGTCAATTAGAAAAAGAAGGTCAAGTCAATCTTCTCCTTGTCCAGTTTGTTTTTCTCTGGTGCAGGTACACTTAAAAAGGAGTAGTGTAAGTGTCTTTAAAAAACCCCAACAAAAAACTCCAACACCTACAAAGGATCTAACTAAGCACAGAGTCATAGCACCTTATCAGTGTTAATAGTAAAGGAACGGCAGAATAAAATTTGTGTTATTTTATTAAAATAAACACTAGATGACAAAATAAGTAATGGATATGTTGCTTTAACTCTTGCGCTACTACGTTACTTTTACAGACTTTTAAAATAGCTGTCAAAGATCTATTAGATGCTCTTAAAACAAGAGAAAATGCAACATCAATGTGAGAAAACTTGGCCAGATAATGGAAGGTACTTTCCTGTTCAAAAGGAAAAGCAGAGAGTAGTTAAAGAGTAACTCTTACCTCCCCATCTATAATCCCCCTGAATATTGATGGCAGAAGGGGTTGAAACATTTGAGGACCCAAAACAGGGTTTACTTTTAGGACATTTTCCACAACCTTAAGAACAAAAGCAAATGAGACAATTAGTAAAGTACATTTAAAAATCTTAACTGAAGCTTTGAAACTACATATACTGGTCTATATATAAAGTCCTGGTAGGACGTTTACCATTAAATACCAGCAAACCCCAGGATTGCTGAAAATATATTCTAGTGAACTACCCTGCAAACCTGACCTGCATAACAGACCTGATGAAAACTGACACACCAAGTGAAACCCACTTAGCCAAGCACTTCCTCATCAGCCTCCTCCTGGCCCTGGCAAAGCTGATGAGGTGGGTTGGAAGGAAAGACCTTGATAAAGCTCCAGGAGAAGCAGCTTCATGAGGTGGGTTGGCAGGAGGAGTACCAGAAGCTTAAGGCTTATTTGCATACCTTTGTCCTCTCACTTTTTTGAAGAACCATTGATTAGGACCCACCATCTCTTTGCAGGTGATCAAGTAACAACAAGCGCCCTCAGATGTGCTATTCTTGGTACCCTGCTGCTCTGGTTCCCAGTTTTTACATTCTTTACCCTTTGCTTCTCAGCTCCCTTTCCCCCCTCCATGAGCTGTTCCCTGAAGTAATTTTTTTTTCCTGTGTTCTTCAGGCTTTCTTTCGCCCAGCTGTTTGGGCTCTCCCCTTGCACCAAGATGGAGAGGAGAAGAGGCTGTGAGAATAATGGGCTGATACCTGTTCACTCCTATGGGTAGTAAGGACAGAGGCCACACACCTATACACTGATGTGTATAAAGCATATAAAGGTACCATAAAGGTACCTCCCTTAAACATTCTTCTCAGTCTCCACCTACTTTCAGCTCAGAGGGACTTCCACAAGCACTCTTCTGTGCTCTTGTCCAGTCTCCCCTAAATCTTTTTTTCTTTTTGAACCTTGTTCCTACTAGCTTCACTTAATGCCTTCTATTTCTTGCCTTGAGGAAGACGTTAAGCAGTTGACCCCTTTCAATGCCTCTCAATTTTGTAGACCTTTAATATACTGTTATATGGAGGTGAACATAACTTTTCCCCCACTCATCTTTGATGGGTACTAGAAGTTTTGGCTAACTCATTTGTTCCTTGTACAGAGTCTTTTCAAACCTTTTATTGTCTGTCTCAGATAATCAGAAAATCAAGTCACATCAAGCCTCAGCAATCTTGCGATAAATCATCTTCTCAGTCCAAATCAGTGTTTTTCATCCTTATCCATTTATTTACTGCTCTAATGTCTATTTTCAATCCAGCCAAAGCTGTTTGTAGGAAAATATTTCAGGGAACATTCACGGGTGTTTCTGTTCCCAATACTTATCTTAGGGGTTTTTTGTTTAACAAGTCAGCATAGTGACACCTAACAAAACATCTTCCTTTTTGTAAAAATACTTACATGGATTATAGCTCAGTTATCCCTCTGGAAGCAAGGAGGCATACTAGGAAGGTGTTCAAAGTATACTGGACAAACCTTGTGACTAATGCAAGGCCACACTGGGAGCCAAGTGGATAAATGATACTATATTAGCAGCATCATTCCATTTTAGAGATCTGATTAAAAGCTGCTGCAAACATTTGCCCAAGTATAGACTCTAAATATAGTATTGATAGAGAGGAATTGACATTTTAAAGTCCAGAACTAGAGTCCTTAAGTTCCTCACAGCAGGGACTACAAACAGGGAGGACTATCAACTTCTCCTGTTGTTTTCTGTCCTGGGATTCTGCAAGCGGTTGTACAACCCACCAAAGAGGTAGGTGGGATCTAATTTTTTTCCTCCATTGCATTTACAATGAACTGAATTCAAGTCCAAGTTTTTATAAGCAACACAGAGATCCCAGTTAGTGCAGCCACTGGAAAAATAAGTAGTAATACACTACAGTTACTACCCAACTACCTTTCAGTGCATACTCCAACTTTATTTCCTGAAATTCTTCAAAAGGCACATTTAAAGTATTAAAGCTTAATATTTCAAAAGCTTATGAATTTCATAACATCTCTTCCATAATACCATTTGAAGTTTGTGCAAAAATAGTTTTTTTAGTAATTTGAAAAACCTCTAGCAACTCTATTTAAGCAGTTGTTGCCATTACAACAGCAACTTATGCCAAAAGCAGAGACTGTTTGAACAGTATGTCGTGGTACAAATGTAAGTACGCTACACAAAAGAAATGTGATAGAGAGTACATACATCCAACATTCAATAAAGATTGGAAAAGCTTGGCTCTAGACCTATTAGGTTGTAGCGGTCATACAGAAATGCAGAAAAAAAAAAAGTTAATCTTGATCACTTGGTGTTTATTTAATCATAAAATACCTAAACAGTTTTTATAATAACACACATATGTATGCAGACTTATTACTTAGCCCTTATCTTGCCAGTTTTTCAAATGTGCAGTTACAAAAATTGAATTGTATGATTATTTTTCTTATTGGTATTGAATACTGAAAAGGAAAACCAATATTAAAAAAAAAGCAGATACAATATTATTATTGTTGTTTGTATTAGCAAAGGGATCAATACTGGTTGATAGGGTACAGACAAAACTCAGATTTGGATGGCTAGATGCACCAAATAACTACCTTTGCACATTTTGATTAGAAACACTCAAAATGAACCTAGATTATTAACACACAAGTATGATTTTGACTTTAGGGTTGAATCATTTCTTAATGTTGCATTTTCGTCCAAATAATTAAATTTTTTCTGAATTCTGAACCAAGCTGAAAACTGAATTAGGGCAACGCTTAAATCTCATTAATTAGATTGATTTTGCCCTTTTATTTTGTAATTAGAAGTGTAAGTATCTTTCGTGTTATACTGTGGTACTCTTCTTCATCCTAAAATTCAATTAGAAATAAACAATTTCGATTAGCTTTCTACAGCTTCCATGAGTCCACTAATAGCCAAAGATTAAATCAAGTTACTTTGACTCAAACACAATCCTTGTTTTGCAACTCAGTGCTCTCAAGATCTTCTATGCATTATCTCCGCAATGCAGTGATTGGTCATCTGGCTGTTTAATTGTGCTGTTGCCAGACTGTAGAACAAACTATTTTCATGAAGATCCAAGCCCTCACTAACCACCTTTCTCTAGTAATCTAGAAAATAATCCAATGGGAAAGATATCAGGGACTCTTAAATCTAAATCCATCTATACAAAGAGGACTCAAACTAGCTTAGAACTCATTTCCGTAAGGACAACGCTTTGGAATCGCATGAAGTAATGAAAACATTGCAGAGAGTATAGGAACAGCGTGTTAGGTGATTATCTTTTAGGGTGCTCTATTTAAGGCTATACTAACCTTCTCTTGGAAAAAGTAGTATTTTTAAGAAAATACATGTGTGTATATACGCACTCTCTATGCACACACACACACACTTTAAATATGTAGTTTAAAACACCACTGACTCCAATGTCAATGTGTGCTAAATAAGCTGTTTTCTTCTACATATGCTACATTCACCATACTTGAAAATATTACTCTAACCTGACAAAACACTAGCAAGAATAACGGATGTACAGAGCTGAGTATCTGGGTATTACTTTTATTACACTCTACCTTTAAAACTTGAACTTGACCTTCAGTAGTTATGTCCTTCAAAAGTTCACAAAACGACCGGCATAAGTCAGCAGCATACATCTGAAATTAAATGAAAAAGAAGGTATTATGCAAACATGCTTTATATTTATGTATATATTTCAAAACTCAACACATTAGGGATTACATATGTCCAAAGACCCAGCTTCTCTTCAAAGATCATATTTGCTAAAATGCTCATCTTTCCTGAACTAATTAAAATCTAATCTAAGCATTTTGTTGTTTTTTTTTAAACATTGCAGGTTTTTTAAACAATCAATCTCGATGAATTTTCTAATGAAGAAGGTGTGAGAACAAGGCATAATATCTGTAGTTCAATTCTTGCTAGAATTTATGATCATAATTTTAATCTGGTAGGATAATTACAGCAACTATTACTATTCCGCATAGGACCTTTTCAGGTACCAAAGTACTAAATCAATCCACAAAACATTAATTCTAAATAATAATCTTTCTCAAATCTGATCTGATTGAGTGTCCACCATGTGCCATAAAGAGTTAACATTAAAACAATATGCTTGTATACACGTAAATGAATGGAAGTATAAATGTTAGTGTGTACGATGTTTTCCAACATGAGCAAAAAAATAGTTTGCCAGTAGAGAACTAAGGTGTAATATGAATCTTTATATAATGGTAACATACCTGTAAAAATTCAGATGATGATAAGAAAATGTAAGCATTGATGATCTTAAAGCAATTTTTGAGGTTTTCTGAACTCAGCTCTGGAAAAAAAGAAATCACAATTCAGAACCTCATCACCAAACTGAAGTACAACTAAAATGATTCACTTCTAAAAGTCTTTTTCCTCACACAGCTTTTAAGTGCCAGATGCCTACAAATAGGAAATAGTTATCTTAGATTCAGTACCATTCAGGTTCTGTCTCTCTGCCAGACACAATAACAAAAGAGGGATGATAACAGCTCTCACATTCTCAAATGGAAGCACAAGAAATCCTATGACCTCAAAAGCCAATGCTAATTAAAAAAAAAAAAAAAAAGACGAGTCAAGTTTTTGATGTGATAGTGGGCTAAGAAGATATTAGAGACAGAACAAATGAAACATGTACTTAACAGACCTGCAATTACTGATAAATTATCTTTCAATTATCTCTCTCACATTTGAGTCAGCAAACGCTGAGTAGAAAGAGTGAAATAAAGATTGCAGTTCTGCTCTTCTGACACAGGTGCCGCATCAAATGGCATTGAGCTTTTGGACTTAAACACACTGAGCTTTAGGCCATACCTTGAGTATTTCAGTAAGGAAAGCATATCCATTTAAGAGACAGATACACACAGGAGATGGTATACAGCAGCAGTTTGAAGAGAGAAAAAAGACATGTCCTTAGGCAGTACCTGTAAGACTGTTTTTAAAAAAAAATCACCCCAGAACATCTATAAACACAATTGATAGCAAAACAAAAGGTTTCAAAGTTTCGCATGGAGGTTGATACTACAGCAGAAAGCCAACAGCCCTCATTGTCTGAAACAAAACAGAAGACCAAAAAACCTCACAGGACTTGCTAAATTTTTTTACAATCAGTTTGGGAGACAGACTATTCTTGGTAAAGTAAGTGGACTTCTGCTCCACCACCTTTAATTGATATTCCAATAAAATCACCATGGAGAGCCAACAAGAAAATACTTTTATGTTAAGTTTTAAATAAAATTCCTTACCAGATTAAACTAACACAGCAGCTGGCTAAGACCTAGTATGTCTTCCAGGGCTTACATAAATGCAGCCTGTATGAAAGTGTGGCTTACACCTAGTGATGCTTATATAGCAAAACTTCCACAAAAAACATCACATGACAGAAACCATGGCTGGTTTTCCATTACAACATCTGAAAAGTTCTGGGAGTTTTAGCAGTTTCTCTTCTTTTCCCTCCCATTAGAAAGAACATTAATGTTCCTGTTATCTGACATGGCCATTGGACAGCTTTGAATGCATGACTACTTTCATATCTCAGTGCTTGGACAGGTCGTGTCTTGTTATCACTTATTTTGAATATTTACATATCTTGACTTGAAAAGAGATTATTTTTCACCTATCCATCCAATATCGTCATCAAAAGATTCCAAGATTCTATAAATTAGCTTTAGTAGCATATTACTAGTGTTACATATTTCTTGAAGTTACTGCATTCTCCTTAGAGGTCTGCAGTTTGTTTTTTTTTTCTTGCTGGATACAATCATATTTTAAGTTTCTGACACTGATGAAGTAGACAAATGGTAAAGAAATGGTCATATGAACATGAAGTGCTACCAAGCTTTCCATAACTTTCCATTCTGAGATTCTGCAATAACTGATGCAAAGGTAATAAAGTACAAGTAGCAAAATTGCAAGAAGTTATTTCAGGCCAGAAGGAAAAAAACAGACAAGACAGATGTCGTGGAAACAACAAAATTTCAGTCACTCATTTGTGCATAAAGCTTAATGTTTAGTAAAAGCATTTTTCTAGAAAGATATCACCTTCAACTGATTACATTTAAAAACCAATTATGCATCAATTCTCTTGCCAGGTTTTCCTGAATCAAACATATCTTTTTCTAAATTAATTAATGTGCTCCTCTGGGTTTTGCTGGGGATCAGAAGAATTAGTCCAGTTCCAGTAACCTGCTTTTTGCCATTACCTTTACAAGTACAGCACAGGCACATTAAAACTGATGCTTCTTGAAACAGGTATGTCTTGACTTTGACCATATTCCCAACCTGAAATTGTATCAGATTCAGCTGTCATTTTAAACAGTCTCAGTGCAGAAATGCATCCATCCTCAGAGAATTAATGTATTCCTCCATTCCACATTATTCAATCTGCTGCACCAAGAGATGGATTAAAGGACCTCTGCAAACCCTCTATAGGTCAATTATATTTCAACAGAGTTTAAACATTACCAGCAGTGCTGATATGAAAACGAAATATGACAATTATGCTGTGAACAATTATTGTACATCAGTGATAGCACCACAACCTTTGAAGGAAGGTCAGTTATGCAAGTGAAATCAAGCCTTTATATCAAATGCAACATTCTATTCCCGTATCTCTAAGCTTTAAGGATAGCATTGATTACTTTAAAAGGCAAATCTAATTGATTTGTAAACTCCTCTGACATCCAGTTCCAACAACAGTAGTATCCTGAAATGGATATGAAAAGCTCTTTTCAGAAGGACAAATATACCTGGAAAGGAACTACATATTACTTTCAGACTACTTAAAGAAAAATGAAACACATTTCTACATTTTTCGCCTTTCAGTTGACTATTAAATTAAATTAATAAAATTAAAAAGATGTCACTGCACTGACATATACCTATGTGACATACGCCACAGGCCTGTAACATGGCCATGACAAAGGCATGTTCAAATAATGAAAAACCTAGCATGAATGAATAAATCAATTAAAAAAAAAAAAAACATTAAATAAATCTCAAACCAATTTTTTATGCATCACACATTGGAATTGCTTGCCAACAGATAAGCATGTTTTAAAAAAATCTCCTAAAAGATGCAGGAGAAGCAATGGCAAGCAATTACTTCTCTAGGCTGTAAATTTAAGTTAGGAATGAAAGTCAAAGAATGCTGAAGGTATATTCTTGTCAATAAGACAATCAGCTCTGGCAGAGAGAGCTCGTGCAGTACATAGTCTTGGCAAGCATCTTAAGAGCACTTAAAAAAAATTGTGCAACAGATGATATATTCATTTGCAGTCATCTAACATGCATTCAACAACAGCAAAAAAACCCACAGCAACACCCTTCTATTAAGCGATATCCATAGTACACTTCAAAAACTACCAGACATAATTAGCGCACAGTATATCTCATTCAGTTTTATATCACTTTGCTGAAGAAAACATACTGTTATAACACAGAAATCATAAATCAAGTTTTGTACTCTGATGGTTAAGCTAAACTTCCAGATCCAATGGGAAACACTAGATGCTCAAAGAGCTCTTAAGGGTCCTGAATCAGAACTGGCAATCTATCACTGCACACCTCCTAAATTTTCTGAAAAAATACTGTGTACAGTCACAATCAAGTCCCACAGGACCTTGCCCACACAGGCAATTAACGCAAAGCAAAAGCTACAACACAATGAATAACCAACAACCTGATAATACGCAATCCAGCCTATTGTCTGTACCTCTTTAAACATAACCAAACCATCTACTTTCATATAAATGGTTATCGATATTATTTTCCACAGTCTCTTTGGGTCTGAGTGATCAAAGCTGCACTCTATCGATTTACATACACTGTTCAATTCCCACAGAAGTTTGTCCCCTATTATTGTATATGAATACCTCTAAGAAGTAACATTTATGCAAGACTTAAAAATGCTAAAATCTGGCCGTGAAGAAGATAAAACGCCTTCTCTCCCTCTCTAGTTTGATCACTTCTTGCCACATCTGTTTCCTCCTCTTCAGCAGGACAGGGTCTGGTATATACCTCTAACGTCCAAAAATCTCATGTATGAACTTCTTCTCTCCTTCCCTTCCAGCTCTTCTAGTTCAACCACGTTGACCTCTAACAGAACACTTTTTCTGAAGGACTTAAATGCTGATGGAGCAGTTAAACACACCAGAAAAATAGTTACATTACCTGTATATTAGAGTAATTCCATTCAGTAAGAATAAATTCAGAAACTGAAGTTCAGGACGTTCATATTCCTTACACTGTATTTTCAACAAAATAATTTTCTGGAGTACCTTGTTGCTAGTTCTCCACCCTGCTCTGAAACATATAAGCAAGGCAGTCATCTACTCAGAACTTCCCTTCACCAGATCTGCCCTTTGCTTCCACTTTGATGACTTAAGACTTAATTGAGAACCAGTCTTGGGGAGATTTTCCGTTTTGCCTCATCTCAGAGAGTTAAGGCATACAAGACTTCGCAATTTTGAAACTTTAAATTTGAGGATCTCAAAATTTGAATGGCTTTCTGCATTTGTCCAACTGAAAACAGCAGACTTTCCAGTTAGAACACCTTGTCCTGACAGCTTTGTCACCGTGGTGAGAAGGATAGGAAGCGTTTGTTCTTAAGTGCTGGAAGTTTCATGTGAATACTGCCACTTGTATACTGGAGAAACTGTACTACAGAACTAAGACTGAACAGGTATTTAATTAACTTGCACAGTTGATCATCATTGATCAATACATTTTCTTCTGCACGGGGCTGCAGCTTAAACTGTGCTGTTGCACTGGATTTAAGTGAAGTATCCCTTCTTCAAGTACACTTAAGGAATGAAGTAGCTGCCTGAGGGGTACTGGATGGCAGTATTGTACTGTTTTTATAACTACCAAGTTTTAAAATAAAGTTAGCACTAACCCAAGATTCAATCTCTATTTCAACATCACAGTGCCACGGCTGTCGCGTGGAGGCTGTCCAGCCAGATTCTCCTGATGTAAACAGAAAAGAGTTGCAGGCAAAAAGCATACCAGAATGGCTTCTACTTTCTGGCAAAATGTGCAGCACTATTTTGGCCTAGAGCAATCAAGATTTTTGACTGACGTGACACTCAGAAAACAAGTTTCTCAGAAAAATGTGAGCAAGTAAAGTAGTACCAGAAGTCTGTATGAGGAAATCGGTCTATGATTACACATCAGCTGCTGTGTTTTTGCCACTCACCCCCCTCCCTGATAAAAAAAACAAAAACAAAAACAAAACAATTTGACATAAGTGTGTTTGAAGCCTCACCTTAAGGAAAACCTACCTAGCTTAACTGTACTACTTGCTCTACCAGCATCATACAACAGCTTTTTCAGAACAAGGAACATTCTCTTGAGGATGTATTTTTTCCAAAGGAGAGCATCACAATTCTCCAGGATTCATTCATAAAATAAGGAAATTGTTACAAGTGTAGAATATTCCTGAACACCTCCACCTCTTGTTAGAACAGTACGCCATTCATACTCATCTCTACCCTGGAAAGTATCGCATGAGGACTAGGGAGGACAGGGTGGGGAGCAAATAGCAGTAGCAAATGTAAACAAGCCACAAATACAGACTAAATTTCTGAATTTAACTCAAGCAGATCGGCAGTGTGACACAACTATGAAAATCACAACCATTTATATAGTGCAAGTTTCCTGTAGCAGCTACTATCTACTACTAACACAGAACAAAAAGGAGGAAGGGTAGGTGTGTAGATATGAATGAAGACAAATAGTAAGTATTTGGCAGCTACAGAACCTAAGAGGTAGCTCTGGAGTTAAATATTAAGACCACTACAAAATACTACTTTCCTGAGCAGTTTTGTCATTAGAGATCTAGTATACACAGAGAAATAACAGAAGGCGTCATCTCGCACCTACCCACCATGATGCAACTTTCTACTGACCTTTAGTCAGAATAAAATATTAAGTGCTGAAAACAACAATCAATAAAAAAAGCTAACTTCTGTAATTTTATAAACACATTCATCTGAAAAACTAATCCATTTGCTATATTAGCTCCACAACCTACAAAAGCACAGCTAAAGTTTTCATTAAACAAAAATATATTTACATAATAAAATTAAACCACAAAACTTTTATACTCCCTTTAATTACAAAGCAAAAGCACCCCAAATATCAGTATTTCCTAAGCACTGAATCTTAATCCTCATTAATAAGTTTATATTTTGTCAACAACTCAGGCAAAACTACTGCTTTTAATTTCAGTGCTGCTTGACCGATACACTTATAGACATATTTAGGTAGTCTGAAAACATCCTACATAGTTATTAACTGAATAATGGAAAAGCTAATAACAGAAACTTCAATTCTTCAGACTAGAAATCATCATTTTGGTTGTAAGCAGAACAGGCAAGTATTCCATACAACCAATATCAGTAAAACCCAGCACATTTGGTGTTAAATTTCAGGAACTTCTTAAAAAAACCTCTGAAAGGATAAACTGAAATTTGTCTTATCTTTTGGGCACAAAGCAGCTTCAATTTATTAAAAAAGAGAACTACGGTAAGTAGATAATAAATATTAAAGAAGATGGGAAAGTCAAACAGTAACAACCTGTTCTTCATTTTTTAGTTGTTACAATTTCACAAGCCCCCTTAGTTCTTATAGCCACAGCAGCATTACTTAATGCACAAACAACACAAGCAGTAGAAAAAAACCCAGAAATTTTATTAGTAAAAGACTTACCAAGAAGGGCAGACATGTTCTGAAATACTCTCAGGAGCTCAGGTGTAAGACATGGACTATTCTCCAATGTCACTAACCTAAGAATAGATCAAGCAAAATATTTTAGATGATCTACGAATAACATTGAGCAACYGTTTTGACAGATGTAAAACAGTATAACTTCTAGTGACCATCTATATGATTCTTAAATAATGTGTAACAACTACTTGAAGCATATTTCAAGTGCAGCAGTAGTTCTTAAAACACACCCATCAGTATAGGCATGGGTTTGCTAAGGTAGGAAAAGAAAGAAAAACATGCTACTGTCTTTTTATAAAGACAATGTAACCTCCAAAATGTAGCAGTGAGAATGTCTAAGTACCCAACTTGGGAACTCAGAGAAGGTGGGTACAGAGGAATATTCATGGTGTAAGGACAACGCATGTAGCGCTCTAAACCTCAAAGGAGCAGCTGTGGTGGCACCCAGCTCAAACCTTTACTTTTTTTTTTTTTTCTTTTTGAGGTCTGAAATGAGGCATTGATGACCATTCATAAAAGCATAACTATATGCTCAGCATTGTTTGTATCAATTTAAAATTCCTGAGATTTGAAAAAAATAGCTATAAATTAAACTCATACTTAAAGCCAGAGCAACACATTCCAGTTTGTTCCTAGATCTTAGGTGTGGGATTACTGTATTTAAATAACATTTCTGATTATGTAAAGTATCTTATCTGTTCTCCTGGCTCTTGGTTCAAGAAGCCATTAGAGTCCAAACTGTCTCTGCCAGCCAGCTCCATCCAGATTCCTCTGATGCTCTAGGACATCTTAAAATATCATTCTTCTGCACAGGCATCAGAATAACAACCTCAAGATCAGTATTATTAAGAAGATATAAAAGTTCTGAATTGATACATTAAAAAGGCCCCTGTCTTAAATTTTGTGAAGATCTTGCACGTCGACTTGCTGCCCCACCACCATTAAAAAAATCATTCTAAATCTTAGTTTTGCTGCACGAAGAACAGATAATTTGTAGGTTAAGTGTTTGTAATTCAGATGCCCATCTACAATTTAGATCAAAGGAATCCCTCACTATTTCAAGACAAACTCTATACATTTCTATTCTGCAGGAAAGAGATGYGCTGAATTCGGTCCAGGTAACAGCTGCCTCCTCCTAGAGAGTCAGCTGCACCAGAAACAAATTAGGCTCATGGCAAACTGATCACAGTGCCACTTCTTGTTTTATGTTCAGTCACCAAACAGCTTGAGATCTGGAAGACAACTTCTACATTTTATCCTTGTAAACTTGCCATCTCCTCCAGCAACCAGTTCTGAAAATCATTGGGTCACTGTGCTCCTGAAGCCAACCACGTCAAATTGTTAGTTTAGCATGCATATTATAGTGAGCCTAGACTTTTTGTCTTGCTGTTCATTATCACAACAGAACTGTATCTCACTATCAACTGCCTGAAAATGGACTACCTACTCAGTTATTTTTAATTGTGTTTCTTTTATTAACTTCCTAATCTCATCTCTTCTGAGAAAAGGTATGATACAGATGATGTCAAGGTAAGATAACAAGAATATATAAATTCCTAATACAGTCAAAGCTTTTTTTTTTTTTTTTAAATACTTTTTTTTTCTTCTGGGGATACAAAAATAACATTTTAAAAATTAGAAACTGATAAAGAACATTCTTACCACAACTCTAAACCATCTTCCAGAAGATAGACATGTGGAGGCTGAGAAACATCTGTACTTAGCTGAATAACTGGAAGTAGAAAAGGATAGAGGTTTTTGCTGTCTGCTCCCAGTCCCTATAAAAGTAAACAAAAAACGTAAAATACTTAAAAAAACTCAAATCAAGCATTTCAAGAATAGCATTGAAAAAGATCTGGGATGCTGTTCTATTTGCATACTGTAAACATGCGTTCAAGAAATCAAAGGTTGAACTTGCATCCATTTCATACAACAACAAAATAGTCTGATACTCCTGAGCTTTCTCTCAACACATCTTGAGAAAATTACATAAGTTTTGTGAAAACAAGCAGCTTATCAATGGTCTGCAAGAAAAAAGATAAACAATACACATTCCTAAAAACATTCACTGGTCATTCTCTTTCTGGGAGAAGTCATAGCTCTAATAAATACTAAATGACTAAATGCGGAATAAAATGTTTTAAAGATCAAGAAAAGAATTACTCTTTGGACCTTACCACATACTAAATCTTTTGACATATTCTAACAATCAGGAAAAGGGTTTGTTTTCATTGCTATTGCAAAGATTCCCAGACTGATGACAGTGATTTATTTTTTAAATGATTCATGAGCCATACACAAAGATGTCTTCCCAAGAATTTTTTCAGCAATCATTTAATAAGAAAACCTAATTTTTAAAAATAAGCTAAAGATAACTATTGTCAAAACTAATCATAAATTAAAACTAATCCTAAAAGGAACAAAATTCTTAGATTGGGAACTACTGCCCATTTTGTAACATTACTACTTAAGAGAACTGAGGCTAGCTGAATGCTGCTTTTGCATAAATTACTATATTCGGAAACTGTTAAGTTTAAAATTATTTGATGTTTCTAAGTTAAATGATTCCACAAAGAAGCCTTATTTAAACAAACTTGTCTTAGAAGAAAAAGGATCTTCATAAATTTGTCTAATCTCTTTGTGTCACCTATACTTTTGGCCTCCACAGGCGCCAGTAACAAGAAGTTCCACAATTTGTTTATTGTGAAAATATATTTTCTCTTTGTTTGAACTAACTCCACTTTCTCTCCATTGTTAACCTTAGGGGTTCTGCATGCCTGTATATTCAGCCTGTTCCTGTATGGACACTGCCCTACATCCTAGGAGCACTTCTCTTGATCTTTGCTAGTCCTTCTACATCTTTTTTGAGATGTAGTAGGGGTTGGAGAAAGTGGGATGGCATATAGTCCGTATTAAAGAAGTGCTTAATAGCACAGATTCTGCAGGCAATATAACCATGTATTGTTTTATTCGTCAATCTTTTCTCAGGAACATACTACATTTTATTCGCATTTTTACTGCCAACAGCACAGATATTTCTAGATATTTCAAGTTCAAGGACTATTTAATTATACCAAGATCTTTTCCTTCACTGATAAGAAATTCAGTTAATTTTAACTATTATCTCTGGATAAAGCAAGCAGCTAATAATTTCTACAGGCTTTCAAAATTCTCTGCCAAGGTACTACAGTAAGCCTCTAGAGGAATTAGGGAATTTATTGTACACGTATAGAAAAACAGGGAAGAGACGCAAGTTACCATCAAGAATCAAAACCACCCAAAGCAGCTCATCTTAAGTGCCACCACACGGCACGTACAGGACAACCAGGTGATCAGGCCCAGCCAGCATGGGTTTAGGAAAGGCAGGTCCTGCTTGACTAACCTGATCTCCTTCTATAACGAGATGACCCACTTAGTGGATGAGGATGTGGATGTTTTTCACCTGGACTTTAGTAAAGCCTTTGACATGGTCTCCCACAGCATTCTGCTGGAGAAACTGGCTGCTCATGGCTTAGACAGGCATACTCTTCGCTGGGTAAAAAACTGGCTGGATGGCCAGGCCCGAAGGGTTGCAGTGAATGGAGTTAAATCCAGTTGGTGGCTGGTCAAGAGCGGTGTCCCCCAGGGCTCAGTATTGGGGCCAGTTCTGTTTCGTATCTTTATCAATGATCTGGATGAGGGGATCGAGTGCACCCTCAGTAAGTTTGCAGACGACGCCAAGTTGGGGAGTGTTGATCAGCTCAAGGGTAGGAAGGCTCTGCAGAGGGATCTGGACAGGCTGGATCGATGGGCTGAGGCCAACTGTATGAGGTTCAACAAGGCCAAGTGCCGGGTCCTGCACTTTGGCCACAACAACCCCAGCTACAGGCTTGGGGAAGAGTGGCTGGAAAGCTGCCTGGCAGAAAAGGACCTGGGGGTGTTGGCCGACAGCTGACTGAATATGAGCTGGCAGTGTGCCCAGGTGACCAAGGCCAACAGCATCCTGGCCTGTATCAGAAATAGTGTGGCCAGCAGGAGTAGGGAAGTGATCGTGCCCCTGCACTCGGCACTGGTGAGGCCGCACCTCGAATACTGTGTTCAGTTTTGGGCCCCTCACTACAAGAAGGACATTGAGGTGCTGGAGCGTGTCCAGAGAAGGGCAATGAAGCTGGTGAAGGGTCTGGAGAACAAGTCCCATGAGGAGCAGCTGAGGAACTGGGGTTGTTTAGCCTGGAGAAAAGGAGGCTTAGGCGAGACCTTATCACTACCACTGCCTGAAAGGAGGTTGTAGCAAGGTGGGTGTCSRTCTCTTCTCCCAAGTAACTAGCGATAGGACAAGAGGAAACAGCCTCAAGTTGTGCCAGGGGAGGTTTAGATTGGATATTGGGAAAAATTCCTTCACCGAAAGGGTTGTCAAGCATTGGACCAGGCTGCCCAGGGAAGTGGTTGAGTCACCATCACCTGGAGGTATTTAAAAGACGTGTAGACGTGGTGCTTAGGGACATGGTTTAGTGGTGGACTTGGCAGTGTTAGGTTAACGGTTGGACTTGATGATCTTAAGAGTCTTTTCCAACCTAAGTGATTCCGTGATTCTAAAAGGTCAAAACTCATTTATCTGACTACAGTATACCAGCAACTTCCACTTAGATACAATGTTGGTCAACATAGCTATTAATGTTAAGTGGCAAAATCTGGGACCAAAAGTTACCTAGATTTCTTTAGTTTTGAGAACTGTAAGACACTAAGTGAACTAAACAAACTTAGCTAAATAAACAACTATGGGCAAATGAAACTTAATGTTGATAAATGCAAGCAATATATTCTGGAAAGAAAAAGTTCCTACACCACACAGATATATAAAAAAAAAAATCTACAAAAATTACAGAAAAAAAATGGTCTGAGAATTACTATGTACACCTCTATTCTCAGTATTACTATCACTTATTGCACTTAGAAGCCACAGTCATGAACAAAGGTAAGGTGATAGTAGTCCCTGGCTCACAGACGTTTTAATAATTCTGACCATTCCGTTTTAAAACAGACATTAAAAAGAGGCAATATTCAAGTATAGCTAAAAAGAAAATTACGAGCACTGATAAATTCTCAAAAGAAGAAAAAAAAAATCAGAGAAATTGAAATACAGATAATGGGATGTGATACAAATCGATTATATAACAAAGCAGGCAGCGCAGAGCTGCTATTATCTCTGTTTCATATAACATATGAATAAAGCAGAAGAGAACATCAGAAAAGCTAGGAAATTTAAGAAGGGATGAAATAAAGTATTTTTTCCCATATGCTATATAAAAATGTTGCAGAAATAATTGCAAAAGGACATAATAGGTATCACAGGTTATGCAGTAGAAAGGTAATGGTAAAAATGGTAACAATAAAAGGGTTGGAATTCTAAATAAACAAAATGACCCAGAATTAGTCAATGCCAACACCACCCTTGAGACATTAAACCTAACAGTTACAATTTAAACAAGAAACATTTGACGCTAATCTGAATTAAAATGCAAATTTAAAGAACAGGCAAAGTGAAACTTGTTGTGGTGGCCCACATCTTGCCCTATGATTTAAAAATGGATCATCTTCACAGAAAGTCTGCGGCCAAAATAGCAATTCTGCGTCCCTGGGAGCTGAATGGAAAGCAAGGGGGAAACAGATGCGCTTACATTGCAGAATCATGTCTGAACCGTACACAATGATTGTAAGAAGAGACCGACACTCCTAATGCCAGCTGGGAAATACGGGAAGCCAGAACAAGCTCTTTCACATAGACTATGAAGTCACTAAAGGAGGTTCAATTCCAAGATTACAAAACCAAAACCCTCCAGAACACAAGCAAATCTGCCTAAAGAACTGCTTTTAYGGAACAAGCCCCTGGGAACAAAATAGTTAAGTGCTTAACATTAGCCATGTTTACCTCCACTGTCAGAAAACCATGTCTTTATTGTAAGACTGAAAAGCATTTAGAAATAGCCTACAAAACGAAAATATACCTTAATTTTAACTATATACATATATATACGCACACAGAGAACATGTAGGCATGTCTGAGAAAGAACTGTAGAAGATACTGACATTTATGTGATTCTGACCCCTTACCTGGACGAGATGGATTAGGGTGGTTAGAATGGCACATCGTAGCATATTGTGCTCCTCACTCTGTTTCCAAAGGAGTGGTAAATACTGAACCAAACAGCCTACATATGGTCGTATCTGAAGTTCAGAACATAAATTTGTTTCTTAATGTGTGAAACAAGGCTATTAATTTATCCCAAGCATAATTTCTGAAATATTTAAGAGCTGCTTTTGTCACAGTAAAAATAAAGTTTGCTTTAATTTACTCCTCTTTCCTCTTCCTGAAACACCATATTCCATACTCTGTGACTAAAGTAACTTCTGACTGCACAGTGGTTTGAAAAGGACATATTACTTATGGTAACATTTGTGCATGGCAATCAGGTTTAAGTAGTAAACAGAACACAAAAAATACTTAATTTAATAACCAGTGGTATTTTCATATTAATATATTCTTCACTTAAACAGGATTCCTAAATAATGGCATCCTTTAAGACGACCAGAAACTATTCCAGTTTAAAAAAAAAAAAAAAAAAATGCTGAATAACCTCTGAAGTTACCCATGCTTTGAGCAGGGGTTGGACTACATAACCTCTTTTGTCCCAACCAAAATTTTTTCTATGATGCTTTAGAATACTAAAAGGTTAATCTGTTTGGCTTCTAAAGTACTTAATTAGGAATTAACCTAAAGAGACTCAAAGGTTCTTTCTCAACTTGTTTTTTTCTGCTGCTTCTCTAGCTGATCTAAAATGCAGGGAAATCTGCTGTCACGTTGACTTTTCCTACAAGGGACAGTTAGGAAAGCTTCATTTGGCTCTCAGACAGGATTACTTGTAGAAAGAGGAGATAAGCTCAAAACCATGCATTATCTCTGTCCTTAATACAGTAATACCACAAAAAAAACCTGAGACAAAAGCAGTCAACAATTCATTTTTTAATTCTGCAAAACCACCTTCAATTTCTTTATGTATAAGCTGAAGAATATACTTTAACACTAAGAAGGAAGTACTGAAAATTCATAATGTGAACTTGAAACTTTTCATGCAGTTAAGGAGAATGCTGTATAGGCAATCGTGATCTGTATCAGTGCCAATGAGAGACTACAAATTTAACTGCGCAGTCCCTAGGAGTGGGAAGCATTTTGTCCCCAAAAATGTCTCTTTTAATATGTAAGATTTAGTAAAATACTAGTTCAGATATAAGAAGAGACAATTAGAATAAATTACAATTAACAAAAAGAAAATTGCAAGAAATGCAGTAAGATAAGTAGTGAAAGTCTTTCTGTACTCTAAAAAATACATAGGAAATAAAGAAAAGAAGTAGTAACTTTGCAAGAACATTTTACACAAAAGATAAATGGTAACTGAAAAGTGAGAAGAGAACCAAGTAATGCAAACAATGCAGCCATCTACCATAACAATAACCAGTCTATCAATCGATGACATTTTTCTATTTTTGTATAAGCCAAAACCATCAAGTATCCTCTATGTTTAATACAAAGCTAACACTGAAATCTGTAAAATAATACCTGCATATTGACTCTTTCAATCACACAAGACAGAACATGAAGAACATGCATTTTGGTGTCACATTGTGTTACTTCCTGAAGTAGCTGAAAGAGCAGTGTAAACATGGATTCCAGATACTAAAAGAAAAATAAACAACTACAGATTAGACCATCAAAAATACAACTGGTGACATGAACTGGTGATTTTCCTGTACACGTACAACTCTTAAGACATCTATGAACTTTGAAAGACACTTACAAAGTGTGCAAAATGTTACTCTTTCATTTGGAAAAATGCACACTAGCCAATTACTGCCTAAACAAGATAAAAAAATTCAGATATGCTCTTACATAACAGTTCAAACGTGATCAATTTGAACATACATCATTTTCATGTTTCGGTAAGTGTAAACATGATTCACAGATAAAACACTATAAAGCTGATGGCCGTCTCTCCAGAAGGAGCACTTTGTTAGCGTCAAAGCAAAGGTACGGTCTTCCAGCTTTTGGGTCAGYAGATAAAATTTAGATATTGAACTGAACAAGACATCTTAAACAATTCCAATGTTTACAGTGTAGATGCACTCTGCATTTTTGGGTTGTTTGTTCTCAAGAGAGCTGCAATTAACACGAAAGTCATAATCAAATGAGAAGAAAAAGCACCTGCTAAATTTGAGTGACCAAAATAAATCTTTGCTGTATTTATAGCTAACTTTTCATTGTTTATTTAATGACAATAGTAATGACCATTGTAAACAACACAAATATAGGAGACCAAGAAAGTCTGTATTTTTAAGGCGTTATTTTAACCACACACTTGTATTTAATATTTGTGTGAAACAGCAGGTCGGAAAGTACTGTGTGAAACAGGCATACTGGAAAGTCACATTGGTGACTTATTTGTTAAAGACAGCATTTATATTGTCTTAGCATGAAGAAACTTAGTATATATAGTACTAAACACAATGCTAGGATGTTGTAATAGTCATAATACTAGAAGGTTTTGAATTGTCTGTCTGTATATTGGACATTAGCAACCTTAACAGCAGCAGTATGAATCTTCATGTTTTGGCCTATGAAGACTAAAAAAAAAAAAAATACATACACACACACGTTWTTTTTTTCCTGGTTTAAAACAAAATTGGAAAATATTTTTTTCCTGCTTTCCTCTATGGATCTATCTGCTCATCAGAATATGCCTATATAAATGCTCTTACCGGTAAGAACTGGTCAGTTCTGAACTCGAAGTCATCTACAGGTGAACAACCATTAAGGAAAAATAATACAGATTGCAGATGGATACGAGACTCAAATAAGCAAATATTCCATGGATACAGAAAAATTATAATGTGAAGAATTTGGTAGTAAGTTTAAAATTGTTTACTTTATAGTAACTCTGAATTAAGAACTAATTAAACATCTTTGCCAATAAAAGGATATTTAACTTCAGTGTCGTAGCTGTCTCGATACGGACCTGAAAGACAAAAGTCAAGAAGCATCACGCATATGTCCATTAAGCATTTTGATTATTAACATAATATCTGACAATATCAAACCAGTTGCTGTTTGGCAATTGAATCATTCTATGTGTTCTGTCATCCTCTAAGAAATGTAGTTAGTTCAACTCAAACATTTTCATTTGCTTTCATCTTAGTATCCTTTACAGTTTATTTGGCATTGCTAAAGTGGTACCACCTGGACAAACTACTCAGGCAAAACCTTCATGAAGGTCAGAAAGAATTAAACAAGAAGATATCTAGCCTGCGATAAAAACTCTTGCAATAGAGAAGGTATTTAACTTGGTATTATCTGATGGCTTGCTGTCACCCAAAAAGCACAGAATCAAATAAACTCAACAAGTTAGCATGTTCTTCCCTGGTAGATGTTCAGATGCTCAGAAAGCATTAACTGAAAACAGTCACAACATTGACACAGAAACACATCCCGCTCTGCTAAAGCTGTCTGGAATCACAGAAATAACTGTTATGACTGCCAATTACTAATATTTCACTAACAAACTAGGTAGGTTTATTTTTTTTATTTGTTGGTTGCTAGGTCTGTTTGTTTAAAAAWAAAAAAAAAAAAGAAACAGACGCAAAACCAGCTTCTCAACTCAACCTCACCTGCTGGTAAACTGAAATTGTAGCTTAAAACCACAGAATTATACTCAACCAGCTTAGCAACCAATGCCATTTATCATAT
Source organism: Phoebastria nigripes (assembly GCA_035582835.1). Classification (NCBI taxonomy): domain Eukaryota; kingdom Metazoa; phylum Chordata; class Aves; order Procellariiformes; family Diomedeidae; genus Phoebastria; species Phoebastria nigripes. The sequence goes on along the minus strand of JAYKAV010003089.1, from coordinate 177,793 downwards.
TCTGTTAGCAAATAACTATGTTGATGCTTAAATAATACTGCATACTGCAGGGACTAGTCACAGAATAACCCTGTTCTATCTACACAAAGTGTTCATTTGTTTATAAATGATTTATCTCAAGACACTTCACGACTTTCTTCTTAACAAAAACCAGACTGTTGCTATTGCCATTCATTTTCCTATCGAAGTCATCACGTACATCTTAAGTACTCATTTCATGTCTTTGACCTTATTGTTCACATCTCCAGAATTAAACACCCCCACAGCTTCCCAAGAGATTATCTCTTGTAAGACACAACAAACTTTAAGGTGTGATGTTATGAAGTTCTCAACCAAGTTTACATAAGGTATGGTATTTATGTTTTGCCTGTGTTTACAGAACAAACGTGTAACCCAAAACATTACTTATTTATACTTACCACTAAGTCCTGGTCTTGAAGCAAGTTACGAATTGCCTCGTATAACATAGGTCTCAAGTCTGATTTGAATTTTACGGAAATCCACTGTCCAATCAGCCAAATTACTCGTCGGCGTATTGGTTTATATCTTTAAAAGTGGGGGAAAAAAAATATTGTACTCTTTAACTCATTATACTAGCTGTTCTAGAATACTTTGATGAAAAAGAAATCTAAGAATCACTAGGAAAACATTATTCCCCATTAGAAGATCTGGTTTGTCAAGACCAACTTTAGAAGTTTAATGCAGAAATCTTTTTCATCAAAATTCTTCACTAGAAGGCTCAGGAAACACCAACTTAGCCTGAAAAAGATAACTTTCATCCTAAATGACTGAATCTTGTCAGAGATACAGTTTATTCTGCACATAGCACACCAATAAAAGAAACTAAAAATAAAAATCTTACATTTATTACTGTCATCATGGCATCTACTGCTTTCACCATACTTTCCAGCAATTTCCTTGACATTCCTTTTATGCTTAAAATTTTAGGTCAGATACAATTTAAAAATGCAAACTTAAGTACTGCATTACAGCAACTGCCAGAGTATTTCATGTCATCAGTCTAAAACTATTCTCAGAAAGAATTGACATTAATCTTGCACCACTGCTGCAACAGGGGCACAAACCAAACAGCTTTAGAGTCAATAAGAAGAAGTAAGAACCAGAAAAACGAGCTGAATTGCCTAACATAATGATTGAGAAAAGCATTCCGTAGAGCTGCTATTTTTCTCCACTGATTATAAAAGCTGATCAGGAAGAGTAGCTCAGACTTAAATGTTTAACTTGCAGACGTATAAAGTTAGGCAAGATGAACCTTATTCACAGAATTTTAAGTAACAAATTATTTTGCCTTGTTATCCTAAATGTATTTTTCATTTGATGAACTTCTGCCTTGTAAGCCACCATGACAGCAATTTAAATTGAAGTTATTGAGGCTTCTTTACATTTAATAAATGTGATTTATTAAACATTCCCATAACCATGAGACAACAAAGCACACCTTCAGAGAACATGTATACAGCAGTTCATTAGACTGGAACACAAAGCGAATGAGGAATAACATTCCAGTGTTGCTTGAGATTTATTGAGTAGTAGTGAAGCATGAACAACCCATGATGAAGCATGATTTACACAAGACATTGCCTTACTAACACATCCTTCTATTTATTAGAGAAGCTGTGATGATACAACTTTTTCTACTCTTAGAATGCTCGTGCCTGATATATAACCTTATAAAAATTAGAATATTAAGAAACTAAGAGGTTTTTCTTGAGATTGGCATTGGATAGTTTTCAAACCACTATCACATAAAGAAAAGGTTTAAATGACATGACATAAGTACATAACCGTCTGCTGACAGCAAGGATTTTCAGCTCTGGTGATAGCTGTTGTACAATCCATATATCCTACCTGCATCTTTATATTCTCTCTCTCTCCCTCTCTGGTAGAGAAAAGATAGCGTGGTTTTGGGGTTTTGGGGTGTCAGTGTATGTTTGGGTTTTGTTTGGGAGTTTTGAGTTTGGTTTTTTTGTTTTGTTTTGTTTTTTGTTTTGTTTTGTTTTTGAAAGGACTTAAGTTCCTAGAAATTCTTCTGCTCGTAGGTACTCATTTTCGAGGTCCTACCTTTTCTATATTCACTACTTCTGGGAAAAGCTCACCTCTTAGAACAACATTAGCTTTTACACTAAGAGCACACACTGACTAAGTAAAAGCAGATTGAGCCTGCTGGACCTAAAGCTCACATGGGAAAAGTGACCATATTCCAAAATAAGGCAGCTTCTCTTGCAACAGTCATAGGATGGTAGCTTTAAGCAGTCTGGACAGCATTCAGACATTCAAGTCAAAAATATCTTACTTGATACCAAAGTACTAAGTGTCACATCGATACTTTCTCTCTCAGCAGGAAAAGTTGTTTTAAGATTGAATTACTGTGAAATATTGTGTTCAGTAATGTATTGTATTCTCATATTACAGAAAAGTTTCTCCTTACTCAGTACAAAACTAAATACTATGGCAAGTGATAAATTTGGCAATGCAATGTTTCTAAAAATCTTTACGAATATTTTTCTATTAATCCCATATTTCTCCTACCACTATGGTCATGGTTGACATGACCATACTAGACCACACTATCAACAGACAACAAAACATTCAAAGACGACAGAACACAGCAAACTCTGTGGTCACTGCTGACAACACATAGGTTTGTGTTCCCAAACATGAACCAGTTTGTGAACAAGCATGCTAACCACCATGTGACATTGCATGGGACAGCAGATCACACCCTTCAATACACTTTATCTGAACATTCGAACTACTGAGACTGTCTCCCTTATTGCCGTGGTGGTCTCCAACGATGCTGGCAGTAGAAGCAGTTCAAGCAAACAAGGCTTCAAACATCTGGACAACTTCTACTGCAAGCTTTTGTCTTCACAGGAATTTAATCCTGGGATATCACAAACACCAACCAAATGGTTAGATCAGGTGTCTTCCCTACTATAAATACAACTATATCAACCGTAGAAGACTTTTGTCAGTTTTACTTATGCTGTATGGGTGGACAGCATAAAAATGTCAAAGCCAGCATATGCTACAAATACCATGGCAGCTTTATTCAAAGATCAGTGCTGGTGTGGCACAACAACAAAGGATCAATCATATATACAGGATCTCTCATTTTGTCCTGTTCTTCTGACATTTAGCCTAACCATTAGACTGCTTGGCCATTGGTAGATAGCAAGGTGAAGTTGAGATCATACAAAAAAACCAAACCAAAACAAAACCCCAAAAAACCCCAAAACAACAACAACAAAAAAAAGGACTAATGAGAAAAAGAATAAAAATGTTGTGGCAATTATTCTGTGACTCTGAAGTAAGGTTATACATCCAAAAGTAAACAATTCATTTTTTATAAAGTATATTGTAATCAAAAGAAGCATTTTAATATTTGTAAGTTTAGCAGGATCTTCCACTCTACATGAAATTGAACTTGTATTTGTAAAGAAAGTGTTTAACTGGCATTTGGAAATAAAAAAAGCTGGCTGGGAATTCATTATGGAAAATAATTTACAATTTATTGTAGCTCCTAGGGGTACTAGCAAACAAATTAATTTATATTTCAGATAACAATCATGTCTGGTAAGATGAATTTCAAACATAGAAGAAAAAAACAGTAATGTTCTTCAAAGGACATTAGGGTCACTGACAGTGACTCTGATGAGAAAAATAGGACATACTTATTCAGTCAAAGGGTGAGTGGGAACTCATCTGATGAGGATTAGCGCATGCAATAGCAGTCACTGTCCTTCCCCTGAGGGAAGAGTGACAGTTTGAGGAACAGGGAGGAACGCCATCTTCTAGTCAGTTGTAGAGATGGACAGCTCAGTCTGTACTGAGATGCCAAAAATGACCTTTCAAAATACCCTGTGATATCTGCTAAACAAAAAAAAAAGGTACTCATGTGAAGGCAATCCAAGTGAAGGGGACCTTGGTGAGAAGTAAAACCCACAGCAGATAGGCTATATAATACTCTTTATGTAGAACCAGCCTGTAATCATTCACACTTTACAACACAACCCAAATCCTTACTTCCCCACTTCATTGCTGGCAAAATTAACTGAAGAGTGCTACAGAGGTCTTGTATTTAAACTAGTAGAGAAGAACAAATCACTATTTTGGCTAAGCTACAGTTTTACAGAGATTATTTCCACAGATTTCAGTTGGACTTTGCTGCCTAAAGGGCTCTGGGGTCTCAGGAGGCCTAAATATCTTTCTTTAAATGAGCAAAGGTGGTTGTCCTGAGAAAGTTTAGCCAACTCAAATATGTGCAAGAGGACAGACTTATAATATTTTTACAGAACCCTGGAAGTATCCACCACACAGTAATTTAAACAGAAACAGAAACTGTCAGGAACGCTGTCACTCCTATTATTGTATCAGTTATCTATATGTATTTCATACCTCTGCTCATTTAGTGGATATGTTTAAATATCGAGTATTTTTCAAGTCTGCAATTATTAGACATTATACCTTACCAGATTTGTATCAACAGTTCATATTTAAATGATGAAGGCATAACAAACCAAGGTGTTTACCTGTTATGAGAAACCTGTAGTTCTGCTAATAGTTGATTTTTAAACCATTGATCAAAATCCACACTATCAAATAGTTCATAAGCAGCCAGTCCAACCGCATTATACACTGGGGAAAAACAATAGTTACACTTATTGTTTGCTTAAATGCTTAATTTTTAATACTAAATAATCAGACTAATTTAAGTTTCAAAAAACATTTTTGATAACCTGAACATAATACAGAAAACAAAACTAAAGCATATCTTTCTGAAGAAAGATATTATCAGAATGTGGTGAAGGGAACTATGGAGGAAATTTTAGTAAAAGAAGGGTATTACAGAAGAAAATTCAGACTCTTGAAAACAGTTAAAAGCCATAAGAACAATGAAGATCTTATTCTAACATCAAGAATGGTTCCATCAGAGGTCTTAAGACAATTCTTTTCTTTTGCCATAAAATCTCCTTACTTGTAAAATGGACAGAGTATCTCCATGGAAGCACTGTAGCTCATTTATTTACAGAGAGGAAAGGGAGATTGTCTAAATGTCTGTTTCACAAAGAAGCTGAAAAAAGCACCATATTTTTACATAAGCATTTTGAAAAGTGAAGACTGACATCAAGTGCAAGGAGAAATAGGATTTAGGTCCTACTTTCCAAATGTCTTAAAAAAAAAAAAATCTTGCAAATTCTTAATATAATTTTTAAGAAGTCAAGCACATACACAAAAGTGACTCTGTTACTTCAAAGGTAAAGTAAATTTAATTTACCAGCATCTTTAATCAGTATAGCACTGGTATCTTCCATGTTGGTAGATCCTACAAGACAAAGTCAAAATAAAGAAAAAAGCCTAACTAAAACAAAGAATGCAAGCAACTTTGCACTTTTACACTTAAGTATGCTGTGAATTAAGACTGCTTCGCTATTTTTGTTTTATTCATAAATTCAGTTACTTCAGTTTCAATACTTTCTTCAGTGAATACACTAAAATCAAATCTCTGCTCTCATACCCTATTTTTGACTGACTTCTTCGGACCTGAATATTTTTAAGAGCAACGTGCATGTAAGTCAGAAGCACGTATTTTAAATGAACAGACTCAAAACCCACAAACTGCTGAAGACTGTCGACCATGTGATACTATTTCCAAAAGAGACCTAAACCTAGTTCCTATATACTTTAATATGTGTGCATGTGTACTTACGATGTATAAGTAAAAATTTTCCAAATTCTTAAGAATTAATAAATTCTTAATATCATCTAGTACTTCAACAGTAACTCTCAAGTTGAAAACATCCAGAAATGGCTACTAGGGGCTTCAGGAGCAAAAAAAAAAAAAAAAGTGTATGTGTACCTTTTAGCATGGAAGTATTAACTTCCATAATTCTTGTAAAACAAAATAACTGTCAACCCTGTTGTAAGGAACCTTTTACCATTCCCAGTATCGCAGCACAGCACGCCATCCTGCAATTTATGTACACAAAGTATTTTATGAAGAGATTCTCTAAAGTCAGAAACCACCTTCAGAAAATGAGTATTTATTTCTATTGTAATAGACTGATGTAATAGACTGATGTAATAGACTATTGTAATGTACTGATCCATTCTGATAAGTTCAAATATAAAATATTGTAAGTCAGGTAAGACACAAGCTGGGGAAACAACCTAAGCTGAAATGACAGGGAAAACAAAGCGGCAGCTGCCACTCATTATGTTTCATGGCCACTATAAAACTCAGTTTGCGGGTAAAGAAAACTTGAATCTTTCCTCAGTCTATGACAAACTTCAGTCTTCATACAGAAAACCACTAAATTTTTAAAGCAGATTCTTCAGATTTGTAAAGTCCTCTAGACTCTCTAAAATGACAGCATAACTTGAACTTTTTCTTTTAAAGATTTCCCCCCCCCGCCCCGGATTTTTGCAGAGACAGATTTTGTCAGGATTACTATAAACTGCCTTGCAACATTTGAACAGGAAGTTCCCAATAAAAAACAACCTACAAAATTTATTAAGCTTATCAACCATTCTCAAGAAAGCCTGAAACCTCATGAAAGTAGAAATGCCCCAATCTTTGTCAGTCATCTAAAACAGTTATGACAAAAACTAAAGAATCCTTAGGATTTTCTCTTCCTATATACACAGTGCATTTTCCTTATGGTAGGTTTAGAAATAATTTAAAAATAGTAACATGTCCTTTCAAAAATACAGAGTGAATGCACTATATAAAATTATATATCACAAGGTAAAATTGTTTAGCAGTTGACAAAAGCAAATGTAAAGAATTCTACATTTTACAGTTCCTTTATTTTTTAAAGAACTTACCTTGTAGACTGTGAACCATTTCTAAAAGCACAGGGGTGAGAGTCTGATTATATTCATGGAAAATATCAATAAAAAGAACTTCCGTGCATGGCTGAAAAATTAAAAGATCTGTTTTAGAATCTATCAGAATAAAGGCAATTAAAGTACATTTTATGCTAAAATTTGTAAGTGCTGAATATCTCGCACCAAAGGTCATTTAAAATGCAATATACTGTAGCAAAATTAGTATTATATGAAATACCACTCTTCCTACTTATGTAAGAAGTATGCTTAACTCTAGCAAGACTTTGATGGCTGTTTATCTATATCAGCCAGTTCTGCGGTAGAAGAACAACGGGCCTGTGGAGCAAAACAGCTGGTGTTGAGGAGCCAGTGACCACACTGCAGGTATGTCACAGGTTTTTTTTTGGATTAGCTCTAGCTGAGTCACCTGGACTGAATACCCAGTTGCACTTGGAACACACTAGATGCACAGGGTTGGGTTTTTTAGTTTTAAAATGAAAATAACCCAGCAAATAAACTTTGAGATCTCTCTGCAAAGCAAACCACAGCAGCGATAATTGGGAGATTTACTACAACAGCATACTTTTGATCTGAACTAAAATGCTAATATAGATGCATCTGAAACTTTCTTCACTCATCATCTCTACTAAGAAAGTTGTAAGTGATAATATCAGTTAGCAGTTTAAAGAAGAGACAACTTCTATTGGGTTTAATAACCATCAGATACTACACAATACAAATACTGAAGCAAACTCCTTTTCCTTGCCTCATAGAATATGAAGTGCATAGTTTCCAGTATATTGCAGCATGTTTGAACATTGATAAATGAACAAAGTTAATTTATACTAATTCTATTGAAATTTCTTTAACTAAAGATTTTTTTGAAAAGCAGGAGCTTATCTTCCTACCAAGGTTACAAGACTATCAAGAAATGCATCCAGAAATGTTGAATGGTTTTCTTTCAAATTGCAAAAATACTTACTCTGAGACTGTACTTCCAAGAATCTCCTCCTGTCTCTTCTACAGCTATTATTTCACAAAGAAAAGGAAAAAGTATTATTTCAGCTATGGTTCAAATAAAGTTTAGTATTTAGATGTGTGAATATCATAGACTACTGAGAAATCTCTTGTTATGAGAACAGTATCTAGAGGGAATATTTGTCCATGTAACAAGACTGCAGAAAATAAACCAGCCAATATTGCAGTAAGCAATTTGTAGAGGCAATGCGGATATGAAACTCTTATACCAATATCTAAATAAACTGCAACCAACTATACAACACATTTCTTACTGAAGCCTTCTGGGTCCTCTTCCCACATCGTTAATTCTTCCTTTGTCAGCAGGAAATAGTGAGTGACTAATCTCCTACATATTTCCATTAGTGTTGGATATGTGAAAAATGCTGTCTTTATCTTATGTGCTTCGAGAGTTTCAGGACTGCTATCTGAAATAAAACATAGAAAATTCCAAATTACACGTAAGCGGCTTAATGATCAAACAGTAGTCTAGTAAAATTAGAAAGAAATCAATAAGAAATTCTTATCCTCAGAGAAAAAAAAAGAAAAAAAAAAGAATACATTTTTCATGGCAGACTTCCATAACAGACTTTCAGGTGGTACTTTTTTTAAGCAAGTTGAACTCCCAAATTCATTTACTTTTAAGAGAGTTCTCTAATAGGACAATTAGACTGAAGGGTCATTAGGGCTTCACAAAGTATTTATAATGCTTTTCAGCTACTATGTAGATGAAAACAAAAACTGTTTACCTGCTGCTTTTGGTATTTCTTTTTTATTTAGCATTACTGAATTAAAAAACACACAGAACTCAAAGAAAGTTTCATTTATACCTATTCAGAAAGTTTACCCAAATACAATCGTAAAAATAACTTGGGTTTTTTAGGAGTTAACATTCGTTAAAGAAAGCAGCAATAAAACCAAATACTGTATGCTATGCAATCAACACAAACACTATACGTCAGTCAGAAATTAAGAAAAATAAATTTTCTATTTTAATTTTTTTTATTCACCCAGTTCTCAAAAAGTCAAGTGCTATAGCTTTTATCAGAATGTGTTATATTCTTCTTGTCTCAAGTGACCACATTTCTATTTCAAAAACTCAAACACAACTATGAACTTTTGCAAGTAGAAATTTCTGTTAATAATCAGTGGGTTTAGGACATTCTGATGTACTATAAAATTATGGAAAAACACTGAAATACATCAATATTCTGAAGAATTTTAAATGCTGGATTTGTGTAATCTGACACATACCTGTATGTTCATGAAGCTTTTTTTTTTTTTCCCCCAAATTTAGAAGGAGAATGCTAATTGTTATCTAGTCATTGCCAATGTCAAACTAATGTGGAAGGTTGTTTCTTTTTTTAAATACAGAATGAAACACAGTCCTACAAAGCAGAACGCATAAACTGCTTTATATTCAACTGCATGTCAAATTCACTGTGTTTCTGTATTTCAAAGTAATTAATTACAGCAAATACCCCATTTTATCAAACATTTCTCAAGGGAAAGATGCATCAAACCATTTGATGAAAATAAACCAAATTCCATACCTCAATACTTTTTAAAATTAGTTCAATGAAAACTAAAACAATCAATAACAATATTCACGCTCCTTGTGTATTTAAAATTATTTTAGCAGGTCAATGTCTATATATATTAATACTTTAACCATCAATATACAAATTATCAATATAGAGACAGAAGCACACGTTACTAACTATTAAAACATTAAGTGCTCCAAAAGAATGTCTTAAAGGAGTTTTACTGTTGGGAACAACTAGCAAAATGTTTCTCAAGATATAAAAAAATTTTTTAGTAAATAGCAGCAGTACCTTCAATATTTTTGGATGGCTTGTAAGCATAATTTTTTACAATCATCTTAATGAGATTCATGCACTGTACAATAAACCGCTCAAATACAATTCCTTCACCAGCCTCTGTGAAAACATAGCTTACAGCAAACTCCAACGACCTCTGAATCAAAGGGGTGAATGAAAAAGGATGTTGATCCAGGAAGTCCAAAAGCTAAAAATCAAGGAAGTAGAAGAGCAAGAAAGAAATCAAATGACTTTTTGTGCAAGTCTTTTATTAAATGCTTTCATAAACTACTCATCAAAAACAAGTGCCGATTTATATAAAATTATAGAAAAGAAAACTGAACACAGACAGGGAATTAGGAAGAGATCAGTATCAATGGTTAATGAAGCATTATTTTGCCCTGAAATTCTTGATTCATGCTCAAAATTACCTTTTTTTAAGTTTAAGGAACAATACACATTTTCAACTAGACTGGCTTGCTAGCAACACAGTATATAAAACACATCAGCCACACTTAAAACCCTGAACGTTTTAGCAGATAATTCAACCCTATTAGAATTACTGTAAGTAAAAGAGGCATGAGGGAAACAACTTTTTATTCTTTTTTCTCCCCCTCCACTGCAGTACAAGCACTTGCTGCTTCAGCTTAGCTTTTCCAACTAGTGGTCTAGAATGCACTGCTCAATTCCTTTAATCTCCTCTACTACTGCAAAAATGCCTAAGCCTAAATTCTTGCATCTGAATTTCCACAGGTGGTAGCTTATCTATTAATAAAGTGTATTTTCTCTTCAGGTCTATGGAAGAAGATGCACATGCCTCACACACTTTGCTTGGTAGTTCAAAGTAAGAAGTACTATGACAAAGACTAAAAATGTTGGGACAGAACACCTTCAGTTCAATTTTGGTGAAGACAACAGGTGCCTCCCACTTCTGATAATTAGCCTGAATATTTAAATAAGATCCATGGCCCCAAAACAGAATCTGAAAACAATGGGAATTCTGTAGGTTTTATATCTTTGAAAAACAGAGCAAGTGACAATGCTAAAATTACCTTCCTCCTTTATTCATCAATGCTGACACCGATGTTTCAGCAAAACTTCCAGAATTCTTTTTTGAGCAAAATCGTAGCTAAATAATTTACTTAGGGAACGTGTTAAATTTTTTTTTGTCTAAGGAAACGTATTCTTCACTCCTGCAACTTATGTCAGCATGAGTAAACAGACACACTTTTCTTGAAAAAAATTTCAAAAACATATTTCGTAACAAAGGAGTTCTAAGTTGCAGTACCTTCCATTTCTTTAAAAGATCTGAAACCTATTGGCTTTAAGGCACATACATATCTGAATGCTCCTCCAGAACGGTAAACTATTCAGTAACTGAATGGAGAATTTACTTACCACTTTAGTGAACAGAATTATAGTCTTTTCTAGACGATCTCTGCATACGTTTTCTGCTCTTATACTTCTACCTGGTAAATCAGATATTTAACAACTATCATTTTTTCAGACTTTCCTTTTCTTTCTGGATAGCTAAGTTTTAAAAAATTAAAACACTGGAGAACAACTTGTTTTATCTGTAGTTCAGGGACTATGGCAGCCAGAAAAAAGTTCTAAGGCAGAATAAATTCAAAGTCAAATTCAAGGTAATGAGTACAGGGCCGGGGGGGGAATCTTTAACTGTTTCTCTCAGTTGCAGTGAAATTCACTGTAACTGGTCAGAACAAAACAATTGGGACATCATTACAGACTACTCAATGACAAAAGACAGTTAAAATAATGCAAACATGCTAGCATAGACAAGAAGTAAAAAAAGCATTGAAAAGATGAAAATGCCCTTTTATTAAAATTATGGTATATCCTTACTATGTAACACTATGTGCTTTTCTAGAAACTCCACCTAAAAAATAATTGATTATGGACACTGGAAAACATTCTGAGTTTACAAAAAATAGATAAAGCTTTTGTAATAAAAGAGAAAAACTAAAAGAGCCATAATGAAGGCATACAGGCAAAAACCACAATATGATAAATGTAAACACTAATCTTGTAAGGTAGTCATGCCTGCTTTTGCAAAACAACTTATTGATTAGAAAAGTGGAAATGGGAAGCTTCAGCTTAGTTCTTATCTCATGACATTCAAACCCCACAGTACTCATGTTCTAGGGGACTGCGATAACCACCAAGCTTCAAGATGGGATGGCCTTCAATTCAGTCTATTAAAGCTAGGCAACTATCTTGCAAAAAATGAAAGGGCCAGAAAGAGCATGACTATAGCGTAGTAGAAAGGGCAAACAGTTGCATGCAAAGCAGCCTGCATTTTGGAAGAGCAAAAAAGTTATTTTGTTTTGGCATTGAACACTGTGGCAGTTTCCATCTATTCTAGAAACGAGGCTCAGCACCCAGATCAGCCCCTCTCACCTAAGTACAGGCTCCTGAGCCAAGTACCTTCATTTATATAAAAAATTCTTTCTACTCAGTTCAGACATCCATTCTCACAAGAAGTGCTGTTGAATCCTAAGAATGACCTGAGAGGCTTCAAATGAATGAATGGCTTGCACCAGGTCTACTACAAGTGTACAAGCAAGAAAAGAGCAGTGAGTTCAGATGCCACACTGCCGAACATCTCCTTTTGGCTTGCTCCAGCTAACTTCCCTGCAAAAGCACTAACACCTGCCAATTATGCTTATATTTCCGTTGACTGTGTTAACCTGTGGCTGCCTGTCTCAGACTACTACTCTTCCAGTTATAAAGTACATATAGCTGAATGTGGTCTTTATTTCTCATTTGACCCTTAGCAAAATACATGGCAAACTCCGGGAAACAGAAAAACGTAAAACCCTCCCAAAGAAGAAAACTCAAGATGATCTGGGTTTTAGTAGCATCTACATATTTTAATATGGATACTTTGTCAGTTCATCGCTGAAGATTTTTTTTTTTTTAAATTGGCATTATCACACCAAGTATAATTTTGGTGGGATTTTAGTCTGCTGATACAAAAGGACATTTTTACTGAAGTCTTTCCTGACAGTTTCAGCAGCGTTTGAAGTAATAGCTTTGCACTTATAAAAAATACCTTGCACCTAAATGATTAACGATGATGCACTAAACTGTATTATATTTTCATCCAGCTCCTAATATTTAACAACCAACACAAGGAAAAAAATTCAGATACTTACTACACTCCAGAAACTGTTTTAGCCGTTCAAACACTGCATGTAGAAAACCCTGAAAAATATGAAAGTATACGTGTCTTTTAAAGATTAAGCTTATTTTGCACTTTATTATGAGGAGAAAGTTGAGTCAAATTGAAGTCAGTTCAGATGTGTTACTAGCTCAGACATCACCTTATCACTTTTACTGAACTAATTGATTATCTTGGAGAAGCAATTTCCTCATGAAACAAATAATTAGCTAGCTAGCAGACTGCATAGATGATCCAAACCTTATTAGGACCTTATTAGTACCACACAAACACCATAGCACCTCTAGTAGAAGGTGGTACAAGTAAATATAGACATATGCTTTACAATCTGCTTATCCAGTTCTTTCCTGTTCTCAACTTCCTAGTTTAGGATGTACGTCGTAGGTAACCAATTCCTCCAGCAAAGCAGGCAGTGTTTGGGGTTAAGGGAGATGCTTGGGTTTCTTTCTTCTTTCTCCCCCCAGCCCCCGCCACTAAGATGTGCTGCATACCACAGGCTTTCATCTCAGTCAGACAAATTCCATCAGTAGGATTTGGTAGAACAAATATGCCATTACATTCATCACTAAATGAAAACATCCTCTTCAAATGATGGGGGAGAGTACATAAGACATCTTCCAGTAGGCAACAGGGGTGTCACCATCATGTGACATGTAAATTGGAAGGGGTACCTTTTCTTTTTTTAAACATCATGACATTGGTGTCACAGTGTTTAGGATCTATCTAGGATCTGACAGTTCTTAACCAATGAGAGGATAACTTTGAGAGCGTGTTGCTTGATCTTCCTTTACATAACACAAATGTGTGCCTTTCAACCATTTTTAAACATAGTCCTAACAACAACTGAAATCATCACAGAAGATTTCTAATCTAGAACTAGAAAACAGATATACGTCACTTACCATTACCTCTACACTCCAATGAGGTTCTACAAACCCATGGACTGTCAGTTTACGAAGCACTAGGAAACAAAAACAAGTTACTTGTGTAGATATTTCTCAGCCYTTGTTCCAACAGATTTCAGAAGACGATTACAATTACAGTTGCTGTGCCTTTCTTCCAGTTCTCCTTACTAAAAAATACATTTAATTTTGGGCCTTTGGATGCCTCAATCATACCTAACGTGAATCTAAACTTGTTGAAATGACTTTAAAATTGAGTACATCATGTGTAAAATAATGAAGAGAACTCCAAGAATTACTGAATAAAGAATTCTGCAAAAGCTGTAAGTATGCAACCTCTGAAAGGTTCAGCAGCAGGAAGAGGGCCAAGTACAGTCAACTAGGGTCCATAAGCCATCTTATGAATTTTCTCAGGTTTATCACTGCCAGTAACCAGAGAAGCCACAGGCTGCACCTTCTGAAACAATTCAAGACTGGTATCATCTACACTGCAAGCACTGCACACAAACATCTCAATTCTTCAAAGCAGCAAAGTACAGCAAGGATATGTATTCATCCCACTGATAACTACTTGAGCATCAACCTAAAATCTAAATTGACTGCTAAGGCTACCTCTTCACTGAATACAAGGTGAACGTAATGCAACAAAATTCATAGCTCAGCTTCCTCAGTTAAAGTGCCTAAAGACAGACAGATGCAAGCCTAAATCACAACACACGTAAAAAAGCATCCTATTATGTCCTCCACTTTCCCACCTCCTAGACTTTGACTTCTTACAACATGCGTATCAGAATGGTACATACTGAGAAACAAGAGTATCTTCTCCCCCTTCCCTGTGAACAATCCTCCTTCTGCCTTTCTAAAGGTAGAAGTAAAATAAACCAAGGTTACTGGTTTTCCCAACAGGCATGGCTTTGTTAGAGAATGCTAACTCTTTACCAAAGAAGTCTTACTTGTTCACTGTGAAGAAACTTATCTGATTCCTTATATTTAATATCATTCTATGTTATTACCTTTCAATGACAACAAGGTTCTTTCTAGTGAATTTGTGGCTGCAGCTTCATCCCCTGTACAAACTTGCTGTAGGAACGTATCAGTATGATGATTCCACAAGGAACATGCAAAGCTATAAATACCTGATGCAAGCTGCAAAAGGAAGAAAGATCAACAATATATTTCATTTCCTGAATTTGGCTATAGCGTAATAAATTCCTAAATTTTAAAGGCCCGTTTAGACTGTTAAATTATTTAATCCATCTTCTCGTGTATCACGGGCCACACTGTTTCACTTACTACTTTGTTGTACTGAGTTATACTGATCCAAAGATGTTTTCCAGAAAAATATCTTGTCTGAATTTGAAGATGTTATGATAGACTCACCTGCTTCCCTGACTACTTGGTCTATGACTCTACCACTTTAAAGATAACTATTTAGGCCTGCTTTGTTATCTGATTTTCATTAAATACAACCACAGGTCTATAATACAGTATGAGGCTTCAAAAAATTATCAGCTCTCTTCATTGCCTCCTCTCCCACAAGACTTAAACTGTTTGTCTTACAGCATAGTTAATATCTGAATCAGCTTACTCTGGGACACAGTTAGCAGTTACATGCCTATCTCTAATAAAAATAGTATTGAACAATGCCTACACTGAAACTAACTTTATTTTGTTGATAGCTGCAAACCCTGATTTTTTTCCTCAAATTCTTTAAAATATAGAACGACAAATAGTTTTTAATCAGCTAGCACTGAACAAATCTCAAATTTAATTCAGATTACAGTTTCCAAACAGTGCTTACCTGATAAAGGTATCTGAAGTATAAACAGAAGATAAAGAATTTCTCATTCAGTTATGTTAACACTTGACAGCTTCATAGTTAAGGAAGAAACTGCACTTTGTCTGCTACATGCTACATTAACAGAATCAAAAGCACATATGACCTGTTTATTTGGTTCCTTTAACTGAGTAAAGGTTAGACAGTAGAAACTTTTGATAATTATTCAATGATGTGTTCGTGGAGTTGCAAAAACACGTCACTGAATAATTATCAATAGTTTCAACCTACTCATGTTTTGGGGGTTGACTTTGGGTATTGGTGGGATTGTCTCTGAAATAGAATACACTAATACTAGCCATAATAGTAAGCAGTAACAGTAACTCAGATTAAAAAAAACAAACAAAAACGAATCAAAACAAAAAAACAACAAAACAAAACAAAACAAACAATTAAAGGCAGCAATAATAATCCTAATAGTAGAATATACTCTGGATAAACCCATTTGTTTGTCATCCGATCAGTGTACCTTAGTACTAAAAAAATTTAAAACAATAATTGCTTTATTAAGAATTGGGGGGACAGAACCAGAAATACACACAGTATCCATCAGGAGGACCCATGACATTTTTACATTTGAAGTCATTCAACTAGCAATTATAATTTGTATTACTGCAGGACCTAAAGACCTAGGCATGGGGCTCGGCTGCCTTAAATTCCTCTAGTCAGTAAAACAGGCAAAGCATGCTGGTGGTGGTAAAAAGATACCCAAGCTAAAGAATAAATATGAAATATCTTCATAAATGAAAACTGTTCATGATGAATAGTAACAGTAGCAGCAAAGATGGCAGACCTGCTCAATGTTGAATTTCACAGTCTGCCAATGATCATGAGGATTCCTATTCAAGATTCCTATCTATGACCATATTTTAGAGATTCAGCAATCTCCAAAGCAGTAAAGAAATCAGAACAATCATAAAAACCCTCACTGAAGTTCAACAGAGAGACTAAACTGAATGGTGTGTATCCAGTAGCAGAGAAGGTACCAAAAACCTTCTTGTACTTTATGGTAGGACTGTAAAGAAAAGTGCTTCTAGTTTAAGATTAAGATCTAAACTTTTAGATTAAAAGTTGTGCAGAACTTCACAGTTTCAGAAAAAAAAAGTTTTTCAGATAAACTGTAAAAATGTAACAGCACTCTTTCAAAACCAGGGCCAAGAAGCAACAGGAAGACTTGAAAGCTTAATGTCAAATGAATTAGGGGAAAAACTGTCACCGATATTTTCGCCGATTTGAAGTAAATTATATCACTTCTCCAATATGTGCTATATGGCTATGTGCTATTCCAAGAAGAAAAAAAAAAACAAAACTACAGGTTTTAACACATACAATCAATTTCTTCCTAAAAGTAGTATCACATTGTTTTTAGATAGAAAAATATAATTCACTGGTTTTACTTCCAAGAGCCACCATCCTCATTTAATAGACTAAGTCCAGAAAAATAGGCTCAAAAGAAAATAGATGTTTATAAGCATATCACCAATGGTATATAACCAGATATTACATTTTTCTATTTGTACTAAAGCAGCCAATTCTACCTTGAAGATCGTCAACGTAGTTATAATTATAACTGTACTATTCACTGGAAAGATGAAGTTATAAATAAGCTGCATTTACAAGTTAGTGTATCACAATCTGTATGTCATCTAACATTTTTCTTTTTAAACCTCAGGTAACAGAGTTCAATAAGGGATGCCTTATCTGTAAGCATGACCTTGTAATCTTCAAGTACCATATTACATGAAAAATTTATCAAGTGTTTCCAAAGCTGTACTAAAAAAAAAAAAATGTTGAAACTGTAACTACTTATCTGAAAGTATCAAGAAAGTTTGCAATCTGTTACTTCAGCTTTTAGAACTTTTAGCTTCAAATGGCTTCCTTCCATAAGAAAGTTTTTCTGACTGGCCAAGAGAAGTCACATGCCACCCAACAGATGTGAATTCCCTTTACCAGGAGACAGAAGAAGCAGACTTCAAAGTTGTCCAATTTTGCCATTATTAAAAGAAATGAATCCTTAAATGTGAATGCTATAGTGCCAGATGCCCAGAAAATTTCCCTTTCCCACATAAACTTCAAAAAACCATGAACATACACAGTGTTCCCAACACAGTGAAACGGGATGCACTGAAAATTTTCATTCACGTCAAATTGGATGATAGAGGAACTTTGGATACTGAACATATCCACAGGTTAAAAATCAACATTTAAGCATAAAAAGCCTGCTTAAAAAGTATGCTTATTAAATGAAATTTCAATTATATTTTTTACAAGAACTGCCTTACAAATCTAAAGAAAATTGTTATAAGCCTTTTCTTTGCATGTCTGAAGTTGTCTCACTCTACAAATAAAAGAATATATAAAGAAAATACCATGCTGGAAAAATGGCATTCTGTAAGGAAAAAGGTTCATACAAACTTAAGGAGTTTCTTGGAAACACAAAACGACTGAAGGTAACTGAGCTCTTTCTGAACCTGGTAAGATTGTGGAAATACAGCAAAGGTACTGTTGGACATGACAATTTTAACAACGACCTTACAGCCTATAAATTCCTTTCTGTCCCTCTATTGAGATGGTATGGATTTAGCTATTTTATGAAGGTGGGACTTTGGGATTGGGTTTTGATTTTTTTGCTATATCCTTGAGCATTAACAGTATTTTCAGCTGCATAACCAGGCTGTATAAGCAACATCTTGATTTAGGAGAGCTCTAGACAAGAAGTCATTATCTTGCTCGCTCTTTATTGCTTTGGTATTAATATCTGTGAATATACCAAAACCTGTATTGTTCCATTATCCACGTCATGTATAATGGCATAATAAATTTCAAAATATAAACAAATATTTCCTATACAGATATTATATTCATCCATACCTATACATGCTAGAGAGAGAAAACACTGTTCCTCTACACACACATCTCAGCAACATATCATTGTTTCAGTCCTGTCCTACTACAAGAGCCAGCCTTCAGTTCCTCAGATTCCTGACGATTAAAATTTCACCTTAATGATTACACAGTGAGAAAATTTTTTCTACATAGGTCAATGGGTAAACCTTCAGAAATAGTCTTCATTATCTGCGCTATAATATTTTCTTTAAAATGGAGAAATAAAATAAAATTTTGAAAATTCAAATGTAATACGTTTGGAAAAGATGTTTAACTCACTAAATTCAGTTAACTGTACTACATCATTGCCTAACTCCAAATGGGATTGGAGATGCAACAGCCTACAGTCAAAGGTAAATCTGTGTTCTAATCAGTGGATTCTTACAATGGAGAATGCAAGCTGCATGAGACAAGATTTGGCATTTGCATTCACATCTTGCCTTTTAATTAACCTGGAGAAAGAAGTTGATCTGGAAAAATCCCAAACACATTCCCACTGACAATAAAAGCCAAAAATACTGTGGTATGGAAGCCTAAAAACCAGTGTTTTTTAAAGACTATATTGAATTATGAATCCAGAGCACGCTTCCAGAAACACTGCAAGTTCATATATATATTGTAAGATCTGCTGTACAGCATAACAACATAAGGCTGATACGCAGATACTGTTCTGTAGATGAAGCTCTGCTTCTTAACACAAGTTATTATAATAACACTCAAACTGCATGCAAAATTAACCAAGATCTCAAAAACATTTCACCTAGAAACTGACTTCCAGTTATTCCATATTGTCCATACACCCACCAAAGTAAGAGCACTTCCGTTTCAAAGGCAGACATTAAAGTCAACATACTTGCCATTAATGCACTGCCAGCTAACCACAAGAAGTGGCAAGCACGTACAATATGCGGTTTGCATGCTCTACAATATTGCATCACATTACTTACATCATAGAAAAGTTTCCTATCTGCAGCAAGCCGTTTGGATGCCAGGGTCTTTGTAACATGATAAAAGGTAAGTAGTGCTCTGTGTTGTCGAAGATCATCCTGGACCTTCACAGATTCTACAAGAGTGGGTATAAGTTCTGGCCATTGCCTTGGGCAGTCCACCCTGGCAACTTTAGCAATCAGTACAGAGATCTGAGTTGCTATCTGCAAAAAAGCAAAACAAAACACAGATACCACAAAGTCAAATCATTTAGGAAACGTACAATGCAGAAATTAACAGCCAAATAAAACCTGAATCAAAAAAACCTAGTATGGATTGCTGGATTTTTTTTAATGTTTTTTTTCTCAAACTATATTTAAGTTTGCTGAATGCAAATAAACGTGGAGAAAAAAAAAAGTCTTCTATTTTATGTTTATAGTAAATATTTACATAAAACACTAAGCTGGCTACCTTGTTTAAATTTTACATAAAGACCACTAAATTTATTTGTTATAGAAATCACATAAATGAAGAAACAGATATTTGGGAACCACTTTTTACTTAGTGATCTTTTCTATCGCTTTCTACAAAGAAACATAGACTGCTGAATACATATTACCCTTATTTTTGCTATACCTCAGTTTTAGCTCTTAGACAGAGACATTGCCTCCCCCCAGGCACACGTGCCTGTAAGCTGCGGCCCCATCCCAGTGGCTGAAGCTGAGACTCTCACTTGCTCCAGATCCTCACACCACAGGCCAGGGACACCTATACAACACCCACCATCTGACTTTGGTTGCTGGCACCAAGGTCCACTCACGCCAGTCTTGCCAGTAGCTGGCACCTAGTCCTTGCAGCACGCAAACACGATGAACAGAGTGAGATTACACAGAAAGACAGTTAAGGGATTCAACCAGAAGACAGGACAGACGGTGGTGATTAGGCACAGGGTTTGTTCAAACACGGGTACTGACCAGCCACGGTTTACACATGACTGGCCCTTTTTATACCCTCTTTCTGTCTATTCCCCACTTCGCTGCTCCACAACTCAGTTCCCCTAAACGTTCCTTAATGGATTTTGTATAGTCCCTCATAACCCCACCTCAAATATCCAAAAACTTCATGTTCTTGTTTCCCCATTCTTATCCTGTTCACATTGAAAAGGTCCTTGATTGGATTAATGAAGCAGGTGCTCTCACCTTCAACATACCCTTACACCGCCACCACACTTCCAGCCTAGAGAAGTCATCACCTTCTTATACTGTCAAAAGGAGTCCAAGCAACTTACACGCATAAGAGGGAAGAGCCATGCCCTCCTTTACTGCTTCCTTAGCTGTTTCACCTGAAGCCTGACCACCCCACAAAACTTCCTACAATATTCATTCCTACCCACTTCCTGAGGGAGAAGAATTGCTTCAGAAAACTGACATCAATGTTTGCAAGGAAGAGCTGGGAGTCTTATTTATTTTCAGATCAAGTGATGCCAATTGGCAGGAGGGAGCAAATAAACTCTTCTCCATATGTGATACAAGAAGCAACCTCTCCAGGGATGCCAAGAGTGCTTTTTCCTTGAGGACTGGCTTTTTAAGTGAAAAAAAAAATCTGCTGTCATACATTTCAAGGAATATCTTGTTCCTCTGTTCCCTCCATATGGTAAATATCTTCAGAGGGCATGGAAATTATGCTCCCAACATATCGTATGTTCTGTTTTCCTTCTCCCCCTCCCCAGAAGTCAGCTCATATCATCATATCTCAATACTATGTCTAATTCTTGGTTTTTTGTTTTTTGTTTTTTGGTTTTTTTTTCCTTTTTATACATACAAGGGTCATAATTTTTCTACCTTCAATGATGCAGAAAGTACAAGCAGATAGCAACTGTGTTATGAAGTATCTGCGACTGGAAAAGAGCACTCATCAGGAACACAAGATATCAAAACTCGGGCATACCAAGCAGACTGGGGACTAAATGAAAGGTGCCTCCGGAAGGAAACCTCAAGATATGTACAACACAGATTGGGGAACAAGGGAGAAAGAAGGGGAGATGGACTCTSTGAACATACTTCAATATCACAACAATTGTTTGAGCAATCATTTAGGAGTAGGCTGCTGGCATAAAATAAAACAAAATCCTGCACATCTTAAAAGACTACATCCCAACAATATCATAAGGACACACAAATAAATACATAAAGCCACTAGTCTTTAAAATGTCAGTTAAAAAGGTTCCAATCTCAGCCTGCAACTGTAGTCTCAGAACTGCAGAACTGTTCATCAGCAGCGGAATTTGTAACTATAAAATATACCATACTATTGTCTTAGCAGGCAAACTGATTAAATACTAATGGAGGTACGGAAAAACTATTGATAAAAAGTTTCAATTGTTTTACATACAATGCAGTTAACATTCAGTTTTTAGAAATGTAAACATCATGCAACCACTTCAAAATTAAATATTTGATAAATCTTATACTACCTAGTAATAGCATAAATGATGGACATTTTATGGTCCAACATGACATACTTCATAATGCTTTTTGGTTGAAATAAAGAAACAAGTAATACTTGGTCTTTTTTTTTTTTTACATTGAAACTATACCTGCACTACAAATTTAAAGATATTTTCTATGTCTACCTGGATTTTAAAAAATTGCATTTGAAATAAAAACTTTAAATTCTAGTCAAAATTGTCATTGCACAAAGGTCTTCTACAAAGACTAAATTACCCTAATTTTGATACATTGCTCTAATCCTACAAATAACATTAATCCCATCGAGGAATCCTGAAAAGTTGAAATGAACTGTCTGCAGAACGGAAGTTTGTTTGCTATACCTTTTCTTTTTAAGCTCTACCTTATGCAAATCATTTCTGTATTCTCTTGGAAAAGTTCTTTAAGACCTAGCTTAAAATATTAGCAAATACTTCCTTGCAGAATCTCATACTTACATGAGCAAGAATAAGTTAGCAGAAGGAAGACTAATTCATCTAGCATATGCATATTCTGAGCCCTAACATTAGCTTTATACTCAATTTAACAATAAATCCTTATTCTAATCAAAATAGTAGCTTAAAATTAGTCACTTGATGTAAGACAAGACACTATCATACTGAAGCTTTATTATGCCTGTTTAAATTCATTAATGCTGTGATTAGACATGTGACAGCAATACTGCTTAGGTGAGTTTATGCAGTAGCAATTGCAACAGCTCATTCCTGCTACACCACCACCACACTTCCTTGTACGGCTATACTAGGAGTCAGATCAGAGAACAGATACAGCTGGAAAAAAAAAAAAAAAATCACTCAGGGAAAGAAGTTTATTTTTGAGCTATATCCATTCCCTGAACCATTTCACCAAATGGTTGCATAAACAGCAAGGGACAACATGAACTGCCACTGCAACAAAAAACAAACCAAAGAGACAAAACATGTTGTTTCCAACCTAAATGATTCTACGATTCTACCAATTATGATCTATGGAAAAAGATCTCACTTCAACATAAAGATCTGTCTGAAAGGCAACATGTAAATTGCAACTTGTCAACTTTATTACTACTATTAAGCACTTTGTAAAGAGAGAAACCAAATTATATATCAATACAAGCATTTGCTGGGAGAGTAATAATCATTCCCCACTAACCTGATTCACTGGCTCATTAAAGTTGGTGATAAGTCCAGCACGCAATGTAGTTTTTTCTTCTTCAGAAAGAGCACTGTCAGGATATATTTATTAGAATATTATTTAATTTTCAATAAAAAACAACTATTAATTCATATTTAGAATTATTTTCTCACTATTACTAGACACAAGTTAAATAACCATTTCCATTTGAGCATCTGTGTTTGACTGGATGAAGATTACTTTTATACACCATTTTCTTGAAACTCATCTATTTCAGTTTGATAAACTATCAAGAGAACAACCCTTGTTTTTCCACTATCTCAAAGATATTTAAAAAGAGAGGGAACAGTGAAACAGACAAATATTTATGAGGCTTTTTAACCTCAGGTTTTGATGTGACCTTTGTAAACACAAATGGGAAAAGAGAAAGTTCACAGAGTAAGGTACCCAGATCTTAGGAAAATACGGAAAAACTGTACAAACTATAAACTTAGATTCTTATTAAACAGTTATTATACAGTTATTACTGTGGGGACTGATGACTTGAGCATGACTTTGCCCATGTATACTAATGGATAATGACAAAAAGGTGCCCAGTATAAGGCAATCATGCTATCAGATGACAGGTCTTTTTGCAAAAGCAGTAATCCTTTCCTACTACAAACCCTTTTCTACAAGCAAGTCATATAGCTACACTTAAAAATATGGATCCTTTGAAAATTATACCTTGCAGTGAAAAATATGTTGATATAGTCTTCAAAAATGCAGGGAAAACTAGTAAGAAGGATAAATTCCAAGCCATGAATGAAAATTAACCTTTAAGTGCAGCTTTATGCTATCTTTATACTTCCTTTTAAGTGACCTCTATCAGTTTAAGACTACAAGTTACAGTATCATATCACTACTTCAGATTTTATATGACCCATGTAATTTTCTTCTAAGTTCCAGGCTGGAAACATAACAAACTGCTTTTAAAAATGCTTTGTTGGTATTTATAGATTAGAATATCAGGRAAAAAAAAAAAAWCCACTTTCATTTACTGATAGCATCTAGAAAGCTGTTTCTTGTACATAAGACGACTTAACTTATCACTTAAGGTTGTTTAGATGAAACTGTTTCACCTAACATTGCAACAATTTAGAAGCATGCATGCAATCATCACATCTCAATGAAGTCTAGTGGCTGGAAATTAAGAAGATTAAACACACCAACACAACCACTTCCTGTTGTCTGACCTCAGGCACAGATACTAACCTACTAGTTTATACAGTGAGATTTAAAATGATGCCTAAAGCTCACTAAAACACTGCTTTTACACTAATCTAGACAAATACTAAATATTCATCTCAAAATAATAAAAAATGGAGGGAGGATTTACCCTAAGATCAAACATTTGCAACAATATTCTAGTTTTCACTTTTTTCCCCCCTCTGTATATAACACAAGTACTCACTATTTTCTAAATCAGAGACTTATCATTCTAAATATAGTACACCAGGGGGGGTAATTTATTGTTTCACTGGTGACTCAGAACTACACACTAAGTCTTATTTTCAAAGATAATTTATAGCACTCAGGAACCACATTTAAATGACTTTTTAATCAAGACTTAGGCTTTAAGATATTTTTACATAAAATTAAATTATGCCTAAAAACATTCTGGGTAAAGTTTACAAAGATTTCTGCAACAGTAAAAGTTTTTCTGCAGGGAACTATTTCARTTATTAATCTAAAGCCACTAGATGACATTGTAGGAAAATAAATTTCTGTGGTCCTTTTTTTTTTTTTTTAAATACAAAAATGCAGTATATAATTTCCACACATACAGGCATACTCTAAGTGGTTTCTAAAACTTGAGAGCTATTAGTAACACAATTAAGAAATGTAATCTCAATTAAATGTAGCTTGTACAACAACTCACTTTCAGGGATAACAGAAAGCACCTAAAACCTGGTTTGTAAAGAAAAAAAACCTGTTCTACTCTACTATTCATTTACCTTGTTTGTGAGCTCATTAGGCCCCTTGCCTTAATTACTTTTTCGTAATTATATCAATCATATCATACGCATATTCCAAGAGCAGCAAGCATTCAATTCGTTACTTACCATAAATAAAAATGCTGTCATTAAGCTTTTGCCGTTACAAACAAAACGAAGGAAAAGAAATAAGACTCATGAGGATGAACGCCTCAAATACAGAAGCTTATGACAGGCAAAGTTGGCAAAGAGTAATGAAAAAAATCTAAGACATCAATGCAGATGCAAGCGCTATTCTGCACGATGTGGGAGGACCACTAGTGGCTCACCAGCGAGCGCTGGGGGGAATCGACCGCTTAGGTAATACGGCAGTGACATCTGCTGGAGAGCGGACCCCCGCTACGTGCTCACACCCCACAGGAGTCACAGACATCGCCACAGACAGCTGCATCTTTACCCTCCATCTTTTACACATTGCAAGAAAGGCCCACAACTCCACACAAAAGTTAAAGGCAGGCTAGGAGTTTGGAAGAATGTGTATCATTCAGCAAGTTACTTCCCTTCAGCACTGAGTTACACCAAATCAAAAATTAAAACAAGTTCTTCTAGAGATGAACTTCTAAGTACTTTTATGTTGCAGTCTTTCACAATTTGCAATTTCAAAGTTTCCGATCTTTTTCTGTGTTTGTGCCATGGGGAAACACGTACCCAAATATTTAAAAAGTCATTTCGGAGCTTTTTAAAAAAAGTCTACTATTTCATAAACCAGAAATCCAAATCCGAAGAGTTATTTATAGTTAACATTCAAACAAATAATAACATGGATTTGAGAAGTATTATTAAAGTTGCCAACATGGTAATCAAGTCAGAGAACAAAGTCCACAAAAGACAGGATTTAACACTAGTTATCTGTAAAATCAAAAACATGTTCAAGAAAAGAAACTCTTAATAACACTCAAATTCAGTAAGAGCCATTTCTGAAGAAACAAAAACCACGTGCAAAATCATAAAGTGAGACCACCTTTTGACAATTTCAAAAAATAGGCCAAACTGTGCCTGAAAAGAGGCTATGACAGCCCTAGGCTCTTCTCCACAGCAATCTGGAAAGCTGCCTGAGAAAGCACAAGGGAGAAAGTTCATAGGCCCATCTCTAAAACCACTCTCACTGGAAAATGCTGCTTTCAGTCCAAGGCACATGTGTCCTGGTTCCGGCTGGGACAGAGTTAACTTTCTTCCCAGTAGCTGGGGGGGTATGCTGTGTTTTGGGTTTGGTATAATAGGAGCGTTGATGGCCCATTGATGTTTCAGGTGCTGCTGGGTGGTGCTTGCACCGGGCACTTTTTGGCCTCCCATGCCCTGCCAGGTGCATGGGAAGCTGGCGGGGGGAGCATAGCCTGGGCGGTTGACCCAGCTGGCCAATGGGGTATTCCATAYGGGGTCCCGGGCTCTCGTTCGGTTCGGCGGGTGGTGAGCAATTGCATTGTGCATCTCCTGCTTTGTATATTGTTGTTGTTACCACTGTTATTATTACTGTTCTACTTTGTTTTATTTCAATTATTAAACTGTTTTTAATCTCAACCCGCGAGTTTTCCTACTCATGCCCTCCCGATTCTCTCCCCCATCCCACCGGAGCGGAGGGGGTGAGTGAGCGGCTGCGCGGTGTTTAGGTGCTGCCAGGGTTAAACCACGACAACATGGAGAATAAGTACCATGAATAGGACAGACAGCATCAGTGAACGTGTGCAAACAGCAAAATATTTCAGAAGGATCACTTTTCTTAAATAAAAAAAAAAAAAAAAAAAAAAAATTTGTTTGTATTCACTGTTCTGAGGGTATGTATTTTAGCAGAATGAAACACTCAACCACTGTACTGTGCAAAGAATTCACGATCTCAACATTTTCCTGCTTTGTAGTAGTAGCAAACCACAAACACTCAGCAGAAGGGTAAAGCTAGTCCTGCTTGATTCATCTGAAACTAACTTCAGCACAGTTGTACAACAGAGGCATTTAACTTATTGGGAAAGTTCTTGGAGATTGGAAGTTCTCCACAAGTGCATAAATATTCAAGACAAATTGTTCTAAAAGAAACCATCTTTAGCACTGATTTACTAAGGAATTAAGGCTACATGAACGTATTATTTGTCTGCAAGAACCCTCCTCCAATTCTCATAATTCTTCAAACTACCTGGCAAGTTTCAATCACATTTGGCAAAGGGCAGAAATGTCAATGGTATGATTTTTTCCTTAGATTTTGTGAAAATCAACAGCTGAGTAAAGCTGATAGACCTGAGTTAGGATCCCACTGAGAAAAACACAGGTATAAAATCAGTCCTTTCCTTCGAGAGGCAGCAGAAACCAGTCACCTCCAAATCCAACATCTGCTCTACCAAACAGGCTGGGTAGATCGGAACAAGCTTTGAGGTACTACCATGGATGGACATAGGACAGCTGCTGATGTGATAGACAAGATGAAAGATGAGAATTTTGCAAGGACAACAAAAATACAGCCTGTACAATGAAACCTTCAAAAATCATGCTATCCAAAACACAACTGGTTCACAAAACAATCAACTGAGAAATTACAGCTTAAAAGCAGCATTTCTCAAAACGCCCTCAACATATTCTGCTAAGAGAAAAGTGATCTGGGTGAGTGCAAAATACTGACAAGATGTCACATATGACAAATTCAGAAAGAAAATTAGAAACAGAGAAAAAATGGGACATAGAATGGAAATTTAATAC
The DNA here is from genome assembly GCA_035582835.1 of Phoebastria nigripes. NCBI lineage: Eukaryota > Metazoa > Chordata > Aves > Procellariiformes > Diomedeidae > Phoebastria > Phoebastria nigripes. The sequence goes on along the minus strand of JAYKAV010003089.1, from coordinate 150,012 downwards.
ATATTTACCACATGGAATCTTTAACAGCAGCCAACAATTTTTTAAACTTACTTTATACATTACTTGTGTTAAATTTGCAATAGAAAAATTAGAAATGGGGAAAAACTGGACTTATACTGGAAATTTAATACAGATTTACACCATGGAATCTTTAATAATAGCCAATGTTTTTTTTTTTTTTTTTAAATCATATTAAATTTGCAACAGAGAAAGTACACTGAAAGACTGTTACTCAATTTTTACCTCAGTTCAAACAGTAAAATTGTAGTCATTACTTCTGCAGGAAATGAACCATGGTTTTTTCCACCAGAAGTGCTACTAATATCTATCTAAAAATATTAACAAATTGGAACAATATATTTTAACTGCTTTGAATAATGCTTGCTAAGTACCAGTAATGTAAGCAGCATTACCTCATCACTTAAACCAGCAATGTTAAAGATATATGCCATCTTCCATGCAAAAGATGGTATTTTCCTCTTGCAGAAAAGAGAATCTGAATGCTTGCAGATGTTTCGCAATTGTATACTAATCGACATAAACAAAAACTCTAATGCTTTACGTAATAAGGAGTACTACACTATTTAAAATGTCCTACAGATGCAGAATTTCATCACTCTTCCCTCTTTTGGTGGATCTTCAGAAAAGCTTACAATGTAAGGCAAAATACATCACGCTATCTCAAACAGAGAACACAATGAAAATCATGCCGTACTTGCTGAACTAGCTTAGATTCATGATCCATAAAAACTGGACCTGGAATTCCAATTTACACCCTATACAACCTGACAGTGATGTCCCACCTATTTATATTACTAGCATTTAAGAGACGGACTGGACACTTTCAGGTCTCTCTTAGTTCCCGAAAACAGTGAAGAAAAATTGAAACCCTTTTTGAAATTACACCTACTTTTTAAAGGMAAAAGGAAAAACATCACACAGAACACTGAAAAGTATATAGTTCTGTAAGGTATCACAAATTATAATGGAATTGTTTGTAACTTCTACGTAAATGATTTGGTGCTCGAGAATACTGGTTAGATTTTTAGCTTCTGTGGAGAACTTTTTGTCATGCATTATCAGAACCCACACATCAGAACAACAGAAAATGAAGACCAGAACTTGCTATCATGATAGCTGCTTCCTCTTTCTTATGTACATATTCAATATGAATTATTAATCAGCTTAAATGAAATGTCTCCTTAATAATCTCTCCAAGAGACTTCCTATCTTTCACATCTGCCACTATCAGAAAGTCCAAATGTTAACTTTACAAAGCTTATCACATCACTTCAAAATCTGGTTTCTATGAAATAGCCTTCTAACTCAGTTTTTAAAAGTAAAACATGAACAGAGTTGTAAGTAGTAATATGACAACAGACTGGTTCATCAGTGAGTCCTAACGTTGAAACATTTTATCAGTTTCACCATGAATTCTAAAATAACTTGTACCAACCAAGGAATTTGCTGTTTTCCAGTTCAGGAAGTGTAACAAAACCTACTGTAGAAGGTGAAGGGGAAGAAAATCAGAACTTACTGTGGTGCGACCCGCCTCCAGTAGCGATCAATTCCATTTTTGAAGTACAGCACAGCTAACCATCTTACATTCACGTCCAGGGTATGATTTGTAAAGATATTCTGTTTAAAAAAAAGATTAAGTTAAAAACTGCTCAATACGCCACAGACAGGATAGAAACTGTATTAACACATGCACTGGCATATGTATAAATACACACACCTCTGTATGTACAGGTGTATGTATTTATGTATATAAACAAAATGCATTTGACAGACAAGTGAAACAATGTGTTAAACATTAATTTTTAAAGATGACAAAAATGCTTATCTCTAGCCCTAATACTTGATTTATAAAAAATAAACCCACCATATAGGGCAAATGTATTTCTAATCTCATCTGGCTGAGCAGGGAATAAAACGATAATAATTACTAACACCAGCCAGTTATTACACTCTTTAATGACACAGCTGGATTCTGACTAGAATAAGAAATTATTCTGTATTGTGCAATGCCACAGACTTCTGAGACCTTTCAGGAGATTTCTTCATTATCTTGACAAGTGCTGAGAACCGTCCTGACTACCAATGTTGACTGCAAAACAATGACCTGCTAGGACAGCAACTCTCAAACTTGCCTATGCTTATTCTAGGAAATTAGTTTCTACTACTAAAAAGCTATATATCTATACACATACATTATCTGTATCTAACTATATACACTTTTATGTACCTATATGTATATACAGACAAACACAGAGTGATTATTTTATATAGTAACAATGTAAAATTAACCAAGCAGGAAAAGCTAAAATAAAGGTAGGCTATTGAACCTTAATACAGGTATTACTCTGAACAGCAGCTCTCCTCCTGTTTTCCACTGCATCAGATGGATCTTTCTCAAGGGGCTGAGACATTACTCCCTCCTTTAGGGAGCAAATAGGCATGACCTCAGTGGTCTTATTATACACTGCACTGTAGAAAAAAAGTGCACCACTTGTGTCAATTGCTTTTAGAAGGCCACTAAGAAGGACATGAAAAATGCAGGGATTTAGGTCAARAGCATCTGCTACTTTTGGGTGCCATGTCTGAAGAGCTATAAATAAACCCTTCAAAGAGCTCAGCACTATAGACACCTGGGACTTCATCAAGCGTTTTCACTATGAATTCAAAACTTAACCTTCTCTCAAACTCAATTTCTGTAGTAGTAACAGCTTTCTAGATATAATGCCCAACATGAAAAAAACCCTCACAAACTCCAATCACTGGAAACCAAACAGACATGCCAACAAAGGTATCGACTCCAAAACTAGCAACCTTTAGAAAAACACCAAAAGGGTTGTAGCCCACTGATAAACGCCACACAAAATGAAAAGGATCTGTATGTAATACATATTCCTTTCCTGAAGCTCATTTGCTTTCCCAAGTGCAACTTAAGCATTTTACAATATGAAGAGGAAATGTCAAACACCGCTTTAGCCTCATGTCCGTGAAAAGCATTGCAAATCAAATGAAACATGGAAAAAGAAAACTACTTGTTCTGAAACTCCCACTGGGCCTTCTAATTACCATTCCCCTCCTTGCTAAAATATTCATCATAAGCAAAGCTACCTCAAATCAAAATACCGTAAAACTAGACCGGGCCTGGATAAGAAATGCAAAAAAAGGCTAAGGTATCTACATAAGAACCAGTGAAACCTCTCTATATACTCTGAATCTATGCTTCTGTATTTTGATTCCCAAAACATAAAGTATTTCATATAACACACTAATGCTGTCACAGAAATAACAGGAATGAAGCTAAACAATACATAAACTGATGCAACTGGTAAAGGACAGAGGTTGCTTTTCAAGAACAGCCACTTTATCTCTGACTTTTCAACTCTGTTCTTCAGAAGAGAGGTACATAACACCTTCAAAAGAGAAGCACAGAAACTAACGTTAATAACTCCACTAGGTACTAAAAATTGTAGATTCAAAGATGCATGTTTCATGGTACATCATAATTTTCTCTACCCTGATCATCCCAGAGGCAAACGTATCTGACAGTAAGTAATTATATTACTTCCCATGTCCCACAGAGATTAACTGTTTTACCAATTCTCCATTTATAATCACCTGCTCCACACCACCCTTTTCTGCTCCACCAAGAAGGTGCCAACTATTTTCTCTCCCAGGCAGTCCTCCCTGTCAAGTTAAACAAAGAAGTACAGATTCTCTACTTCTATTCAGTTTAGAAGATTACTGTTTATATTTCACACTTGAAGAAAGGCTGATGTGTCACCAAACAGGGCTACTTAACCACATTAATAGAATTAACAGTATTTGATCCTTTCAAACCCTGCATTTTTAGCCCTTATATTTAAAATTAACTCACATAAAGTTCAGTTACACCTGTGAGTGCTCAACGTGGCTACCACCTGACCTGTAAGCTCTCATAGCAAACATCCAGAAAATAAACAATGCCCAGTCAGCAGCAACTTCTGCTGTTTTCTATCAAGATTGTTTATCACCACAGAAACACTATGGCAAAGGCAGTGGATAAAACGCAATTTGACAGCTCAAAAGTCAGATTTTTCTTTTTTCCCTTTCCCTAAATCCCCTGACTTGCCTTCAACTTTCCAAACAAATGAAACAGAGGGTCTACAGAGAACAGAACATGTCACTTCACAACTGAGTCATTCATCCTGTGCACTGAAGACATGTTTGTAGGAAAAGCAGTTTATCTGTGTTCTTAAGACTATTACAAACATACACATAGGAATCCGAGAACAGAAACATTGTTAACTGCTGAGTGTCTTCTCTGAAACAGCTGGGTCTCCTTCTTTGATTAGGTTTTCATCACCTCGCACCACATTAATGCATCTATTTGATCAAAGGTCATACTACCTTTTCAAGTATCCACCTTTCCCATTTCAGGAACCTTACTACCAGCCGAGTCAGCTAATCTCCCTGGGAGTCTCTCTCCACTGACAAGAAGGAAAGCAATCCCAGCTGGGTATCAAACTTAGTGCAATGAAAAGCATGCGGGAACTTCTATGACCGAGAACGGTCATAACGCATCACCTCCACAATAAAGAAAAGGTGGTTACTGCCTTGGTATATACATGTGTCCCTGCCTCACGGGGAAGTAAAAGTAACTCCTTTGACAATGGTCCTTTTGGCCTTCTATTATCTAGAATTCACAACAGGCCAACAACAGGTTTAGCACTAGAGCCCACCCCCTCATGCCTCTAGAAGTTGGATTTCCTCCTTCTCCTGAATGCCTGGGAAAAGAGCCTGCTTTGAGACACAGTGATGACAATACCTACCACCGCATAGCATAAGGATACTAGTAGATGGACCATGACGACTCAAGGCTTCTCTCAGCCAGAGGTCATGGTTCAACAGTATTCTAGAATCACATTCAAAATTACTCAAAGTTTATTTAATAGCACTTTTCCACTGTATCTTACCAACAAGACTGAATAAAAACCTGGCTGTGTCTCCCACTGCTTCAGTTGTTCCTCAGCTGGCTTCAACACTGCAGTATCTTGACTAGTAGCTTGGGTCAAGACTCGCAAAACAATAGTGCTAGCACTATTGAGATCCATGAAAATCTGAGAACATTTAAAAAGGAGGAAAAGCACTTAAGTAAAAAAAGACAGCAAATATAGACAGGTATTTTGCATTCATGTTATCTAAACACCCCACGCTAATTTTTCATTAGACTATACTGTGTAAGATAGCATTACACCCACTCACAGGCAGCATCAAGGTACAGTGATTAAACTATTTTGCTTTCAGAAATCTCTCAGCAGAAAAAGCAAGCATTAAGTCTATCATTACAAGCACATTTACTAGATTTGAGGAATTACAGGAAATATTTTGATTTTAAACCAGTTACCTCTCCTGTGAAGCACAACAAACTAAGAGCAAAACTGCAACTAGTGATGACTTCAGCTGTAGGCAGAGCAAACCATGGGGTTGTCTGAAAGAGGCAAAGATGCAGAGTATTAACATTTTTGCATTTTCTGAAAAACTTTTCCCCAAAAGAGAAAACGACCCATTTCAGATAGTTAAATTCTACAATTCAAATTGATCTAGACATTTTATATCAATTAAAAGATGAATTATAGTTTCACAAATAGAATCCTAAATGAAACTGAATTTTCCTCAATATATTTGTATTCCTTCATTATCTATTTAGCATATAAAAAGCTAATCAGCTGAACTAAGAATGCCAATTGCCTAATTTCCAATATAAATACATTCTGGTACTCTATAAAGACAAAACAAAACATTGCTCTCCAGATGATACAAACAAAGATTACATTTATAATGACGGCATAAACAGCATTACAACAAATTAAAGAGAAACATATATAAAAGCAAATATGAAGTCTGATAATTAAAATTGGTTTTCTGTCTATAAAAACTTCCGTTTATAACCTACGTAAACTTTTCATAATACAGATACACGTTAAATATTTATATACTTAAGTTTTCTAAATAAACAACCAAGCACAGTTTCTCTTCAACAAACAGGCCTGAGGATTTGCTTTTGTTTAACACTAAAAAAAAAGTTTATTTTTCCAACCTTCAGGAAAAAAAAAATTGAGGTGTAAAATTGTTACGGTGATGGTAAGAAAGCTAGAGAAATTAAATCTTATTCTGACATAGGCTTAAAATCTTGACTTTTTGAAAAAACAACCACCTTAACAACAAAACTAGCAACAAGATTAAAGACCTTTTATACCAGTAATAGCCCTGCACAATTTAAAAAAAAAAAAAAAAAAAAAAACAACTCTCAATCTGTAAGTCTCCAATCATCCTCAACAAAAACAGACTAAAAATTGAAGGTCCTAAGGTTAAAGAAAGTGTACTTTCAAAACTTTGAGCCACAATATCAGATCTCTCTTTACAGCAATAATTGAACTGAACAAGTAACTCAGCCTCTGTTTTTTACTTTACATGTGATGCATCTTTTTATCTCTCTGCTTTAACCGCCCTGTGTATTGGGTTTGCATGGCAAGGTTTAGGTAGCCGGGGGGGGCTACAGGGGTGGCTTCTGTGAGAAGATACCAGAAGCTTCCCCCATGTCTGATAGAGCCAATGCCAGGCGGTTCCAAGACGGTCCTGCTGATGGCCAAGGCTGAGCCCATCAGCCACGGTGGTAGCGCCTCTGTGATAACGTATTTAAGGCGGTGGAAAAACCTGCTACAACAGCAGCTGGGAGAGAGGAGTGAGAATATGTGAGAGGAACAACCCTGCAGACACCAAGGTCAGTGGAGAAGGAGGGGGAGGAAGTGCTCAAGGTGCCGGAGCAGAGATTCCCCTGCAGCCCATGGTGAAGACCACGGTGAGGCAGGCTGTCCCCCTGCAGCCCCTGGAGGTCCGTGGTGGAGCAGATATCCACCTGCAGCCCGTGGAGGACCCCACGCCTGAGCACATGGATGCGCCTGAAGGAGTCTGTGACCCTGTGGGAAGCCCGTGCTGGAGCAGGCTCCTGTGGCCCTGTGGAGAGGAGCCCACACTGGAGCAGGTTTGCTGGCAGGACTTGTGACTCTGTGGGGGACCCACGCTGGASCAGTCCGTTCCCGAAGGACTGCACCCTGTGGAAGGGACCCACGCTGGAGCAGTTTGTGAAGGACTGTCTCCCGTGGGAGGGACCCCATGATGGAGCAGGGGAAGAGTGTGAGGAGAAAGGAGTGGCAGAGACAATGCACGATGGACTGACTGCAACCCACATTCCCCATCCCCCCATGCTGCTCCAGAGGAGGTAGAGAAGCTGGGAATGACAGAGCGGCTCGATGGGTACCTGGCAGCCAGCCAAGGGTCAACCCACCTCAGCCTGCAAAACCAATCTACCTTCTATTTCTTCGTATTTACTTCTGTCAGTCATTTCAACCTTCATCAATCTGCAAATTCTCTAAAATCTTCCTGCAATTATGAGACCTTTGCATAACAAACTTACATTCAAATTCTCAGCTCACTTCTGAGGAGACCATTAATTTCCAGGGAACCAAGACCCTGATTTAGACTATAAAATCCAATTGGTACTGGTTTACCCTATGTGGAATAGTGCCCAGCACAAAGAATCGATGTCAAGGCAAGACTTTGATGTTACACTAAAAGTCCTGCTAGCTTCATTTTTCCATCAAAAATAATCATGAAACAATAAAATTGTACATAATGTTGTTGACAGGACAGGCAGTAAAAAGAGGTCRTTAGGTGCAATATCTTTAACTTTCTTCTTTTTTGCAGATATTTTGACATCTTGAGTACCTTAGGTTGCCTTCATCATCGCACAGCCAAAATTGGCCAGGAAGCAGCAATGTAATGACAACACTTGAAAATACTGGGTTAACTTGTAAGGATCACAATAGGAGCTCCATATTCACAGCACAAAGAACGTGAGTAAAATAAGCACACACAAGAAAAGCAGCAATAGAAGATATATTCAGATTTTTCTGGTATAAACACTGTAGCACTGAAGTACCTAGTATAGCTAATAGAATTTCAGAGCACCTAAAATGGTAGCGAAGGAAAAGGAGAGAGGAAAAGAATGATATGAGAAAAAAACATAACACAAGTAGGTGTAGAGTTTGCATTAAGGAGGAAATCCTAGCTCAATTCCTGCAAGATCAAAACTACGCTTCATGTTATGAAGTGATTTCATTTATTTCCATTCAAAAGTCAAATTACTTTCAAAAGAAATATAGTCTTATCTTACACTATCAAACAAGACCTGATAAAGTATAATTCTGAAGCGCCTACTCAACTAAAAAAATAGCAGGCCATCAGTTTGATTATCAGATGAAAACCAAAAAGAGAGAACCTCTGAAAGTTAGTAAGCTGGCAGAGCATGTGTATGTAAACAAAATGGTAAATAACTTCTTCAACTTCAGAAAAGCTGATTTTAGGCCTTTTGCTGAACAGTGTTCTCCAAATAATGAGTTGCCATAGGAAAACTGCAGTAATCTGCAGCACATACCCAGATATTTGCTAAAGATTCATTGCAAGGACACGTTCGTTTGGCAGGAAAAAATGGATTATGGAGCATTCATGTAACAATTGATTTTGCATTACAAAACTAAGACCATGTCAGCTAAATCACATTATTTCTCAGCTACATTCAAATCTGATGCAGAAAAGGAGGGTTTCCCCCCAAGGGAATGGTGCCTCTACTAAAGATTTATATACCTCCCCTAGAACAGTTCTCATCAGAAGACTTACTTATTGAAGTTAGTACAGTACAAACGCAAAAACCATGACGCTTTTTTTCATTTTCTTATTTCAAAATAGTTAGCAGATCTGAAGACAACAACAAAAAAAAAATCAAAGAGAAATATTTGCAAAGGTTCTTTTTTATTAATCCTTCTCATTCTTGAAAAGGTTTGTATTTTCATTTAAAAATTGGAGCAGCTATTGCTGTTCAAAAAAACCCAAGAAAAACCAAAAACCGACCTTAACAGGTCAGAACAAAATTCATTTAACTCAGTGTTCTGTCTCTGTCAAAGATCATAGTAGATGCCCAGGTCAGGACAAACTTCTAGTGATATTCCTGAATAATGCTCTCCCATCCTCCAGAAAACCGTGGTTCAAGGATTTCCTAGTAAGAGGCAGGGAACTTAAATTTAATAGCCCTCAAGAGATTTAGTCTTCCATGAATTTGCACAGTTGCTTTTTGACCCCATGTAAACAACAGTCCTCACACAACATTGGATGAGGCTGTCACAAGCAAAATAACAAAATCGAAGATAAAAATAATAATCTCCCTGAAGATGGGCCAACTTTTAAATAAAGTTTATAAACAACGTAAAATATTTAAGGAAGCAGTATATTCTGTATGATTCAGATGGCAAAAAATTAACCGGAAAAACATCTGATACATGTATAGCAAATACAAACGGCAAGATGCATAAATGGCAATAATGCTTCATTACAGCTGGGATTCTGCAAAGTCCATTGCAAACTTATTATCAGAACCCACACAGAACAGAACAAGAAGCTGTCCACTGCTTTTACGTTTAAGACATTCATCTAAACAGTTTCTGCTTTCATCTGGTAAGTCACTAGAGTCTTATTTTTACAATTATTTTCCTTTTTTTTAAATATAAAAAGAAAAAAAAAAATTTCAAATCAATCCTTACAGCACCAAACTCAAATTTGCAGTTTAAGCTAGCTATAAATAAGTTAAGCTGATTTAAAGAGGTATGGTCACTAAAATAAATAGTATGACCGTCCGCTTGTCCCTGCACCCCTTAAATACCTGAAGCTGGAGGGAGTGGGGAAAATCTGTTTTTTTTTGTTTGGAGCAAGCTCCCCAGGCATTTCCACACCACACTGCTAGACAGGTAAATGTGCTAGCCATAAAAAACCAGGCAGAACAGACGCAAGCAGCTTCTTCACTGTGCAACACACGCACTGCTTCTTCAGCTTATGCCTGCTTAAGGTGTTCACCAAACTGCAATTTTAATAAACACTGTGACAGCTATTGGGAGATCCATAACTTTGTATTAGGGTGCTTACCAGTACTGTAAGAGTGAATGAGTAGCTACATTTAGGGATCTCCCTTCCCAGAAAAATGCAATGCTGTGGTACTAGCAACCCCCTCTTTCCTCACAAAAATCAATCTTAACACTAAAGGGAGAAAAAGCAATTTTTTTCTTAAATCTTAAAAAATTAAAAACAATCAATTACCAGATTCAGATACAGAAAAACAAAACAACAGCATGCCTTCAAGATGGCTTCAGCACTCCTGTCAGCTAGAGAACTTTCAAGTAAAACTAATTCCTAAACGCAAAACCACAAGTTCCTGGGATCTAATCCTGTATATCCATCTTCTTTTACTTCTCTGTCTTACCAAAACGTGAACTTAGAGAAAACTTACATATTACGACAGAGCCAACTTAATAATTGCTCCCAAAAGGCCAAAAGTGTGTGCGGGATGGGGAATGGGACAAAAAAACAAGCCAAAAAAGTCAAGCTATCTGAGCACACTGTTCCACAGACACCAGAAGTGGCTATGGGAGGAAGGAGAAATATGGGACTTCCAACAGTGTCGAGCCATTACAGGCTCAGGTCCTAACAGGCAATTTCAACTCTGACGAAGTCTCCCCTTACATTCCCTTCTCACCAACAGGAATTCTATTGGGAACTTATTCCTGCATGCACTCTGTAAAGATGATTGACTCAATGAGGGCATCAGCTCACACTCATGTTAATGGGATCCTCCCAAAACACAGTTTTAATTAATACCATGTACAGATACCTTTGCAAAATCAATTCCTGCAGATAGAACACTGCTGTACTTCAGGAGTTTTAAGCCAGATCTCTCAAATCTTAATTTGCTGTGACCCCCCGCCACTACCCTCTCTCTCTCTTTTTTTTTTTTTTTTTTTTTAAACTGATGGGTCAGGGCCTCTTCAGATCATAATTTACGCAGAGGACATACAGGTGCTCTTAGACCCCACAGAACATTGGCTCTAATGTTGTGGGATAGAGACAGTTTTCATCTCTTACAAATCAGGCTTTTCTGTTGCACAGCAAAGGCAGAGTGACATGGGTTACACCATAGATGGGTTACATCACAGGGACAAGGATTTTCTCCACAATCTGTTGGGTACTTCTAGAGCTTAACTCACTGTTGAACAAGTTCTACAAGACTGTCCTAGAGATGAAACAGAGGAGGTGAGTATTAAATAGCTGCCATCTTTTCGGTACTTTCACAGCCATGAGGCATGTATAGAAATGCTGGTAGAGTCAGTCAACCTTATAAGCAACATTTTCTTAGAAGGAAGGCGGGGTCTGCACTTTGAGTCACAACAGCCAGAATTTCCAAGTTTGATCACTAGGTAAGGTTAGCATTTTCCATCTTCACTTACTAATCTCAGACTGTGTCTTCACAATAAACATTGAGCAACTTCAGGAATGTTGCTTGCTTTCTGCTGCTTTTCTGTGGTTCATACCCATTGCTATCATAACTAAGTAGCACACGTTGGGTGGGGGAGGAAGGAAAATAAATCCTTTCAATTAGAATATGTTCAATACCGTCAGCTGCTAATCCAAGCATGGCTCTATTGCCATGCCAGAATTTCTTCTTGTATGAGGGAAAAGAGCTTATTCACACACAACAAGGAAAAGCTGCTCTCCAAGATCCCACTGAATACGCACACAACTGAGACAACAGCGTATTCTCAAGTCTCAGTTGACACGAAAAAAACCCCACTGTTACACCTAGAAGATAAGCAACACATCAGATGCCACCCCTCAGCACAATGAGATTTTCTTCAGAAACCACAAGTACCAATATCAGTTCCTTGTTGTTACCATTCAATGTCCTGCACTTACATTCCCACTCCTGAACTCCTTCATCTCCTTTTGCTTGCAAAAATCCAAGACTCATTTCTGTTCTACTCTTCATTCTTTAATTCCCTTTCTAAGGAAGTATTTGCATACACAGTTTACTTCAGAGAATATTCCAAGTCTCTTAAGTGTTCTGCCATACCGGTTTAATGTTCTTCCTGAGTAGTCAATCCTTTTGATAGAGGCAAAAGAGTATCCAGGTACTTTTCCCATAACACTGAAATATATCTGAATTTTAGAATCACATGTCAGTTACGAAAACAAATCAAGGACTGCTATACATCTGCAAGGGAACAAAACRAAGGATTTCATCAGTAAACGCCTCCACACTTCACTTTTTCTGGACTCCAAAGAATGCAGTATAACTACTCACTCACATCCAAGCAATTAATTCTGTACGTTTTTTGGTAAGAATTCAATAAATTCTTTTCCACTGTAATGAGGTGCAAGAATGGATTCAGTTAAGATTCTCTGAAATCAGGAGAGAAAGTGGTAAATATGTAACTCAAAATACAGTGTGTTCTCACTGATAATGCAAAGACATACTGGACTACTTTAAGAGGAACGTAGCAAGTGGCTCTAGGGATGCTGTTATCCTCCTTTACTCAGCAGTATCCAAGACTACTTCTAGAACGCTGTCTTCAATTTTGTCATCATAGTTCTCCCTTTCCTCAACTCAAGAAAGAAGTGTAGAAACTGGAGAGAGGCCAGAGCTACTAAGATGGTCTGGGGTCTAAAGCAAATTACCTATGAGGAGAGGCTGAGGACTTGTTTAGTAAAGTGGAAGCTAAGGGAAGACTTAGCAGACACTTACAACTAACTTCCTGAAGGGCACTTAAAGGGGACGGAGCCAAACACTTCTTGTCAGCAGATTACATAACTAATAAGTAACTATAAAGCTACAAACTGCAGCTTGGGAGGTTCAAGTAGAAACTTAAGACTGTCTTTTCCAGCACATTTGTTTTAAGGAAAACAGGAAAAACAAAGTTTCCACTCTGAAAAGCCACAAGAACCACTTATGGATCACCTTCTGAAACAAGTAACACAAATGCTAGCATTCATAGTGATATTGATACAACACATTAGCAATGTTTTTAAGGATACTGTCAATTTCAGGAACAGTTGGTAGTTATACCAATCTCTCTCCAACTTTCTATAAACTTTCCCATGAGTCTCTTTTCTAACATTATAGTACCTGTATCAATCATGCCATACGTTAGTATTTCTAATGAGCACTAAAACCAAAAGAACTGCCGGTATCCTGGCTATTCAAGGTACTACTTAAAACCACTAATGACTATACTAATGACCACAATCACTACAATGACTAATGTTAGTCATTACCAAGATTTTTCAAAAACAATAGATTAATTTTTCTTTAAATGAACAAAGCTGTCTATACTTTGCCCAATTTAAGCCACAGTAAAGAAGACAAATAAAAATGTCTAAGTAGGAAAGAGTTGTGGGTTTTTTTTTCCCCCATACTGCTACTGACAGAAATAGAGGAATAGAACTTCTACAGATTTATTTTTACAAAAACGCGACATTGAAACTAAAACCTAGGTCTGAAAAAAGTCAGCCTGCAGAAGACACAAAGGATAAAAGAACAAAGACCACAGAGAAACACAGGAATAAAGGACAGCAGTGAGCAAGTCTGATAATAATATTAAGGGAAGTTAGTCAGATTACATTAAAAATATTGAGAAGAATGGCCTTTCAGGTTAAAGGGAAAGCACCAAACTGACCAAAAACTCCTAACAGAAAAAACAGGCAGTAAAAAAAATGACAGTAGGACAACTCTAAGATTTGCTTGCATATAACTCACAAGAAACTCTGTTATAGGGTTCAGTATTGATGACATAGAAAAAGCCGAAGGGATACACAGAAACAACAGAATAATATTTTTAACGTTTAATAGTAAGCTTATAGGATGGCCAATCTCACAAGACCAATCTCATTCCTTTGACTTCTTCCTAGTTCACCTCATTTTAACAGATTTTCAAAAAGATATGACAGAATGCTTTATAACAAACTAGTGAGCAACAGCTGAAACAAATGCAAGTTGCAGTCTGCTCTCATGCTCTGAAACGGCTTTAAACCATTTCAGTATAACCACAGTTAAAACCTGCTTCTGATGATAGATTTGAAATTTTATACGTCAAGCCTGGGTAACAAAAGCCTTTATTATGTCATTTATACATATGGTACTAAATGCCCTTCTGCAGAATGGTACAGTGAAAGAATGAGAGAAGAAAAGCAGAGCACGCTGAAAAAAACTGATGTTGAAATGAAGTTTCAAGAAACCAAAACCCATAGGGAACAGGCTATTTGTAAAGCCTGAGGTAGTTTTCACATATTATGAATGCTAATTTGAAAGCCACGGCAAATACATTACAGACATCACTTCATCTATGAGACATGGGAAGCAAGGTACATAGAAGCAGAAGTAGGAAGCAGTATCAGCATGGTATTCAGGGCCACGTTCTTACATTTTACACGTTGCTGTCTTCTAAGGTAACAAACTGGAGAAATAACTCACCACTGCTGCACTGACCCTGCCTTTGATTTAGGGAAGAATCTGCTTTACAGTAAAACGTCAGCTGCTGTTCTTCAACCTGCAGGAAGAAAATAACCACCTTTAGTAAAGGCCAATACTTGCCCTTTCCTACGAAAAACAAGTTCTTTCAACAAACCATGCAGCTTAATGCCTCATATTCTTCTGATGCCTTCTCCTCAATTCTACCCAGACTGAAAACTGCTTCAAGGAGAAACTAGGAAACAGTGCCCTGGAATTAGGTAACAGTTCTTTTCTTCTGACTCTGAGAAAGCACTTTGCCACTGTCAAACACTATAAAACGTAAAGCTGAGCTGTCTTATCCCCGGCGGTCTACAGAAGCCCGCGCAGATGACAGACAACGTCAAAGCCACGCTGCGCCGGCACGAACAGCACGGGGCAGCTCCCGCAGAAATTCGGGGGGTGGAAGAGCAGCCTACGCGGGTGAGGAAGAGCCGCTCCGCCCGCTGCGCTACAGCTCTGGGGCTCCTTCCCCCGGGCGCTGCCTTGCTCTGAGCTGAAGCCGCTCTTCCCCCTCTCCCTCTCCCCGGCCTACCCACCCGCCTGCGGGCACGGCGCGGCGCCCGCCCCGGCAGCCCGCCCGGGCCCAGCACCGACCCGCTCCGCGTCGCGCCACCAGCCCGCCCGCCA